>OX326956.1:43398051-43788051 GCA_946800325.1 Luzula sylvatica
AGACTTTTTCGTGGACAGTGATTGCGAAATGGATTTACAAAAAATTACTAAAATAAGTAAAGTTTGTGAAAAAGATTTTTCAAGATGCTAGATAGGTCTTCGGGTCTTAGGAATTTCTACCTTACAAAATTACAAAAACTTCAACAATTTTTCGCAAACAATGTTACCGAAAACAATATTTCGGTAATAGGATAAAAAGTGTTGGTGCATAATTTAGTTATATTGTGATTACTCTTTTGTTTTTAAAAATAAAATAGGCATACCCAATATATATTTCATTCATACCTCCACATCGGGCGAAAGATGGTAGATCCACCTTTCTCTGCACTGTTTATTTGATCTTGTCTGAAACTCGGTGGCAATGGCGGTCCATTGGTCCCCATGCTTTTCAACTAGTTGATTTAGTCGCCTACGAATTACCGAAAAGTTAGTGAAATTTGACTTTACCAAGATATTTGTAAAAGAAATTGGAATAAATACATGCAAAATACTTACGCATCTTCTTCGGACTTCCATTTGCCCTTTTTTATAATAGGCTTTTCTTCACCCTGACTATTGGAGCGATCAGTAAGCCCCAGCTTCTTTTCATCTAAGGCATCGTAAAGAAATGACTCATCGAAGTAGCCTTGATTTCCTTCAGCACCATCACCGAAGTAGCCTTGATTTCCTTCAGCACCATCATCGAAGTAGCCTTGATTTCCTTCAGCACCATCACCGAAGTAGCCTTGATTTCCTTCAGCACCATCATTGTAGTTCTGTGATAAACAATCCATGGCTGCTGATCTTGGAAAAGAAAGGTGCAGATGAGAGAAAGAGAGAGAAAACTATTCTGTCAGATTAGGGCAAGAATTGTTAGAATTTATACTGAAGTGATTTCAGTCTTTTAGACGTTAATATGAGAACTACCGTTGGATTGTTCTTGATCGAACGGTCACGATTGACATGACTGTGACTATTGAGCTTCCACCTAGGATACATTGCAGTTTCTTTTCTGTGAAATGATTACACGTGTGACCAGAAAAAATTGTGTGTAATTTCAGTAGTTGATTTATATATTTTTTTCTGAAGAAATGATGTCCGGACTCAATACACTGGGGGTGACCAATTGAGAAAATTCAGACGACAAAAATAGAAAGTGTAAATAGTGAATTTGAGGACTTCATTAATTTCACTTATTGAACCAATCCCCCTTGCTGGTTGATTGTGAAAATTATATTTCAGATAACAATAATATATATTGAGACCACTCAATATATTCAAGAATATCCTTGTAGAAATTATAATTGAGACCACTCAAAAATTATGAAAATAATATATATTACCAACACCTTGCTGGTTGATTGTTGAAGGATTCATTAATTAAGGGAAAATAAAACAATTTTTCATGGTTAATGAATTCGGAAATGTATAAATAATTATTTGAGAGTTTTCCTAGTAAAGAAAGGAGAATAATACATAATTATATTTCAGTTATCTTGTTCCATCTCCATATGAAATCTTAGGTTTTAAAGGAAGATGGATTTGTAGGTATTTTAAGGGGGGCAGTATGTAAATTTTGCAAGATGCTACAAATATCAATTTTTGGGGGAGTAATATTACAAATATTAAGTCGCGTAGTAACGTAAACATAAGTGGATCACCATTTTTTATATAATGGACCCTATTTTGGCATGAAAATGTATGCATAAAGGGCCCAAATTAGTGAATTTTAGGGGGCTTCCCTGTTCTTTATACGATAATTAACATATGAACATTATTAATATATTAGTTATGATAACTAATAAGTATATAACTTGTTAATTACCATATAGATAATTTATGGGTGAAATATTCGGAGAGAAAATTTCCTTATATCATTTAGTGTTTGTCCAAATATGCATCTCTAGACAAATTATGATAATTAATATCAAATTAATGGCTACATTAATTTGCTTTGACCGAACTACTAGCTGAACTAAGCTTCAAGATTAATGGATTATGGTTCAATTTGGAAGGGAGCTAAAAAAACTGAGAGGAAAATATAAATTAAAATTAAAGACAACACAATATATAACTCTAAATATTATAACTAAATATAATATTATAGAAAAAAATAAATTTTAAAAAAATCAAATTCATAATGGTATATAATTTATTAATTCTTGTGTTAAAGCTACTGAAAAGCTACTAATATGCAGCACATTAAAGTGTGTTAAATCAAGTAAAAGAAGTAATAATTATGGTCAAATTAGTCACACGTAAAATAAATAAGTTCTGACATGTGTAAATTAGTCAATGGACCCTATTTTGGCATGAAAATGTATGCATAAAGGGCCCAAATTAGTGAATTTTAGGGGGCTTCCCTGTTCTTTATACGATAATTAACATATGAACATTATTAATATATTAGTTATGATAACTAATAAGTATATAACTTGTTAATTACCATATAGATAATTTATGGGTGAAATATTCGGAGAGAAAATTTACTTATATCATTTAGTGTTTGTCCAAATATGCATCTCTAGACAAATTATGATAATTAATATCAAATTAATGGCTACATTCATTTGCTTTGACCGAACTACTAGCTGAACTAAGCTTCAAGATTAATGGATTATGGTTCAATTTGGAAGGGAGCTAAAAAAACTGAGAGGAAAATATAAATTAAAATTAAAGACAACACAATATATAACTCTAAATATTATAACTAAATATAATATTATAGAAAAAAATAAATTAAAAAAAAATCAAATTCATAATGGTATATAATTTATTAATTCTTGTGTTAAAGCTACTGAAAAGCTACTAATATGCAACACATTAAAGTGTGTTAAATCAAGTAAAAGAAGTAATAATTAAGGTCAAATTAGTCACACGTAAAATAAATAAGTTCTGACATGTGTAAAAGAAGTAATAATTATAAATAATAAGTCAAAAGTAAAGCTAAAAAATATAGTAACTTTTCCAATAATATAATACATTTTCCATTTTTTAGTTGCATTCCTAAAGTACTTTTAATTAATCTGTTCATAAAATAATTTCCTCAAGAAAAATAATAATCATAATATATATATATCGAGGATGGCTAAGATACTCAATTAAGTATTATGGATTCGGTACTTATGATTTTTTGACCATTGGATTTGTTTTGAAATTTTTGTTTTTTAATGCAATATATACTCATTATTAATGATTGTCATATCTGGTTATGTTAATCATTAATTGCACAAATCTCAAAGAAAATCTAATGGTAAAAAATTCCTAAATACCAAACTCATGATACTTAATTAAGTATCTTAGCAATCCTCATATATATCAATGTTTTAAATTGCGATATATCGGTCCATTGCGCTTGGACTATAATTTACACATGATGACCGATATTGCGGCGATATTGCGGCGCAATTTAGTTGTTTGCGGCATTGCGTTTTTGAAATATTTATTGCGATTTGCGCTATTGCGGCGCAATTGCGCCGCAATTTAAATCATTGATATATATATATATATATATATATATATATATATATATATATATATATATATATGGGGGGTTCTATCATACACCCCTTTCCTTATCATACACCCATTTTCAAGGGTATTTGGAGTAATTATACATTTATGAATATTTAAGGTAAGATATCAAATATATTTATCAATTAATGTTTAATTAAATTGGAAATTTTTGTTGTTTATTTAAACCAAAATTTTCATAAAAGATAAATTTTATGATACACCTTTTTACAAATATAATTAATTGATAAAATACCCAAAATACCCTTGTAAAAGGGTGTATGATAGAACTCCCCATATATATATATATATATATATATATATATATTATGATTTATTCTATTTAAGAAATTGTTTTTATGAACATATTTTTTAACAAACTTTAGGGAATCAATTAAAAAAATGGAAATTGTATTTTTTTTACAAAAAAATTTAAAATTTTGTGTTGAAATATTATTGGTAAAGTTATTATATTTTTCTGAAGTGTCACGGAAATATTATTTTTAAACATATTTTTTATAAAATATCAAAATTTAAAAATATAACCAAGAAGGTATTCATGTTATTTGAATAATTTTATAAGGGATTAATGATATTTAACATTCTACTTTGACTTATAATTATTACTTTCTTTACACATGGCAGTAACACACTTATTTTACGTGTGAGTAATTTTGACTTGATTATTACTTACAGGTAAATAATTTACTTGATTTGACTCACTAAATCTAAATCCAAATATAAAATTTGTACCCCGAAGAACTGAATTTGAGACCTCTAATATGTAGAGTGGAATGTACTATTGTCGGGACATAATTGTCATCTTATAATTAGTAATTCTAAGAGGTCTGCTACCCGTATTGAAATTAATTTTTTTTTAATCAATAATACTATGTATAATTTAAGGAAGGATAATATTCATTGTATTTGTGTAAGAATAAGAGATGTATCTTGAATAAATAAGTGTCTCTTAAATATAATTGAAGTACCGATAATAAACAAACAGTTGTATTTAGTAGGGTACATGTGATATATAAATGTAACTTATTTCATATGTTTTTTGAGAGACAAAATAGAGAGAAAAAATTCTGTGAAAAATTAGAGTAATGAATGTAGAAAACAATCTCACCGGTTATCTCAAAATATTGTATCCATATATTATTGAGTGTGCATCTTTTTGGTGTTTGTATCTTTCCATATTATTTTGTCATGCTGAAATGCCCCCCCACATTGCCGATTAAATCAGCATGACATCATTGTCATGCTGGTTAATCCGTGGCACCCTATTTGTCCCCGAAATTTTCTCCACCAATTAACAACGCCTCCAATTAACAGTTAATTCTAATATAATTAAATTAATGCATTGCAATTAACAGTCCAAATAATAACTAACAATAATTACACAATTCAATTAATTAACAAAATAATAAATATATAATTAAAAAAATAAGATTAACTATACATTCAAATAATTAACTTAATTAACATATGGATAACACTATTTGTCATAATTTTCAATAATAGAATATACTTTTTAATAATACAAATATATGTTAATTAACAAATGGATTAATTGTCTATCAAAATTTAATTAACATTCCATATTTGTTAAGCTTTAATATACTTGAATTAATTAATTCAAATGTTAAACATAGTAATTAATTGTGATTTATTAACAATCAACTTAATAACACGTTACATTACAATTATGGTTTATTAACAATCTTAATTTATTTGTATAAATGATAATTAATGAGTAACCTTGTAATACAATTATGATTTATTATCAATCTTAATTAATTTGTGTAAGTGACAATTAATGACTAATCTTGTGAATTAACAATTAATCAGATAATATCCAAAAAATTAACATATTAAAATTAATTCATTAATAAATAGAATTAAAAAAAGGAAACTCACAATTTATCAATTAATTAGGTAACATTAATTACAGCATTTTTAAATCATCACAAATTAGATTACATCAATTACAATATGTAACAAAAATGGAATAAATAAAAATCTCTCTCAAAAATGGAAATTGAAATAAAATCACTTATATATCCATCGAAAAATCATCAATCCGAATCCCCTGAAACTAGAGAAAAAACATGCAATTAAAAGCTAATTAAAAATTATTAATTGCAAAATAATTGTGAAATATTGTATTAACAAAATCAATTAACCATAAAATCATACAATAAATCCTAGAATTCGAAACTTAATACAAATAAAATGTATTAACAGTGAATTCAATTAACAGTGAATTCACAATGCAAAAATCACTGTTAAAACAATTAAAGTGTATTAACAGTGAATTCATAATGCAAAAATCATAAAACAAAGCGAAAGATTAACAACACATTTAACAGTGAAAATTAATCATCAATAATAAACCAACAATTAACAATAATAAACCATCAACAAATAAAACCCTCAAACAAACTTGAAATATGCAAAAAAAATTCCGAAAATTCCCAAAACGAAATCTCTAAATTAATCGAAAAAGGACCAAAAATGAACAAAAACGAACCATTTTTTAAGAAAAAAATAGATCTGAAAATTAATCCAAAAATCCAAAAAATTAGCAGTAATTGAGAGCAAATAATCTGGTAATACGTACCCGCAAAATAATACACGAAATAAACAAGTTTTCAAAATAATTCTCAAAATGTTGGTTGCGAGGATCCATACAGCGCCTGGCGAGGTATGGTTCTGCACCTTTTCTTAATTAGTGGCCTGGGACGGTTAAAAGGTAATTAAAGTGGGGCGGGGTTTGAAACCGCGCCTAGCGATGTATGGAACAGCGCCCAGCAGCGCCTCTCCACAAGAAGCTGCCACGTGCAAGGGGCGAGGTTTGAAATAGCGTCTGGCGCAGTATGGAACAACGCCTCTTCACAGCATTCCATAACGCCTTTTCTTCTTCTTTCTTCTTCTTTCTTTCTTCTCCTCGGTTCCTTTCTCTCTTCTCCTTTCTTCCCTCTTCTCTTTTCTTTTTTCTTCAATCCGAGCCTATTAGCCTTCCTGTTCGTTTTCCTTCTTCTTGGACCAAGTTTTTATAAGTTACGGTATGTATTATTAATTTTGTAGTTTGTATTGTTATTTTTTTTTAATTATATTTAATATTTGAACTTAGACAAATTTTGATATGTTGATTTTTTGTTCGAAACGAAAGATTTGAAGTTTGTGCTAAAGATTCGGACTAGATTTGAAGTTTGTTTACTACAAGGTACATTTTTTTTATATTTAATATATTTTAGTTATATTTGTGCTATAAGTTAAAAATAGTTTGTGTTAGGATTTGTGTTAGAAGCTAGATTTGTGTTTAGTATTTTGAAATGTGAATATAATTTGTGTTAGGATTTGTGCATGATTTTTGTTAGGATTTAGTTAGATTAGTTTAGAGATTTACAAAAATCCATTTAAGTTAGGGTTTAAATTGCAAAGTTAGGGTTTGAAAGTACGAAAATGCTCAAATTTAGGGTTAGAACATGAATGAAGTTAGGGTTTAAATTGCAAAAATATATTTTAAGTTAGGGTTTGAATTACCAAAAAAAATTGTTGAAAAACAATTTGAAAAATGAAGAATTGAAAATAAATTTGACACAAGAACAACTTGTAGTGCAAGCATGGAAGGGACATCATTTTGCATTTTTTGGGACGGTAATATTATTAGGGACGGAAATATACCCCGTTATGAAGGGGGTAGAAGTACGTTAGTAATTTTACCAAATGGAAGTAATTTTACGGATTTGATAAATTTGGTTCGTAATTGCACTCGAATAAATACAGAAATGTATGATATAATACTGAAAACGAATTGGCCATTTCAATCAGGGGTTTGAGATATTGTTGAAATTAATGGTGATTCAAGTTTAAAACAAAATTACATGAAATTGAAGAATACAACTAATTTCACTATTAAAAAATTACATGAAATTGTAAATACGAAATACATTACTACTGATACGAAATACAACTAATTTCAAGGATACAACTAATTTGAACTAATTCTTGTAACTAACTTCACGATCTTGTAGAGAAATTTGGGGATACGAAATTTATTGCTTCAGTGCCCGGTATCTCATTGCCATTCTCATCCAAACGAGGAAGGATATACAATGGGGAAGGATCTCGAATATACCAACCATTCACGTGAGGGTGTAGTCCATACTCTCTCAATCCATTTGGTCGACAAAGAATGTTTTGACTTCTTTTACATGACATACGCATTTCTTCATATGGAATTTCTATCCCGAAATGAATGCATATTTTGGTGATCATATTTCCATATGGAAAATACAACCTGTGACTATCAACGCTATTCATGTGTTGGATAATGACATACGGGATGTTGATTTTTTTTTCTAAATGCCATACGTGTCGTAGATAATAAGCATTCATAAGGTAAATATTGTTATGCTTTTGTGGAACCACGATGCGATCAATAATATCAAACATACCCCTAAGACTAGGATAAAACAAAGTGGGATGGATGAATTCCCAACTTTTCGTGACATGCTTTATAATCTTTGCTTGATCTACCATTAGTACAAAAGGACGGGGCGATAGAAGGTAAGCACCCCGAGACATACCCTCATCCACACCAACATATTCATCTAATTCGAAATCCCCTAATTCAAATAAATCACGTAGAAGACTTTGAGAAACAATAATTTCTTTCCCAAATAGGTAGGACTTATATACACTACTAGAAAACGGTTTTTCAGTGGCGGTGCAAACTTATCAGCGGAGGTACCCCCACTGATAAATCTTTCACCGGCGGTACCGCCCCTGAAAAATAAAACCCCCGCTGAAAGTTCGTTTTTACCGACGGTACCGCCACAGAATATGTTCACCTTCGCTAAAACTAGGTTTCACCGGCGGTGAGCTATTATACCGCCGGTGAAAACGTCACAGTTTCACCGGCGGTGAGCAACTATACCGCCGGTGAAAGTAGCTTTATAACCCAATCCGTCGCTGGATTCTTCATCTTTTAAATCCAACCCTAGCCTCTTCTCTTCTTCCCGCGATTTCTTCTCCAGATCTGTTCGACGCCACCCTCTTCTTCTAGACTCGACGCTAGATCCGAGCCCTTCTTCAAACTGGTTCTTCAAGTCCTTCTACAATGGCGATTCGGACTTTCTTCCCTCTCCTCCTTCTCATCCCTCTCATCTACTTAGGTTCGAACCGCCATAACTTCCAGTCCTCTGCAATTGCAATTAGTTGTCGCCAATTTACTGATATATTGTTCTTTTTGTGCTCTGCAGTTTCGATTTTATATCAAAGCTGGAATCTCAACGAAAAACCGAAGAAATTGAGCCCTAAGAAGCTAGTTCATCTTGTACTCGGTGAAGCTGCTGGTCAGGGCCTCCCCAATCGTCTTCAGTGCCAAGGTTTTGTGGATTTTCTTTTCTTGTAGTTTTTGCGAATTACGCAATTTACTCGGTGAAGCTGCTGGTCACGTCTTAATGCGATAAATAAGATAGACTCATCAAGTAAACATACGAAGTCAGGAGATACAACTTTCTTTGTGACTGTTTTGACAATTTACAAATCAGACCCTGCAAATGAGAAAATTTCAAATATAGTCACAATTGGAGATATTTCGTACAATAAGGCTGACCGATCCTTGGCAAATTTAAATGCGTATATCAATTTCATTCAGGTATTTAAACAAATTCAGTTCACGACCATTTGTTCGATACTTTACAAATAATTGACCAAAATACCCTCTTTATTTTATTTGACTTGTTTTCTTACTTGTATATACTTTACAAATAATTGTTTTCTTACTTGTAGATTCGGATATAGCAGTGGTAGATAATATTAACGAAATATTTCAAAAATACCCATATTTTCACGTCGCTCTTACATTTCGAAACAACAAAAATCAACCTTTAAATTCTGGTTTCATTGCTGTCAGAGGAACTCTCGAAGGAATCAAAAAATGCGTCCATTAAATTATATTATATTTTTTTAGGGGTATATCTGATATAAAATCCTTTTAACCTTTTTAGGGGTAAATTATTTTAAGAAGAAATACTTGAAGTATACGTGTGAAAATACATGGGGGCTTCGAGAATGCTTGGTGATCAGTGACGACGATAATGTTTGTTCGATTCTTAGTGGTGGTGGAATAATTTCAGTGGTTCACTGCCGAGAAGGATATTATTAGGGTTGGTATTCAAAGATGACAATTTTGCAATTTGGTCCCTCTAAATAGTCAGTTTCTCTCTCTCTCTCTCTCTCATTGTAAAATTCTGGAAGTTTACATTTTTTCAGGGACTAAAGTGGAAATTACGAGAGCAAGGATAAGCCCCGACCAACAGATGCTTTGGTACGATTTCCTTCACATACTTCGATTCAATCATATTTTTTTTTTGTATGAGAGGCTAAAATATAATTAATTATTTGTTTGTAGATGGGTTTGAAAATGCTTTGAACCGGTACAGAGAAATCGTACAACATCTTCGCCTCGCAGGTTTAGTTATTTTATTAATTCATTTCTAAATATTTAAAAAGTGAAAGCGTTAATTTTACATTTTTTCTGGGACTAAAGTGGAAATTACGAGAGCAAGGATAAGCCCCGACCAACAAATGCTTTGGTACGATTCCCTTCACAAACTTCGATTCAATCATATTATTTTTTTGTATGAGGGGCTAAAACGTAATTAATTATTTGTTTGTAGATGGGTTTGAAGATGCTTTGAACCGGTACAGAGAAATCGTACCGCATCTTCGCCTCGCAGGTTTAGTTATTTTATTAATTCATTTTTAAATATTTAAAAAGTTAAAACGTTAATTTTACTTTTTTTCAGGGACTAAAGAGGAATTTACGAGAGCAAGGACAAAAGTTAAAATCGTACCACATCTTCGGCTTCTCAAAATCAATTGGATCTCGAAACTCGTGAAGAACACCGAGAAAATGGTTAACGGGTGCACTGGAGAGGATGGAGATTATGCGCCGCTAGGGTTACGAGAGTGGATGTAGTGGAGAGGATGGAGATTATTTGCCGCTAGGGTTACGAGAGGGTTGAGCGCTAGGGTTACCAGAGAATGGAGAGCAAGGTGATGTACGCATAATTGTGTTTAAAACATTTGTATGATTTAGAAAAAATTATTGTTGATTATGTATGATTTAGATAGTATCATTGTGGATTATGTAATTTATTATTGTCTATGGAAATTTTTTATTATTCTACATGTCACATCAGATTTTTTTTATTTTGTTTTTTCTCATTTTTTAAAATATTATGGAACAATTAAAAAAAAATCTGAAAAAAAGTTTCAGTGGAGGTACCGCCGGTGAAAATAAAGAACCGCCGCTAAAAATAAAGAAAATGCCGATAAAAATACCTCCGCTAAAAGTAAGAAACCGTCGTTGAAAATTAAAATACCGCCGCTGAAAGTACCGCCGCTGAAAGTAATGGCCCGGTTAGCATATTTTTAGTGGCGGGAAGTAGACCGTCGGTAAAAATAGTAGACCCCGCCGGTGAAAGTTTTCAGCGGCGGTACCGCCAGTGCAAAACATTTTCAGCGGCCGAGTATCAGTGGCGGTGTATCACCGGCGGGACACCGCCGGTGATAGTATTAGCGGCGGTTTTGGACTTTTCAACGACGGTATTCCACCGCCGGTGAAAGTGCTGTTTCTAGTAGTGATAATTTCCACGACCATCTATGTAACCATTGGGATAAAATAGGGATGTCAATGGGACGGGTCGGGATCGGGGCACGTACTCCCCATACCCGTCCCGCCTTTCGCGGAGATTCCCCGCCCCAAATCCCGTTTAGTTCACGGACAAATTTTATGCTCCATCCCCGCCCCGCGGAGATCCCCGTCCCCGTTGGGAACCCCATGACCCGCCAAATACACATAAAAATCAAAAAATTATTTTATTTAATACTTAAAAATAATTATTTGAATCTAAAATATCATAGAAATTACATTTGAAAGAAACATAAAAATAACAACCAAATATCATGTTTTAAACCATTCAATAATCAATATATCATTCAAACTTAATACAATTATTACTCAAATTCTAGAACATAAAATATGACAAATATAAATGTCTTTTGAAAATTTTACAAAAAAAAAATGACATTTAACTTTGGCCATATAAGGACCTTATGACGTGCTTGCTTCGATATGTGTATTGATCTACATTAACGAATAAGAATATGATACGAAGTTAATAATATATAATGTGATATTAGAACTATTTACCAAGGATTATATTACGATTACCTCATCATCTTCATCCGCATCATCAGAAAAGGCATGGTACTTGAAATTACACATAGATGAAGAATCTGAACATGAATTGAATCATGATAAGAAATATATCAAACAAAAATATGTATATATTTATAATAGATGAAGAATCTGAACATGAATTGAATCATGATAAAAAATATAAAGTAAATTTTCAAAAGGCAAGATATAATTTATAAATTTTTAAAAGGGCAAGTACAGATTTAGAATTTTTTTTAAACTAACAATTTATAACTTAGAAACATATTTATAATTTTAAATTCGGGGCTTCGCGGGGTATGTGACGGGGATAACCCGTGGTGCACGGAGCAGGGTAACCCGTGGTGCACAGAGCAGGGTAACCTGTGGGGCGGGGCGATCTATCCCCGTACCCACCCCATCCCCGCATCCGGGGCAAGCTCCTCACCCTATCCCCACCCCACGGGGCATGCAATCGGGGATTCCCCGTCCCATTCGGGTCGGGTCCCCACGGGGATGGGGATTCCCCACCCCATTGACATCCCTAGGATAAAATAACCGCACAACAGTATCACAATAAACATATTTGAAATCTACTAGGAAATTAAGATTCCAATGAGATAAACAATTTTCCAATTCCACGGTGATAAAATTGGTGTTGGGGTTTGGATGACTTGGTGGAACGAAATGAAAACAATCTAGTACCGGGGAACCGAGGAAGGCCTGATATTTATTTCCGTCTCTCGTATAACGAAACAAATAACGATTTGTCACGTCGTCGGTTATATATTTGGAAGCCATGAAAAGAAGAAGAAGAAGAAGAAGAAGAAGATGAAGAAGAAGAAGAAGAAGAAGAAGAATATGGAGAAAAAGAACAAGTTTGCGACTCTTTTAATAACACTAAAATTTTTACTTAATTACCACATGTACCATATGTACCATAAAGCCTGAAACATATGTATAATTTCAGGAATCTTATAAGTTTTACTTTAATTTTTGTTTTTCAGAATTTTGCTTTAATTACCACAGTGTAAGGTGAAGGAAATGCAGTTTCACATCTACGATAAAATCGTATGTATAAGGATATATGAACATGGAAGTTCATAGAAATATAACATGTGTATTAGATGCATATATGTATATATGATATACATAATTAGATTGATAAGATAAGATTTTAGGAAAAATCGGAATATTTTTACTTAAACGGACATAACTTTCGTATACGAACACCGATTTGGATGATTCAACTCTCATAAGTTAGATAATTGGATTATCTACAACTTTTATATTCAGTGGAAAAACATTTGAATAACGTAGGACGTTCATTCTAATGAAATACACGAAATATTGCGGCAGTTCGACAAAAGGACGCGAACGTTTACTAAAACCAGCATAACTTTCGGACTAGATATCCAAATTGGATAAACTCGGATTTGTTGGAAAGGTGATAAGATCATCTAGAAGTTTTGTTCAGAAAGTTCCTGTTAATTACGGACCTAAGTCGGTCGAAATTCCAGTTTAGTGAAAGTGTGTCTGCTAATTCTGCAGGAGACACATCTTTTGATCAAATCTTCTAGAAACTTGTCCTTTCATGCATATAAAAATATCATTTGATTGATTAAAGAGTGTCTATTTACTGGTGAAGAAATACGAGTTATTCTATAAATAGGACCCTAATCTCACTCAATCAAATCAATCTAAGCAACCATTATTTTCACTAATTAATCCAGTAATTAAGAGAGAAAAAACTTCGTCGGAATTCTCCATTGATTCCGGCAAGAGTTTAAACAAGAGTGATTACGAGGCGTCTAGGCAGTTTCGTGATTATCCGACGACTCCCGTTTTCGCGGTGGATACGAGTAGAGGTACGTATACGTTTGCGTACTAACGAGTTAAGTTCATCAACCGACGAGAAGACGAACGGAGAAAGACGACCGGTTTGGGCGTGGGACGAACCGGTACGAGCGAAAAGGTGCGAACGAAAATGTGCGAACGAAAAGATGCGACGCGAACGGAAGTGAAGGCTTCGCAGCAACAAACTCTTCGTAAGTGATCAATTTCGTTAGGTACAAATATTACGTTTATTAGATTTACGTTATATTAGTTATAGGCAATTTGATAAACAAATCGTAGATGAGATCTCGGGGATTTGTACTCCGTCGAGTCCAATAATTATCCGCTGCGCGCACTCGATGGGGGTGTAGATAACCTATCAGTGGCATCAGAGCGAACGTCATACGGTTTGCGTTATCAAATCGCAAGAAAAATGATTAAGATCATATGTAGGGTCATTTTAGTAAATTTTCCCAAAATTGAAACCTAAAATAAGATTTTAAAGTCAAATTCACAAGTAATCGAATGGTAAAATATTATAGCATAATTACTGGTACCATTTGATGCCTTGAAAATAGTTTTGCTTCGAAACGAACAAAGAATTCCTTATTTGACTACAAAACTTTAGAATTTTATTTTTATAATTCAATTTAATAGTTGAAAACCTTGTGAATATAAAACCTAGTAAGTTGATGTATGACACAACAAATCCCTCACAGCGAAATTTGAAATGATAGAATTTTGCATAATTATAAACTAACTAGATGTCTCCCATATAAACAGTTGTCATGTTTGTTTACAAATATACGTGTGGATTGGGACTTCGTCAGGCATGCGTATACGAGTAGTTCAATAGGACAATAAGCTTTAGTATAATTTAAATGTGGATTGGGCCTTCGTCAGGCATGTTTAAATTTAAACTAGTTGATACGTTTAGTATAGTTTTAGTTTAAATATTCAAGTTAATCGGATTAATTGGATAAGACATAGTTGAAATACACACACGGAATTTTGAATTACATACGATATAATTTAAATACTGAAATTTCATAAAGTTTGAGAGTCGCATATGATGTGATTGGATATGATCCTACCTAAATAACGAGATCCCACTCGATAGGCATTCGTCACTTGTGGGAGGATTGTAATATATGGTTCTCAATGTGTTATCGGATTATGAATCCCGAATCGATAATGAGGGTGATTGTTTTGATAAAAGTGACACAAATAACCCTATTAAATAAAGCATATATAATTAATACGCACAGTTAGTTAATTAATTAATCATTATTATGTTTTAGGAATCATGTCTAGTAACAATACCAGTTCCATATCGATTCGATAGTTATTGGAGAAAGAGAAACTTGTTGGTAGGAATTTTCTGGATTGGCACCGTAATCTTAGAATCGTTCTAAGGCATGAAGATCTAATAAGTGTATTAGAAACGCCAATAGTGGAAGTGGTTAATCCAACAGAAGCTCAAAAGGCAGGGTTGAAAGTACTCAAAGGCAAATCGAATAATGTAACATGCCTTATGTTAGCATGTATGGATGCAAGTTTTCAAAAGAAGTTCGAAGACTCCGATGCATATACGATAAACAAATATCTCCTTGAAAAGTTCCAGGAGCAAAAGAGACATGAACGGTTCAATACTCTTAAAGGTTTGGTTAATTGTAGAATGGCACCAGGGTCGTCAGTTAGCACGCATATGCTAAAGATGCAGGATTTCCGAGACCGTATAGAGAAATTCGACGAAGTAATCTCGGCAACATTGCAACAAGATTTGATCCTTTGTTCATTACCGCCGACATTTGCCTCATTCGTGACGAACTATCACATGCATTCGATGAACAAGATGATCCCCGAATTACATGGGATGCTGAAGAATTATAAATCGGAAATGATTACGACGGGTCCTAAAAACCGCGGCGGATCGAATGATGTCTTAATGATTCAATCGGGAAATCGTAAAAGAAACAACTCAAAAGGTGCATCAGGTTCGGGCTCTAAGAAGAAGCCGAAACTAAATAACAAAGGGAAATCCGAGAAGAAGAAGAAACAGGACGATGATAAATGTTTTCATTGTGAAAAGACGGGCCATTGGGGCCGCAACTTCAAGGTATTTCTCGAAGAGTCGAGGAAGAACAAAGGGAAAGCCGTAGTGGCCGGTACCGCAGGTATGTCTGTTATAGAAATTCATATTTCTACTATGAATAATTGGATATTAGATACTGGTTGTGGAACTCATATTTGTCGTAATGTGCAGATCCTAAGAAATAGTAGAAGATTGAAGTCTGGTGATGTAGATCTCCGCGTTGGAAATGGAGCAAATGTTGCGGCTTTTGCAATAGGAGAAGTGGATCTAGCATTACATAGTGGATTTAATATAGTATTAAATAAATGTTTTTATGTGCCTAGTTTATGAAAAAATATAATAACCGTGTCTAAATTAGCGAATGATGGCTATGAATTTGTTATTAGGAATGATGAATTTGTGATATGTAAAGACAATAATATTTATGCTAATGTAGTTATTGAGAATGGTCTTTATGTGTTAGATTTAGATAAATTTAATAAATCCATCTATAACGTGAATGAATCTCGGAATAATCCTAAAGTTGGTAATCACACTTACTTTTGGCATTGTCGTTTATGTCATATAAATGAGAAACGCATCTCGAAACTCCATAAAGATGGTTTACTCGACTCATTTGAATTTGATTCATATGGGAAATGCGAATCATGTTTACTTGGCAAAATGATAAAAGCGCCGTTTTCGAAGAAAGGTCCACGGAGCTATTAGAACTAATGCATTCAGATGTATGTGGTCCAATGAGCATCGAGGCAAGAGGAGGTTATCGTTACTTCATCACATTTACTGACGATTATAGTAGATATGGCTATGTCTATTTAATGTGTCTTAAATCAGAATCTTTTGAAAAGTTCAAAGAATTCCAAAATGAAGTAGAGAACCAGCTTGGCAAGAAAATCAAAGCTCTTCGATCTGATCGAGGAGGCGAGTATTTGAGCTATGAGTTTGACGATCATTTAAAATATTGTGGAATTGTTTCACAACTTACTCCACCTGACACACCACAATGGAATGGCGTGTCTGAAAGGAGAAATCGTACCCTATTAGATATGGTTCGAACAATGATGAGTCAAACTAGTCTTCCAAAATCGTTTTGGGGATATGCACTTTCGACCGCGGCTTATTTGATAAATCGCTTACCTTCAAAGTCGGTTGAAAAGACACCATATGAGCTATGGCATGGAAAAACTCCATTATTGTCTTTTATTAAAATCTGGGGATGCGAAGCATATGTCCAAAGAATGATTTCTGACAAGCTCGATCCCAAATCAGACAAATGTCTATTTGTCGGTTATCCTAAAGAAACAAGAGGATACTATTTTTACAATCCAGCTGAAAATAAAGTTTTCGTGGCACGAAGAGGTGTCTTCTTAGAGGAGGACTTTATCTCTTCGCACAATGGAGGAGCAAAAATAAATCTTGATGAAATTCGAGATACCAAAATAGAAGTTGAACCGACGATGATTGATTCAGAACCGTCAAATGTTGACTTAGCTGAATCAAGTACACAAGTCATTGTACCTTCTCGTCGATCTAGTAGGATTCGCCATGAACCTGAACGCTATGGTTTTATCATAACTGATAATGGCAACATCGAGTTCATTGATGATGAACCGAAATCCTACAAAGATGCGATTAAAGGTATAGATTCCCACAAATGGCTCGAAGCCATGAAATCAGAAATCCAGTCCATGTATGATAATCAAGTTTGGAACTTGATAGATAAACCTCCAGGGGTCACACCCGTTAGATGTAAATGGGTTTTCAAGAAGAAAACCGATATGGATGGAAAGGTGCAAACTTACAAAGCACGGCTTGTCGCGAAAGGTTTCAAACAAATCCATGGTATTGACTATGATGAAACGTTTTCGCCGGTAGCCATGCTTAAGTCTATTCGCATACTACTTGCTATAGCTGCATACTATGATTATGAGATATGGCAAGTGGACGTTAAAACCGCATTTCTTAACGGAAATTTAATAGAGGATGTGTACCGAAGGTTTTATCGATCCAAAAGAAGCGAATAAAGTTTGTAAGTTACAACGATCCATTTATGGATTGAAACAAGCATCTCGAAGTTGGAATATACGATTTGATGAAGTTATAAGCGAGTATAATTTTATTAAAAACGTAGATGAACCTTGTGTATACAAGAAGGTAAGTGGGAGCCGTATTGTGTTTCTTGTTCTTTATGTGGACGATATATTGCTCATAGAAAACGATATTCCGATGCTTACGGAAGTTAAAAAATATTTAACGAGTCGTTTCGCTATGAAAGACTTAGGCGAGGCAGCTTATATATTATGCGTAAAAATCTATAGAGATAGATCTAAAAGACTCCTTGGTTTAAGTCAAAGTATGTATATTGACAAGGTATTGCATAAATTTGCAATGGAAAATTCCAAGAAGGGATTTATACCTATGTCGCATGGTATTAATTTCTCGAAAAATCAATGTCCGACATCGATTGAAGATAAGAAATTAATGTCTGATGTTCCATACGCTTCGGCGGTAGGATCCATCATGTATGCCATGATATGTACTCGTCCAGACGTATCATATGCCTTAAGCGTTGTTTCGCGCTATCAATCGAATCCTGGTGAAGCACATTGGATTGCGGTTAAATCTATCCTTAAATACTTACGTAGAACAAAGGATCTCTTTCTCGTGTATGGTGGTACTAGTCAAGAGCTAATCGTTAAAAGATATACCGACGCTAGTTTTCAAACATGTATTGATGACTTTAGGTCTCAATCAGGTTATGTGTTTTGTCTAAATGGCGGTGCGGTAGTTTGGAAGAGTTCCAAACAACCTACGATAGCTGATTCCACTACAGACGCGGAATATATCGCAGCTTCGGAAGCAGCAAAAGAAGCGGTTTGGATGCGTAAATTCATCCTGGAACTTGGAGTAGTCCCAAGCATTATGAAACCCATTGGCGTATACTGTGACAATTTGAGTGCGATCGCTCAAGCTAAAGAACCTATATCACATCACCGTTCTAAACATATTCTCTGGAAGTTTCATTTGATTCGTGAAATTTTGCAACGCAAGGAAGTTGCCATAATGAAAATTAATACTGACGACAACGTGGCGGACCCGTTTACGAAACCATTAGCTCAAGCCAAGCATGATAGACATACTCGCAACATTGGTTTAAGATATCTAGAGGAGGAATTGAATTAGGGATTATATTAGCTATCTCATCCCAATATTCCTTAGTAATTTCGTAAACGATGTATTATTAGTTCTATAAATAAATGTAATCAATAAATGTAAAAACTTTTTATTTTGATTTAATAAAATATTTAGTTTTGTTTATTCTACAATTTAGCTTTATTTTAACTTGTGTGTGGGGTTATATAATTAGTAATATTAATCCAGATTTATATCTCGAAATATGAGCGTTTAGTATAATAAGATTTACTAAGTAAGGACGTCATATATTAAATACTTAAATAAATGTTATTTAAAACGAAATTTAATAAGAGTATATATTTCGAAATTGTCCCTATTTATGGCTTGGATATTTAATGAGTTAAATATATTCTATTATATGATAATAGACTAACATGATTAGTATGTTTGCCGAGGTGATGATTCAGCTTTACTATTCATTGACAAAAGAGCGTGTCAAATCGGAAATATAGTTACATATAGTTGATATGTATGGACTTGACCAAAATGTGCGAATTCATAACATGGTTTAGTCATTAAAAATGAATCGCAACGAATATGTTTTGGTAGCTTCATACTTCAGATAACACTTGATTAATTTTTATACGTAGTTGCATACTTTGATATAGTTAACATTATTCCGTAAATGGGTAATAAGGCTATCATTGGGTGAGTCACGAAATATGAATATTAATGTGATTATCAAGATAGGAATTGTTCATTTCGAAAGAAATAGATATTTTGTTGGCCACCGATTGAATTAAATTAACATGTGCACAAATTGATATTGATCAATTGTCAAATTAATTCATGAGAAATCGGAAAAACATTAAGTCAATTACATAAAGGGGATGACTATCACCATGCCTCGTCATTGACGGATATCGCGAACAAGAGAACCAAAATCGTATATCGAGATTAGGTATAAATGATGAAAGTCATTTAAATTCAATTTAACATGGGTAGCTATGATGGAGTGACTAGATCCCGCTCAAAAGCTTGTAAGACTTAGGCATAAGTTTACGGCCATCGTTAAGTTGAACCTACACGGTCACACATAGGAATGAGACAAGTCGGGCTTGAACAATAAGTATATAGGATATACATAAACTCTCTAAAAATTATACATATATATGATAAGTATAGTACGTTTTACGTAGATATAAAATTGAGTGAGAGACTGAAGGAAATGCAGTTTCACATTTACGGTAAAATCGTACGTATAAAGATATATGAACATGATAGTTCATAGAAATATAACATGTGTATTAGATGCACATATGTATATATGATATACATAATTAGATTGATAAGATAAGATTTTAGGAAAAATCTGTTTGGAATATTTTTACTTAAACGGACATAACTTTCGTATACGAACACCGATTTGGATGATTCAACTCTTATAAGTTAGATAATTGGATTATCTACAACTTTCATATTCAATGGAAAAACATTTGAATAACGTAGGATGTACATTCTAATGAAATACACGAAATGTTGCGGCAGTTCGATAAAAGGACGCGAACGTTTACTAAAACCAGCATAACGTTCGGACTGGATATCCAAATTGGATAAACTCGGATTTGTTGGAAAGGTGATAAGATCATCTAGAAGTTTAGTTCAGAAAGTTTCTGTTAATTACGGACCTAAGTCGGTCGAAATTCCAGTTTAGTGAAAGTGTGTCTGCTGATTCTGCAGGAGACACATCTTTTGATCAAATCTTCTAGAAACTTGTCCTTTCATGCATATAAAAGTATCATTTGATTGATTAAAGAGTGTCTATTTACTGGTGTAGAAATACGAGTTATTCTATAAATAGGATCCTAATCTCACTCAATCAAATCAATCTAAGCAACCATTATTTCCACTAATTAATCCAGTAATTAAGAGAGAAAAGTTCGCCGGAATTCTCCATTGATTCCGGCAAGAGTTTAAGCAAGAATGATTACGAGGCGTCTACGCAGTTTCGTGATTATCCGACGACTCCCGTTTTCGCGATGGATACGAGTAGAGGTACATATACGTTTGCGTACTAGCGAGTTAAGTTCATCAACCGACGAGAAGACGAACGGAGAAACACGACCGGTTTGGGCGTGGGACGAACCGGTACGAGCGAAAAGGTGCGAACGAAAAGGTGCGACGTGAACGGAAGTGAAGGCTTCGCAGCGACAAACCCTTCGTAAGAGATCAATTTCGCTAGGTACAAATATTACGTTTATTAGATTTACGTTATATTAGTTATAGGCAATTTGATAAACAAATTATAGATGAGATCTCGGGGATTTGTACTCCGTCGAGTCCAATAATTATCCGTTGCGCGGACTCGATGGGGTGTAGATAACCTAACATAAGGTCTTGTCAAATTTTGCTTTTCAGAAAAAAAATTGATTCCCTTCTATATCTATTTAATGAATTTTGACACCTATAATATTTAATTAATTTTGTCAAATTTTTTAACAATTAGATAATAACACTAATTCTAACAATAACATAATAACAATAATTAACATAACCACAATTAACATCATAAGAACAATTTTACCAAAGGAATGACAGGAAATATAAGGCGAGCTTTGGTTACTCGCCAGGCGTGGTATGGTTCAGCGCCAGGCGAGTTATGGTTCAGCGCTTGTTTTTATCTATTGATTTTATAACATAATTACTTCTCAGATCACTAACAAATAAAATTAAAGAAAGGAACACATTGGAACCCCGCCTGACGTTGTATGGAACCTCGCAAAAGACATTTTCGGAATATTTTTGAAAACTTGGTTATTTCGTGTATTATGTTTGCTAAGGTGGTTACATGTGAGATTTTTCCGCAAAATTATCTCATAATACAGACAAGTTTTCAAACCGATTGCAACCCAAAATATTAAAAAAACAGCAAAATATACGAAGAAACTCAGAAAAAAAGATAAAAACTCGAAATCCAAAGAAAGAACATGAAATCTCACGTATTGGTCTTGAAAATCGACTGCAATCACGTTCAAATCGGCCACATTCGTCTTGTTTGTGTGTGATCGATACAACTAGGGTAACAGAGAGAGAGAGAGAGAGAGAGAGAGAGAGAGAGAGAGAGAGAGAGAGAGTATGTGGCGGCTGAGAAATGAGGAGAGAGAAGCGGAATTAGGGTTAGGGGTTTATATATGGGCCTGTCAAATTTTGAAATATTTTTAAAATTCGACTAACAGTTAATTCGCGGGCCGATTAACGGTTAATTGAGGGCCGAGTTAATTCGAAGCTACCGCGTGGCCCTTATAGGGAGCTGGTTTTTGGGCTTGGTCCAGTCCAATTAACACGCTGAGGTCATGTTGATTCAATCAGCAATGGCTGGGGGAAATTGGGGGCACCATATATGCCCTCTATTTTGTGTACTCCTAGGAGTTGTGTATCTATTCTCTATTAAAAAAACAAACCAGAAATATTTTCCTCTCCCAGGGTGTCTCTCTAGATGATAAAATGAAGCTCTATTCATTTTTTTATCCTATTCATATAATCATCCCCCAAATCAAATCCCCGAATTACTCTCCATCCAAATCAACAAATAAACCCCAAAATCCCAACAAATTGGTATCAGAGCGACGGTTATTGAAAATGACGGTTATCGAATTTCGTAGAAGTTGGAGAAGCAGATCACCAAGGCAACCAAAGAGGTTACGTATTTGGGCTCCCACAAACTTCACAACTCATTTCTGATTTATCGAGTTTAGTAGAAGTCGAAGAAGGAGATCACCAAGACAACCAAGAAGGTTACGTATTTGGACTCTCACGAACTTCACAATTCATTTCTGATTTGTGGAGTTTAGTAGAAATTTGGAATAGGAGAAAGCCATGACAAACCAAGACGGTGTGTTCGGGTTCCCACAAGTTTCGCAACTCAATTTCAATGGAGAAAAATACACTCTTTTGGAGTATTATCACGAGAGTTATTTTGATCTCGCATGGCCTATGAAAAATAATAGAAGGAGAAAAAATTTGTCGATGGTATGGACAAGACATAGAAGGGAGACAATTCGAAGAAAAAAAATGATCCGAAAAAAGGACGATTCGGGAAAAGACGATTCGAAAAAGATGATCCGAAAAAGGAGGATTCGAAAAAAAAAGCCGATTAAAAAAACGAGTTTAGAAAAGGAAAGAAGATATGACAAACGTGACGAAAGAAATTACACAGAGGTATCGAAAAAAAATAACTAAAAAAAATAACAGGGGAAAAATATTAAGGGGGAGTATCGACAACAAAAAAAAAATAACGAAAAACATTAAAGGGGGAGTATTGAAATTAATGTTTTTTTAATTAATAATATTACGTGTAATTTAGGGCATGATAATATTCAATGTATTTGTGTCTGAGTAAGAGATGTCTATAGAATAAATAAGTGTCCATTAAATAAAATATAAATATCTAGAATGAACAAAGAGTTGTATTTGAGAGGGCGCATGCAATCTATAAATGCAATCCATCTCATATATTTTTAGAGAGACAAAATAGAGAGAAAAAATTATGTGAAAAATTAGAGTAAGGAGTGTGGAAAACAGTCTCACCATTATCTCGAAATATTGTATCTATATATTATTGAGTATGCACATTTTTTGTGTTTGTATATTTCTATATTATTTTGTGTACTTCTTGGAGTTGTGTATCTATTCTCTATTGAAAACAAACCAGAAATATTTTCCTCTCCCATCTCTCTCCATGATAAAATCAAGCTCTATTCAATTCTTTATGAGGCCATTTACTGTGCCCCTCAAATGTCTTGAAAATTTCCCCCACAATAGTAATCCATGGTTAATCCATGGATTAGTATTTTGGATTAACAATCAATTCATGATTATTAAAATTTTAATATATAATTAAGATCCATATCAATTGATGATTAATTCGAAGTAATTAAAAATAAATAATTATGAATTAATCGTTAATCCTAGGGGTGTACATAAATTTCTCTAACCCGCCCAACCCGCCCAATCCGACCCGGACCAACCCGTTTTTGCGGGTTTCAAAATTATTTAGTCGGGACCCGGACCGACCCGGTTTTTGTGGGTCGGGTTGTGGATTTGAAATTAAAAACCCGGATTAACCCAACCCGGCCCATAGACTATCAAATTTTCAATTAATTATGAAAAAATTATTTATATCTCTAATATTTTAGAAAATTAATTATCATATTTATCCTTTACATTAGTTTAACATAAGCTAGACTTAGTTTTTCTTCACTTCAATTAATAATCCAATAACACACAACCACAAGTCCACTAAATTACTAACAACAAGTTCGTAACAAAACTCAATAGTCAATAACATGATGAAATCCTTTCTTTTATTTTCGTCACGCCGGAAGTATATGAAGTTGAAATAAATAAACTAACAACATAAAACTTCTTCACGGGACATAAATTTAGAGTTCCCATTTACTTAATTAATGTTATATTATATGAATCAAGTACAATTGATACCATCGAATTGGGTGTTTGTGATATTATATGGTTTAATTAAATTATAAGTTATTTTTCAATTGTGATTCATGTGTTTGTTAAATAATTTTGATGATTTAATCAAAAAATATAGTTTTTATTCAATATTTTTTTGGTTACATATGAATAATCGAATACATATCTATATAGTATATAATCGGCAAAAAAAACCCGGCTAACCCGCCCAACCCGCCCAACCCGGTTATGTTGGGTTTCGAAATTTTTATAAGTATCATGGGTTGGGTTGGGTTGGAAAAATAGAAATCCGTTCTAAGTGGGTTGGGTTATAGTTTCGATAAGAACCCGCCCAACCCGGTATACGTACACCCCTAGTTAATCCAAAATACTAATCCATGGATTAACCATGGATTACTATTGTGGAAAAAAATTTCAAGACATTTGAGGGGCACAGTAAAATTTCCCATTCTTTATCCTATTCAGATAATCATCTCCCAAATCAAATCTCCGAATTACTCTCCATCCAAATCAACAAATAAACACCAAAATCCCAACATTCCGTTCTTAACGCACGTCAGACCGTCATATATCTTTCACCTTCATATTTATACATTTCATATTTATACCTTTTTACAATGACTCATAATAAAAACACTAGTATTACACTAGGATTAATGAAGTCATCAAATTAACTATTTGCACTTTTTAGTTTTGTAGTCTGAATTTTCTTGTTGGTCACCACCCTGTCATTTCTTGAGTTAAAAAATGAGTCGCGATGTACATCCCCCTTTCCTGTCCCCCAGGAGCCTTGATGTGTCATCGTTTTGGTGTGTTAATCCATAGCACCGTTTTTTCGGATAGTGTTAATCCATAGCACCATTTTTTTCTCCCCTTTATATGGCAAATCGGACTCTTGGCTTAACGGGCATGCGTGTTAATTGCTAGATCCGACCCATATATATAAATTTACAAACCCTATTTTTCTCTCTCTCCTCTCATTCCACAGCCCACATCTCTCTCTCTCTCTCTCTCTCTCTCTCTCTCTCTCTCTCCACAGCCGCCGGCAACCCTAAACCCTAATCTTCTTAGATTCGTTTTTTGCAAGATTTTCGAAGAAGAATAGGTTACGAAATTCGTTTTTTTGTTCGTTTTCTTGCTTAGATCCGATTTTTTTTGTCGATTTCTTGCTAAGATTTGAATTTTTTTAGTATTTTCTTGCTTAGATTCGAGTTTGTTGTTATTTCCTTGCTTAGATTCGAGTTTTTTGTTAATTCTTGCTTAGATTCGATTTTTTTGTTAATTTCTTGCTTAGATCCAGTTTTTTTTGTTGATTTCTTGCTATGATTCGAGTTTTTTTAGTATTTTCTTGCTTAGATTCGAGTTTGTTGTTATTTCCTTGCTTAGATTCGAGTTTTTTTGTTAATTTCTTGCTTAGATTCGAGTTTTTTGTTACTTTTTTGCTTAAATTCGAGTTCTTGCTCTTAATTCCTGTATTTTTGGTAAATCCCTGATAATTTCTGGTAATTCCAGTAAATTCCTGGGTAATTCCAGTTAATTTCTGTCAATTCCTGTTAATTCTTGGCAATTACTGGTAATTCCTGCTATTTCCTGCTAATTCCTGTTAACTGCTGTTAATTTCTGTTTTCAGGGGGTTTTCTGTAATTTTTTAGGGGCTTTTCAGTGATTTTCAGGGACTTTTTTGTAATTTTCAGGGGCTTTTTTGTAATTTTTGGGTGTTTTTCAGGACTGCTAATTGGTAGATGTAATTTTGGAATGTAATTTTTTTGAGTTTTCTGTTGTTAATTGGTAGATGTTAATTGAAATGTAATTTGTGTATTAAGTGTTAATTGGAATGTAATTCTTTAAGTTTACTTGTGTTAATTGATATATGTTAATTGGATTGTAATTCAAGTTATATATACTGTTAATTGAAGTGTGATTGGTATCTCTTAAGTGTTAATTGGTATCTCTTAAGTGTTAATTCAAGTGTGATTTTTTAAGTGATATTGTGTTAATTGATATCTGCTAATTGGATGGTTAATAAAAAAATGTTTGAGTGATATTGTTGTTAATTACTGTTATATATACATTAACATTCGATTAATTACTGTCGATTTACACTTAATACATGTTAATTACGGATCAATAGTTGAGTGATATTTACAAATGTTGTTTACACATGTTAATTGAAATTTTTTTGAGTGATATTTACACATAGTTGGGTGATATTTACACATTTTATCACTCATAACATCTATCAAATTTTCTTATGAAAATTGTATAACTGTTAATTCAAGAATTAACACGTGTTAACTCATATGTATGAAATTTTTATCAAATCCGCTAAAACAGTTTTACGGCTTAACACAGTTTTACGGCTTAACATTGCCAGCACATAAATAGGCTTAACACAGTTTTACGGCTTAACACAGTTTTACGACTTAACACTGCCAGCACATGAATAGGCTTAACGCAATGTTACGGCTTAACACTGCCAGCACATCAAGAGTGCTAGGGGAAAAATGGGGGAGGTTGAACATTTTCCTTAAAAAATATAAAAACAACTACTAAAATAAAACGACAATTTTTCTGGTCACACCTGTAATCATTTCACAAAAAAGAAACTGTAATGTATCATAGGTGGAAGCTCAATAGTCACAGTGCAAGTCAATCGTGACCGTTTGATCAAAAACAATCCAACGGTGTTCTCGTATTAACGTCTAAAAGACTGAAATCATTTCACTATAAATTCTAACAATTCTTGCCCTAATCTGACAGAATAGCTCTCTCTCTCTCTCTCTCTCTCTCTCTCTCTCTCTCTCTCTCTCTCTCTCTCTCTCTCTCCCTCTCACACACACACACACACACTCTTTCTCTCATATCCACCTTGCTTTTCCATGATCATCGGCCATGGATTGTTTTTCACAGAACTACAATGATGGTGCTAAAGGAAATCCAGGCTACTTGGATGAATCGTTTCTTTACGATGCCATAGATGAAAATCAGCTGAGATTTAGTGATCACTCCAATAGTCGAGGTGAAGAAAAAGCCTATTATCAAAAAGGGCCAATGGGATTCCGAAGAACACGCCTAAGTATTTCACATGTATTTAGTCCAATTTCATTTACAAATATCTTGGTAAAGTCAATTTTCACTAATTTTTGGGTGATTTCGTAGGTGACTAGTGAAAAAGCATGGGACCAAATGGACCGCTGCTACGGAGTTTAAAACAAGATCTAGCAAACAGTGCCGAGAAAGATGGTGTTATATTAGTGATCCAAATTATTATTTGCTGATATAAACCCCGTAGAGTTCTCATAATTCTCAGACCCCATGAAAATGTCATTTGCTACCATTACATTCTGAGTAGCATTACTAGGGTTTGGAGCATTATTGTCGGTACTGCTGGTACCAACATAACCCTTAACAACGCATGCAAGTTCGTTTGTGTACGGATTGATCATGTTATTGATTGACCCGTCAATAAAACTTGGCGATTGAATGTGGTCATTGAGGATAGGATTAGGGTTAGGGTTGGAACTGCCGGGTAATATATATTATATCTTCTGTAAAGGTTGAAGAACTAGGGATACAAGTGAGGTTTGGGTTGGAACTGTCGAGAATAGGATTTATGGTGGTGCTACTTCTTCGATTGGCACCGGCATTGGTCTGACTTTTTCTTGCAACAGGTTGCTTTTTCTTGGATTGTGTTGCCTTCCTCGAGGTTCTTCTCCGAGGCGGTGGTCTAGAGATACTGGCAATGTACTCTTCTATGAGTCTTTTGCACTTGACCCTTTTTTGTATTGTGTAGTTCGATCTTTTTGTTTGATTGAAATAATTTTTAATTGCATTATCAGTTCGGCCAGGCATACGTTCTGCGATTTTGGATCATCATGTTCTTATTTAATATATAAATATCTTTTAAGGTATTACTTTCGGTAATTTCCTATATGGTGTATCTAAAGGCATTTCAAAATATATTATATAAGGTGAATAAATAGATTTTATCATTTTTAACAACTCGTTCTAACGAGGAACTTGTGGTGTGCAAAGCAAATGGTAATCATTGATTGAGAGAATTTGATCTTAATCATGCTTGCAAAACATGGAAACTAAATAAATTTGAACACTCCGTATTCTCTAATTGCGAAAAACAATCGAATTTTTCATGGACAGTGATTGCGAAATGTATTTACAAAAAATTACTAAAATAAGTAAAGTTTGTGAAAAAGATTTTTCAAGATGCTAGATAGGTCTTCGGGTCTTAGGAATTTCTACCTTACAAAATTACAAAAACTTCAACAATTTTTCGCAAACAATGTTACCGAAAACAATATTTCGGTAATAGGATAAAAAGTGTTGGTGCATAATTTAGTTATATTGTGATTGCTCTTTTGTTTTTAAAAATAAAATAGGCATACCCAATATATATTTCATTCATACCTCCACATCGGGCGAAAGATGGTATATCCACCTTTCTCTGCACTGTTTACCAGATCTTGTCTGAAACTCGGTGGCAATGGCAGTCCATTGGTCCCCATGCTTTTCAACTAGTTGATTTAGTCGCCTACGAATTACCACAAAGTTAGCGAAATTTGACTTTACCAAGATATTTGTAAAAGAAATTGGAATAAATACATGTAAAATACTTACGCATCTTCTTCGGACTTCCAATTGCCCTTTTTTATAATAGGCTTTTCTTCACCCTGACTATTGGATCACCAGCTTCTTTTCACCTAAGGTATCGTAAAGAAATGATTCATCGAAGTAGCCTTGATTTCCTTCAGCACCATCACCGAATTAGCCTTGATTTCCTTCAGCACCATCACCGAAGTAGCCTTGATTTCCTTCAGCACCATCATTGTAGTTCTGTGATAAACAATCCATGGCCGCTGATCTTGCAAAAGAAAGGTGCAGATGAGAGAAAGAGAGTGTGTGTGTGTGTGTGAGAGAGAGAGAGAGAGAACTATTCTGTGAGATTAGGGCAAGAATTGTGAGAATTTATAGTGAAGTGATTTCAGTCTTTTAGACGTTAATATGAGAACTACCGTTGGATTGTTCTTGATCGAACGGTCACGATTGACATGACTGTGACTATTGAGCTTCCACCTAGGATACATTGCAGTTTCTTTTCTGTGAAATGATTACACGTGTGACCAGAAAAAATTGTGTGTAATTTGAGTAGTTGATTTATATTTTTTTTTCTGAAGAAATGATGTCCGGACTCAGTACACTGGGGCTGACCAATTTAGAAAATTCAGACACAAAAATAGAAAGTGTAAATAGTGAATTTGAGGACTTCATTAATTTCACTTAGCTTATTTTTTTTTTTTTTTGTGCTCTCAAAGTCCGTAGGCGATTCATTAACACAATTGCGTTACATAGAATTACACCAGGATGAAAATAATCCGGATAAAAGCTCGAAGCTACCGGTTGTACTGGTTTTGAGTAAACAGTTCTAGGCTATGGACTAACATGGACATACCTAACAACATAGATAAATATAAAAATGAACTAAAGAAAAGATACAAGTGAATATGTCGTTTCTTCGTTTCTAGTCTTCAGAACGTTCCAAAATCTTTGTCGATGAGTTTGATATATGCCTCGTTGCATTTTAGTCCATTAAATTCGACTTATTGCAAGGTTCAAATACAGCAAGGATCACAGTCGACAAGGGTCTAAAAGGCAAGGAACGACAAATCACCAATACAAACACCATCTTGAGCGGAATAAGCAAAAGCATCCATCACCTGGTACACCTCCTTGCTGCCTGGTCACACCTCCAGCGGTTTTTTGTCGCGGTGGTTCAGATTTTCAAGGACTGCCCTTGTCGGCTTGGCAAAGATGAAGCAGGATTGTAAAATGGAACTCAGCAAAGAAGCTCTATGATCTATCGAGACAGTTGTGGTCACGGCATCCGCTAAATCTAGCTACAGTCTCGAAAGAAATACCAGACTAACCAAAGCGTCAAGAATGGTGCCGCACTCCGTTAGGGTTGAGGGTGAGGGTGAGGGTGGAGATGGGTGGAGCCAAGAGAAACGAGGAGACTTAGGAAGTTGAGGTGAACAAGGAGAAGGACCAGGGGGGAACCGCCGGCCGACGCCGCTAGGGTTGACCCCCCCGATCTAGCCGCCTCTAGCCTTTTCTTTCTTGATTCGCCCTTTTAGGGTTTCTCTTTCTTTCTTTACTTGTGAACAATTTCACTTAGCTTATTGAACCAATCCCCCTAGGTACATGAGATAACAATATTCAAGAATATCCTTGTAGAAATTATAATTGAGACCACTCAAAAATTATGAAAATAATATATATTACCAACACCTTGCTGGTTGATTGTTGAAGGATTCATTAATTAAGGGAAAATAAAATAATTTTTCATGGTTAATGAATTCGGAAATGTATAAATAATTATTTGAGAGTTTTCCTAGTAAAGAAAGGAGAATAATATATAATTATATTTCAGTTATCTTGTTCCGTCTCCATATGAAATCTTAGGTTTTAAAGGAAGATGGATTTGTAGGTATTAGGAAAATCTCCGCGCTTCGCTGCGGTTTGTTCATTTTTTTGTGATAGCAATGTCGAAAGATCAAAAGTCATATAAACATATTTTTCTAATAGCAACGGTTTGTTCATTATTTTTTTCTATGTACTATTTCTTTAAGGCCTGTTTAGCAATGTCTGAACCTCAGAAATTATTAAGCATGTTTAGCACTAAGTTTCAAGACCCGTGTCAAATAGTTTTATCATCACAAAATAATATACCATTATCTTGACAAGTATGGGTGAGAGTGAAAGTATGGTAAAAATATCATCATTGTGGTTGAACTGTAAGGAAGAAAAAAAAAGAAATATTTTAAAAAATCCCATATCTTTTCTTGATATTTTAAAAAAAAACCCCAACTTCATGAAAACTCCAAAAAAAACCCCATCTCAAACTTTTATTTTTGTTTAACCCCCTACCGTTAAGTTTGTCCATTATATGTTAACATTGAAATATTATTTTTTGTTAATGACTATTTTATACCATATATTTTTTTTTTGTTAAATAAGTCTAATTGACAAAGTAGTGCACAAATTTTTTGAGCCTTCCTCATAAAAAAAAAATTGCCTGGTCGTCCATGTAAAAAGCGAAATATAGGTCCCGATGAACATTGTACATGGAGGACAATGTCAGCGATTCAAGTTTTTGTCAAATAAGTCTAATTGGCAAAGTAGTGCACAAATTTTTTTGAGCCCTCCTCATAAAAAAATCGCCTGGTCGTCCATGTAAAAAGCGAAATATAGGTCCCGATGAACACCGTACATGGAGGACAATGTCAGCGATTCAAGTTAGCTTGTGGCGTATTATGTAAATTATGAATGATGTTATATAATTATGAAAATTTGTATATTTATGTTTGCCTAGTTTATTCTTTTTGAAAGCTAAATTAAAAAATATAACACTTTGGATTTAATTTAGTTTAAAGAAGAGAGTATACAAGGGTAAAATGGTCATTAACGAAAAATATTAATTTGCTAAATTAAAAAATATAATAATTAGGATTTAATTTATGATTTAATTAGTTTAAAGAAGAGAGTATACAAGGGTAAAATGGTCATTATCGAAAATATTAATTTGGTAAATTAAAAAGGGAAATTTTTAAAAAAACCCCTAACTTTTTTCAATATTCTAAAAAAACCCTTCACTTTTGAGAAACTCCAAAAAACCCCCTAAAACCAAACTTTTCTTTCAAAATACCCCCTCTAGGTGTTAAAGTTAACTCTTTTGGTGTTAATTTTTTTTGGACCAAAATACCCCTCTAGTTTTATAAAAAATAATTTTGCAAAAAAAACCCTAAAGTTCATCTATGAATTACTTCTCAACATTAACAGTAAATTAACAGGCATTAAATCCCTCGAAATTAACAAGAAATTAAAGCTTCAATTAAAATCCTAACATTAACAGTAAATTAAAACTTTCCAACAAAAATCCTAAAGTTCATCTATTAATTAGAGAAAAATCAGAGAGAGAGAACAGGAAAAAATAATCAGTCCAAAAATAGTCCATTAATCAGGACGAAACGATATGAAAAAAAAAAACTGGAAAAAATAGTCCAAAAATCAGAATAATAACCGGAAAAAACACCAAAACAGTCAAAGAAAAACATTAAAAAAAGGAAAAAAAACAGTTCAAAAAACAGTCCAAAAATCAGTGCGAGTGGACATACCTTAATTTCTACCCACTTCAAACACCAAAACAATCTAAAAATAAGGAAAAAACAATCGAGAGATCCACTCGATTTGAAAAAAAAGATCCACTTGATTCAAAAAACAATCTAAACTAACTAAAAATGCTCTAAGATAGTTCAAAAACTACCGAAAAATCAATCTAAATGGTCCACAAACCTGCATCAGGTCCAAAAACAACAAAAAACGCGCTTGCGCGTGTGTGCGAGGTGTGTGTGCTGGTCTGTTGGTGCGAAATAAGAGAGAGAGAGAGAGAGAGAGAGAGAGAGAGAGAGAGAGAGAGAGAGAGAGAGAGAGAGAGAGAGAGAGAGAGAGAGAGAGAGAGGTGTGTGCTGGTCTGTTGGTGCGAAATGAGAGAGAGATAGAGAGAGAGAGAGAGAGAGAGAGAGAGAGAGAGAGAGTGGCGGCTGGAAATGAGAGAGATGAGAGAGTGTGTTAGTGTTAGGGGTTTATATATGGGATGGCCCAAATTTGAAATTTTTTGAAAATCAATTAACAGTTGATTCAATACCGATTAATAATTAATCAAGAACCGAGTTAATTCAGACATGCATCAGGTCCTTACTGGGAGATTTCTAAGGAATGATTAAAATAGCCCCTTATTAACCCATGACATCATGCTGATTCAATCAGCACGTGCTGGAGGAAATAAGGAGGCACCATATATTTCGAAAGGAGGTAAGTTCTATCATACATCCATTTTGCTTATGATACACCCATTTTCAAGGATATATTTGGTGTAATTATCAATTAATGAGTATTTAAAGTAGTTTTTCAAGTGTATTTAATCAATAAATGATATGCTAAATAGGAAATTTGAATTGTTCATGAAACAAAAAATATCTATAAAAAGTAAAATTTGTGATACATCTTTCTAAATACCCAAAATACCATTTTAAAATTTATGAAAGTCAAATATTAAAATATATGTAATATAACATATGAAAATTTGTGATATACGAAATATTAAAATATATGTAATATTAAAATATATCTATAATAAGTGTATTTGTGATACATCTTTTAAAATTTGTGATACATCTTTCAAGAAAAAGTTATGAAAGTCAAATATATGTAATATACGAAATATTAAAATTATATAAATATAACATATGAAAATTATTTTTTAAAAATTATTATAAGCAAAAAAAAAATTAGGACTTTTTTAAAATTAATACAAATAACAAAAACATTATTTTAATTACTAAATATTTAAAATGAAGGGTATTTTGGTCATAAAAAAATATCTAACACTATCCATAGTTAATTTTAACCCCATAGGGGGGTATTTGAAAATAAAAGTTTGGTAGAGGGGTTTTTTTGGAGTTTCCAAAAAGATAGGGGGTTTTTTAGAATATCCAAAAAAGATAGGGGTTTTTTAGAAAATTTCCCAATTAAAAAATATAACACTTAGGATTTAATTTAGGGAAATTCTTAAAAAACCTCCCAACTTTTCTGCAATTTCTGAAAAACCCCATGTACTTTTATAAAACCCCCTACATTTTTTTGATTCCCTATAAAACCCCCTATATTTTTTGCTTCTTCCAAAATCCCCTAACTTTTTTATATTCCCTCAAAAACCCCCTATCGTTTTGTTATGTTTTTTTAAAAAAATGACCATTATACCCCCATAGTTTTATTTTATGTATTTCTATAATTTAATAATAATAAATACATATTACACTATTCTCAAAAAATAAAAAATGTTAAAAATAAATAATACATGATATTAAAATATTATAATTAATAATACATAAATATTAAAATATTATAATAAATAATATATTGATATTAAAGTATCATTTTCAACAATTATTAAAACGGAAAGAGAGAATTAAGTAGGTTGATTAGTATTATTGATTGACTCAATTAACGATTTAATTGACTGTTTAATTGTACTAACACATCAATTAGCATTTACTAATATTAACATATTATAAATTATTGATGTGTTAATCAAACGAGTCAATTAACATTTAATTGAGTCAATTAGAAATGCTAATCGATTCACTTTGTCACATCATCAAAGATATTGTGATATGGTTGAGGGTCAATTATATTTTTCTTCCATACAGGGATATAATTTGAGTTGCAATAGAAACAAAACTAAAAAAAATACATGACACGTGTCATAATATATTATGGTCATGCATTCTAAATTAGATTTGATTGACTCAATAACGATTTAATTGACCGTTTAATTGAATTGACACGTCAATTAGCATTTACTAATATTAACATATTATAAATTATTGATGTATTAATCAAACGCGACAATTAATATTTAATTTAGTCAATTAGAAATGTTAATCAATTCACTTTGTCATCTCATCATGGATATGTGATAAGTTTGAGGATCAATTATATTTTTCTTGCATATATGGATATAATTTGGGTTGTAATAGAAACAAAGCTAAAAAAAAAAAAAACATGACACGTGTCATCATATTATCATACATTCTAAATTAGATCTATTGAAAGATAACTTTTCCAACAATATTTCAACAAATATTAAAAACAATAATTGTAATAAAATAAAATTTCCATTTTATTAGTTGCTTCCCTAAAGTACTTTTCAAATATTTGTGTCCCAAAAAAAATGTGTTCATAAAAATAGTTTTGTAAAAAAAATACAATCGTAACATATATATTTATGTCCACCATCTTAAAAGTCTACCGGTACTAAATTTTCAAATCTTTTTGAAGACTATTAGATAATAATTAAGATGAGAATTTATGTCCCAAGAATAGTACATTGTACTGCTCATACTAGAGGTCTCAAGTTCAAATCTTTCATAGTACCAATTTTGTGTTTGGTTTTAGATTTAGTAAATCAAATCAAGTAAATTATTTACGGGTAAGTAATAATAAAGGTCAAATTATTCAAATGTAAAAGAAGTGTGTTTCTGCCAGGTGTAAAGAAAGTACTAATTAACCCACCCCCTTATTTTGCACCTATCTTGAGCCCCCTCATGAAGCCACATCATCATTCTTATCTTGATTATTAACCATTAGATTGTGTGATGTGACTTCATCATATGCATTAATATTATATTTGATAATTTAAGACATGTATTTTGTATTATTATTTTTAAGTATTAGTTTGAACCATTAGATGTAGTCATGTGGTTTAATCTCAATCATTAATTTTTTGTTAGATTTTTTGAAGATCATATTTTGTGTAGTCATTTATGTGTTATTATTTTTCATCATGTTTTAAGCATTCTTAGAAAGCCACAACATCCTACATTAATGATGTGACCTATTATTATTGGTTATAATCATATTAGACCAAGTCTAATCAATTGTTGAACATTTCACATAAACTTATATGATCAAATGTAAATGCAATGGAATATAAAAAATTTATATATGAAATACTAATTATTTAATATGTAATATTATAAAAAATACAACATATATTAGTATTATTTTTGGAAATTAAATTTTATAAGCCCATCAAAAATATTCATTTTATTTTTCTCTTTATTTTGACATCCATATTAGCATAGTTCATACATACCATTTTTCATAATTTCAATTTGTAAAGATATTATGTAAGAAAATACAATGCAAAAAATACACATTTACCTAATATATTTTTAAGAATTATATTTACATAATAGAATTTTTAAGTATTATTATTTATTTTTTTTAAAATTATAACAATAAAAATCTCATATAATACTAAGTAGATTATATTTGTGTTTTTAAGCAAACAAAACTTTTTCGAAAAATAATAGAATTAAAAGAAGTTTATCCATCTAAAAAACTTTTAAACTTATAAACACCTATCAAATTGTGTTGTTATTTTACAAAATGTATAATAAAAAAAAATCATATGATATTATTTATTAAATTACTTTCACTATTAAGTTTTATATTATTTTATATTTTCCATGGCATTTTGAATCAATAAAAATTATTGCTATATATAATCAATAATGTGTTACTACATATGTTTTATGATTCATTATTTTAATTTTTGATACTGTATGCAATATTGTGAACAATTATATAATATTTGCTGTTACGTTTTTCTTAAAATATATTATATATTATTATATAATGACACTAATATGGGTACTATTATTTGATTAAAATAATGGGATTTTTTGTTATCATAATGTAAAATAATTGTAAAACATATGAATAATCATCGATAAATAAATTCAAATAACTTTATTTTAAGATTATACAATTAATATTGTCATACAAATATATAATTGTATTACAATGAAAAACATAATTTACATGCTCGCCGCGCAGCGCTAGTTTTCTCCTAGTTATAGGTCAAAGTACAATGTTAAATATCATTAATTTCTTATTTATTAAAATAACGTGAATATCTTCTTTGTTAGATTTTTAAATTATTTTATAAAAAATATTTTTAAAAATAGAATCTCTATGAGACGTTAAAAAAAATATAATAATTTTACCAATAATATTTCAACAAAATATTTTAAACTATTTTTGTAACACAATACATTTTCCATTTTTTTAGTTGCTTCCCTAAAGTATTCCTAAAACAATTTTGTAAAGAAAAAAATAACCATAATATATACATTAACGTCACCGTCTTATAATTCTACACAGTACTAATTTTTCAAATCTTTTTGAAGACTATTAGAATTAATAATTAAGATTAAGATGACAATTTATGTCCCGACAATAGTACATTCTACTCTACATATTAGAGGTCTCAAATTGAATTTTCGGTGTATAAATTTTATATTTGGCTTTAGATTTAGTGAGTCAAATCAAATAAATTCTTAAAGTTGTAAGTAATAATTAAGTTCAAATTATTCACACGTAAAAGAAGTGTGTTTCTGGCAAGTGTAAAGGAACTAATAATTATAGGTCAAAGTAGAATGGTAACTATAATTAATGCCTTACAAATTTATTAAAATAACACAAATACATTCTTCGTTAGATTTTTAAAATTTTATATTGTATAAAGAAGTATTTTTAAACATAATATTTCCGTGACACTTCAGAAAAATATAATAACTTTTCCAATAAAGTACTTTTCAACATAATATTTCAACAAAAAAAATTCAATTTATTTAGTAAAAAAATACAATTTCCATGTGAAAGAGAGTAATGCTTGAAGGAAATACAATTTTGGATCATCGATAAAATGATACATATAAGGACAAACGAACGCACGCGTTTGTATGCATAAATAATGTGTATATTAGATGCACATATGTATATTGGATATACATAGTTAAATTGATAAAAAACGATTTTATGAAGAAAACCAGACAATTCAGTTTAAATAGTTTTAGTAAAACTGGCATAACATTCTGATAACAACTCCAGAATGGTTCAAATTGGGTTGGTTAGATAATAAGATTATATAGAACTTTCGTGAAGAAATATATTTCATTTGAGCGATTTATCATTTTGTTTTAATATAATACCGAAAGAATGTGACAGTTTGACATACAGTTAGTAAACATTCATAACTTTCGCATCTGAACTCCAATTTGGCTGGTCCAAATTAGGTTGGAAAGATAATTAGATTATCTACAACTTTCGTGAAGGTATGAAGTCGGTTGGAACGAGTAAACAATTTCGTTTCAACATAATAATGAAAGAGTGCATCCAGTTTTATATTTTAAAGGGTGTATAACAGTTGTATATATATATATATGATGTTTCACTCTCCTCTATAAAATTAAACATGAATCTAATTCGGTCCAGAAATTAGAGACACACTTGTTCAATTTTTGAATAAGTGTGAACACAAGTGAGAGAGAGAGAAAGGGAGAAAAAACATTTTTCTCTATTAGGGAATTCAATCAGATCAAACACGCTCACACGCGTACCGTCTAGACAATTACGTGTTGTGACCGAGAGACTACGACTCACTGCGGATTCGGATAGAGGAGTTCGCATTTTGTGGCTCTTCATTTGTGATCAAACCGGAGAAGTAAACGCAAGCCCAGTCCCACATTTTCGGGTACCCGAAGCCAAGTTTGAAAGAGGCCCTCATATCCAATTAATTTTTTCGAAAAAAGTCAAATGTGTCTTTTGTTTCTTTTTCTTTTTTTGACATCCAGAAATAAGCATGACGATGACAACAATGTGCCTAATTTTGAAACAAAATTAACACACTCAAATAAAAATCGAGATCAACAAATTGAAATCAACACACTAAAATGAATATCGAGATCAAAAGCTAAAATTACCACACTTAAATGAGCACACTATAAGAAATAACGAGATGAACATACCTAATTTTGAGAATCAATAAACAATTTGTGCAGCAGCAAAAAAAATTGCTAAAAATTATGCAACAATAAAGAGTTTTCCCCTAACAACCAGGCCACAAAAATGCGAAATTCCAGTACTGCAGAGAGAGCCAGAGGAGGGCGAACATGAATTACAGCAGAGAAATGAGGCTTCTCCAGGCTCTAGCCACTGAACGTCACGATTTCTTCTTTAGTGAGAGAGAGAGCTAGCGAATAAGACCTTCCTTCTAAAACAAGTCACGGCAAAAAAGAGAGGGGAGAGAGAACATAGGAGGCGCTAAAAGAGAGACATGAGAGAGATCACTTACAGGGGGAAATGAAAAGAATTGAGCCGAGTTGTTGTGGGCTAGCTGAGAAAATTTTAAAATACTGATGGATAGTATTGTGGATAGTATTGGTTTTAAACTTTTACCTTGTTAGTATATATAGGTCATATACATGTATATGGACCCCCCCCCCTCCTAGATATGGATCCGAAGCCCAGGCTTCTTGGTCCTATATCTGGGGCAGACCTGAGTAAATGAGTAAAAGATTGTGGAAGCGTGGGGACATTGGATACACGAAGACAACCGAAAACGTATCAAGACGATGAGAGACGTGCGGGCGTCGGACGTACGAATAGTCACCAACGTGACATCAAAATGAAAGAAGGACGAAAGTGATCAATCCGTTGAGCGTGATCAATTTCACGCCGGTAATCGTCTATTTGTCTATACGTTGTGCCCATGGAAAGGTGGTGAGATCTCGGATCTTGGGAACCGGACCGGGTCGTTATATCCGTTGCCCATGGTCCTGGACGGATCGATTTTCAACAGTGATATCAGAGCGATCGTCATCAATTGGAGATTCGACTCATAGTCGTATAAGTGTTATATGCACGTGTGTAAAAGTTACGCACGTTTCCATGAAATTAGATATTTAGAAACTCAATTTCAATTAAAATCACAAGTAGAATTACACTAGCGATCAATCATGTGACGATTCAGAGTATCTAGGAATGATCATGAAAACGTTTCTCGATAAGTCGTTTTGGAAACGAGCGAAAACGAAAAAAACGACAAAAACTGTCGAAAAACTGTGTTTTCTGTGCCCCCAGAGCCAATTTTCTCCCCCCCCCCTCCTTCGTCCCCAGGGGAGTGGGGGGTTGCGTAGGGGTCCAACGGGGGTGAAGGGGTGCGGCGGCACGTTGGGGGCTTCACGTTCCAGAGTCTCCCAAGGGGTGCGGGGGTGCGTGTTGGGAATTCGCGCGACCCCGGGCCCGCGCAACGGATATGAAGGCCCGGTCCGGTTCCCTAAATTCAAGATCACGCCATGACTTCGAGGGTACGATGCAAAGTAGGATAGACGATTACCAGCGTGAAATTGATCACGCACGACGGGTTGATCGCTCGCATCCTTCTCTTCCTTCGGTGTCACGTTGGTGACTAGCCCGTACGTCCCATACCGCACGTCTCCCACCGTCTTGACACGTCTCGGGTTGTCTTCGTGCGTTCCATGCCCGCATGCTTCCACAGCCTGTTACTCGATTCGCTCGTTTCCGTCTCCGGCAGATTTCGTTCCTCCGAATCGATCACAACCGAAAGAGCCCCAGATGTTGCTCCTCTACGTGTATCCACCTTGACTCGTAAGACGTCGGTTGCGGGTGCAACTGCCTAGACGAAGCACCGGCGAACTTCCTCGATCGATTGATTCTCTTCTCCGAAAAAACTGTTTTTCTCTGTTCTCTCTCTTTACACCATTTCACTCAATAGAAAGATGTCTCTCAATATTTCTGGAATATTCTGAATATTCTGAATGAATTCACATATGGATTGACCAGAGAGAGAGAGAGAGAGAGAGAGAGAGAGAGAGAGAGAGAGAAACATCCTATTTATATCACATAGGATTAGGATTGGCCAAAAGACATGTATATCCAATATACACTCTTTCACACAGAAAGTTGCATGAATCTGTCCAGTATTCTGTCCATACGAAATTGGTAAATTCCTCTGACAGAAAATCAACCAACACGAAAGTTGTAGATAATCTTATTATCTACACGACCCAATTTGGCCTGGCCCAATGGGAGTTCGTATGCAAAAGTTATGACTGTTTTACTAACTATATGTCATACTGTTGCAACCTTTCGGTATTTCATATAAACGACACTGATACTTCGTTCATATGAAATATATTTCTAGATGAAGGTTGTAGACAATCTTATTATCTATCTAACCCAATTTAAACCATTCAAATTGGATTTTTCTACTGAAAGATATGACCACGAATATACGCTTACATTCGTTTATCCTTGTGTACATTTTTACGGTTGATCCTGAAACTGTATTTCCTTCAGTGCGTTTGGGGCTGGACAGTCAAGCCCCCAGGGTCACTTTTCCTGCCCCCTAGACCATTTTTCACGCCTCCTCGATGTTGTTTTTGTTTTCGCCATAACTTTGGCTGCGATACTCAAAATTTTGAGTTCTTTATATCGATACAATCGGCACCATTCATACTTTCATATAAAATAATTATTAAATGTTAATGATCAATAAATATTGTGATATATTGATATAATAAGATTATGTCAACTTCTCAACATGTATTATCATGATCCCTCATAATATTTAGTGATTTAAATATCAAATTATTTGGTTGACTTTAGATTTGGTGATTTTAACCAAGTGAATTATTTACGTGTAAGCAACAATTATGGTCAAATTACTCACACATAAAATAAGTGTGCTTCTGCCGTATTAAAATAAGTAATACTTATAGGGGTCAAAGTAAAATGTTAAATATCATTAATCTCTCACATATTATTAAAATACATGAATACCTTCTTAGTTTTTTAAGTTTTAATATTTTATAAAAAAAGTATTTTTAAAGATAGTATCTCAATAGCAATTTCAGAAAAATATAATAACTTTTCCAATAATATTTCAACAAATTTTTTATGAAAAAATACATTTTGCATTTTCGAAAGTAAGATCATGTAATCATTCCACCAGACAACATAGAAAGTGAGAGATCGAGAGTTAGAGAAATATAAAGTAAGAAATACATAGAAAGAGAGAGGGAATGTAAGGATAGTCATAGAGAGAAAGGAAAGTGAGTTTGTATCCTTGTAATAGATTTGTGTAATAAAATTAGGTTTTGAGTATCGTTGTGTTGCACAAATTTCAACACTAATCAGTCCAAAATATATCTACTAACCATCTTGATTGACACATCAACACTCCTTTAGAGGTGTTAGATAGAGTGCCATTATATATAACCCCTTTACGTTACTACGTGACTTCAATATTTATTACATTACACCCCCATAATTTGATATTTGTGGCATCTAGCAAAATTTACATATTGCCCCCTTAAAAAACTTGCAAATCCATGTCCCTCTAAAACCTAAGATTTCATATGGAGATGGATACCCCCTACAAGATAAATGAAATATTAATTATATATTATTCTCCTTTCTTTACTAGGAAAACTCTCAAATAATTTTTTTATACATGTAACCGATGACATTAATCATGAAAAATTGTTTAACTTTTCCTTAATTAATGGATCTTCGACAATCACTAACAGCAAGGTGTTGGTAATATTATATTATTTTCATAATTTTTGAGTGGTCTCAGTTATAATTTGTACAAGGTTATTCATGTAATTCATGAATATTGTTATCTCATGTACCTGCGGCCGGGAATTGTTCAATAAGAGATAATGAAGTCCACAAATTCACTATTTACACTTTCTATTTTTGTAATCTGAATTTTCTCATTTGGTCACCCCCATTGTCTTGACATCATTTCTGGAGAGAAATAATAAAAAACAACTACTGAAATAACAATTTTTCTGGTCACACCTATTATCATTTCGCCGAAAAGAAACTGTAAAGTATCCTACGTAGAAGCTCAATAGTCACAGTCAGGGCCGGCCCCGGGGTAAGCCCGGCAAGCCCCCGGGCTAGGGCAACCGCCTGAGTAAGGGCAACACTTTAGAGAAAAATTCCAGTGTATATATAGTTAAAATATGAGAGTTTGAACTCTTCTCTCGTGAGAAAGTTAAAGATGGGGAAGATGAAAGACCTAAGATAAAATGGTAAGATTGTATGTGCATATTAATTTGTGTATTTTGTGTTTTAGACTAAAATGATAAAACTATTAATACTCTTTTCCTATTACAGAGAATATATTACAATATATTCACATTAGATCATATGAAAGTAGGCCCTACAATAATTCAATATATTTGTTGATATTCTAGGTCTCTTTACATATTTGTACCGTCTAATACTCAAGGATGACGTGGCATTGTATTATTGGATATATATTTTCAGTTTATCAATATGTACAAAATTGTAGAATACAACAATGACATATCATTAAGTGAATCCAATAAAGGTCTACACAATTTTTTTTGTTTTTTCTCATAAATGCCCTTAGGCTAGCTCCCCACAAAATAGACGGGGTAATTAAGCGGGTATTCCTGTAATTAAGCGGGATACCCAAAAAATAGTATGTATATCATTTATTTCTTAATCCGCATTACAAGATTTTGGTTTATTATTTTTTATTTGGGTATGTATTAAGTGAAAATGAAATACACAGTTTAGATTCTTTTAGAAATTAGAAAGAATTATGGTACAAATACTATTTCCCATTTCTCATTTTTATTGGAATGTTCATGATATTTCATATTTTTAGGTATATATGTAAAGTTTTGGGTTTTTTTTTTAAGGCAAAAAAAATACTACAAATACCTATGGGTTTTCATAAAAAAAAAATACTACAAATAATTGATTAATTAAAAAAAGTAAATTTATATCACTCAGCTAGTTGGTTTTTGAGAAATATATATATTATATTTCATTTGTCATTCAGTCAAACCAGCACAAATTATTTTTATTTTATTTTATTTCTTTTTTGAAGATGTTATTTCATCATGAGATTTAAATGATGTAAATATTTTGAAATTTTTTTAATGATAGAGGCAACATTTTCGAACAAAATTGAAACATTCACATTTTGGGCTAGGGCAACCATATTGTCGGGGCCGCCCCTGGTCACAGTGCAAGTCAATCATGGCGGTTGGATCAAGAACAATCCAACGGTAGTTATCCAATTAACGTCTAAAAAACTGAAATCACTTCACTATAAATTACCAAAAAGGGCCAATGGGATTCTGATGAAAGATGCGTAATAATTACACGGCTTCTTCATAATCCCATGGTCCCTTTTGGTAATAGGCTTTTCTAATTTCTTCACCTTGACTATTGGAGTGATCACTAAACCCCCAACTTCTTTTCATCTAAGGAATCATAAAGAAACGATTCGTCGAAGTAGCCTTGATTTCCTTCAGCGCCATCATCGTGGTTGAGTGAAAAATTATCCATGGCCGAGGTGCAGATGAGACAGGGAGAGAGAGAGAGAGAGAGAGAGAGAGAGAGAATTATTCTGAGAGATTGCGGCAATTGAATTGTGAGTATTTATAGTGAAGTGATATCAGTCTTTTAGACGTTAATAGGATAACTACCGTTGGATTGTTCTTGATCAAACGGTCAGGATTGACTTGCACTGACTTGCACTGTGACTCTTGAGCTTCCGCATAGGATACTTTACAGTTTCTTTTATGCGAAATGATTACAGAGGACCAGAAAAAGTTGTGTAATTTCAGTAGATGTTTTTTATTTTTTTCGCAAGAAATTATGTCAAGACACTAGGCGTGACGAATTGAAAAAATTCAAAATTCAGATTACAAAAATAGAAAGTGTAAATAGTGAATTTGACGACTTCATTAATTTCACTTGTATATCTAAAATTATTAAAAGTAATTTTCTTACGTACAAAATAATTATTTCAAAATTATGATTTTTATTTGTGAAATATAATATTTTTAGATATATATCTAATATAAAACATTTTCTAGTAGGCATACATTTTATTTATTTAAAAATTAGTTTTTCGAAAATTTAATAATAAAATATATATTTATTTTAATATATTTTTATATGATAGATAATCCAAAATTATAAACACCATGTAACTCGAAAATGGAGCTAAATATCATGCAAGAAGTGGATCACCATGTAAGAAGCTAAATATCACCACATAACTTTATAAATAAATATCATGTTGCCAATGGTCTCATAACCTAGATGGTTGAGTGCTCAGCACAATAAAGCTTCATGTTGTAGAGGTTGTGGCTTCGAATCCCGGCGGCATCAATATAAAAAAAAAACATATAATGACCACGATTCGTGGCCTAGGATTCTCTTCAAAAAAAAATAAGAATATTGTCTTATATATTCTCCCCAAATTCTCTCTTTCGTTTCATTTTTTTGATCTAATATATTCGAGGTCTCGACACATTGTCCAACCTCCTTCAAAAAAAAAAAATATCATGCATGTAACTCGAAAATACCTTGTCAAATCTATGTGTATTTAACTGCATGTGATGTAACTTTATATGGTGATATTTAGCTTCATGCAGTATTGACAAAAATTAAAATTTATTACACCCAAAATGTACCTGCCGAATCCTCCATTACAAACAATTACATTTAATTTACTCAAAATTATTCAATAAAATGTACGTGCTAATTAAAAGATATGGGGAATTCTATCATACACCCTTTTACAAGGGTATTTTGGGTATTTTAGCAATTAATTATATTTGTAAAAGGGTGTATCATAAAATTTATCTTTTATGGATATTTTTGTTTAAATAAACAACAAAAAATTCCAATTTAGTCAAACATTAATTGATAAATATATTTGACATCTTACCTTAAATATTCATAAATGGATAATTACTCCAAATACCCTTGAAAATTGGTGTATGATAAGGAAAAGGGTGTATGATAGAAGCCCCCAAAAGATATAATTAAATATTCAGTAAAATTTATTCAAAATTATGAATTCGAATAAATATTAATTATGTATTAAGTTAACAGCCAACATGTACTAGTTATTATTTTAATTAAATATATAATAATTTAGAACATAGATCATGTAATGGTAAAATTTGGGAACAAATATCAATTTTTCAATTGAACTAATACCAAAATACAAAGGCGGGCTTCCATAGGTGCCTGGCGAGGTATGATTCATCACCTTTTTTAATTTCCTGCACTAACTAACTAACCAACAAAAATTAAGAAAGGCGCAGAATGGTTCTCCGCCTGGCGCTGAATGGTATCCCGCAAAAGATATTTTGAGAATTATGTTCAAAACTTGGTAATTTCGCGAATTAACTTCAGTAACATGGTTACTGTTGGAAAATTTCCTAAAAATATATATGTTAAAATTGTATAGTTCATATTTTGTATTATTGAATTTAATTTCCAACATTCATTAAGACATTGTTAATAATTGTTTGTCTTCAAATAATATTCAAATATCAAATATTATTTAAATTCAAATACTATTTAATTGTCCAGTTTAATGATCATACTTATAGTTGTATCTTTGTTGGTACAATCTTTTTTTTTAAATTATATCACTTAATCAAATTTAGTTATGTAACTAATGTCATAATTAATCACTCAGTATTTGATTATTCTCATGTTATCACTTAATTCTTAATTTGTCTAAATTAGATTCATTGATCAATTTTACTAAAACAATGTTTAATTTTCAAATCAGCGAATCAACTCATAATCATCCACATGTTCTCAATATATATTTTTAGCATTTGGTGTGAAATTTTAGTCGCTTACCATTTCATGGTCAAAATTACTCTTCAATTTTCATATTTTCTTATCTTATCACCAATTTCTTTATCTGTTCAAATTTGTTCCTCGAACGTATAAATTATAATTGCTGAAATTATTCACTTCATGTTAGTTGCTTCATGTGATCACTAATTTTGTGATTTAAACACTATATCACTATATAAAAAGTTTAGTCTTTGGATATTGAATTGTTCATTTAAATTCCTCATTTATTTAATAATCATCATGTTCATGTTGAATGTTCGATTTTCCATCTATATTAAAATTAAAATACTCAATAAAATTTCGGCCCACTCCGTATGTCTAAATTCGACCATTCTCAAATTTAAGCACTCAATTTATAAATGTCCAAGTGAGTTAATTTTAATTTTTAGTTATCTTGTGATGACGTGATGGTGTCGGTAAACAATTAGTGTGTACAAATTAGCTCCCGATATAAATAGTTGTTTCATGTTTAATTGCACATACTACATACATAGCTTTAATTTGTCTTCGTATTGCCACTGATTTAAATTATGATTAAATTAGATATGTGCGTACGAAAGTGCATGAACGATTACATCATATCAACCCACTCTTCACTTTATCATTATTATTTTTTCCTTAAAATCTAACACATTTTACTTTGGAATAACTTATTTACACTTTCATACATTTGCCATCATTTTTTGCACATACACTTATTATCACTTTGCTCTAGACCCACATATTTATACACTCGCACATTTACATATAGACGAAACTTATTTATATTTTGGTACACACCACACCCTTTTTTTTAGGTCATTTCGGACCAACAATTTTTAGATTTCCAAATTAAATTACTCATCCAGATTTCTGTAACTTCACTTTTCCAAATTAATCACTCTTTAAATTTAAATTGTTAGATACGGTCACTAACGCTTCTGTATGTCCGAATAAGATCAATATGTAATTTTTTAGATACGGTCACTAACGCTTCTGTATGTCCTAATAAGATCAATATGTAATTTTGATTCTTGAGTGTTTAATCGTCTCAATTAGCCACATAATTTTTTATTTATAATTGCAAATTAAATCATAATGTCAAATTTTATGTACTCAATTTTAAATTGCCAAATTCACAAGTTTTAATGGTTCATGTGTTGTCATTAAACTCTTAATTGTACTCATATTGTTATTCTAGTTCTAAAGTACTTTGTCCATGTTATTGAACTCTTAATTTTTTAAATTATTTGCTCGATTTGAAATATTACTTATGTTTACTAAACTTTGATCATATCTAAATAAGAACATTTGTGAAACTTTTAACCATGAAAATCATTCATTAAATTTATAATTTTTTAAATGTTGTTGTTAACTTTTTATGTGTCAAATTTTATTAATTAAAATTTTAATTGTGTTAGTTAATAATTCTCAATTGTTCATTGTTCCGATGTTATACCTACTATTTTGAATTATTCCCAGTGAATACTCTTTCAAATTCAGTAACTCGATGTTTATTTGTTTAGATATGTCACTCAAATTTGAAATTTGAAACATTAATAGATTCTGAATGAATTTTTATCGGTCTAAATTATTTATTAATAGACTATACATAATACATTAATGTTAATGTTATTGTAAACTTTATTTGTCAAAATAAATAGTTAATAATATTTTTAATTGAATACAATTAAACCACATATTGTTGTTTTAACTTCATCTTAAGCATATATTTATAATTTTGTATGACATACAATCTATTAGAATAAATTATGATATTCAATTTAAATTTATTCTAATTTATTCACACGTTACGTTACTATAGTTACGTTACTATGGTTTACGTTACCATAAGTTTATTCTAATTTATTCTAATTTTACTATAGTTACGTTACTATATCCAATAATTTTGATTATATTTAATCTTAATTACAACGACATATTTGTTAAATCCCTACTTACATTGTTAAATCCATACTTACAAATACCGTAATTGAGTGACTATGGTATTCTAAATTCCGATACACTACTCCCATTCGTACTTGTGCAACACAATCCAATTTTATTTGTTTGTGGCACGACAAACATTAATTAAGGACATGTTTGGTTGATCGTATTAGAAATTACATCAAGTAAATTAACTTTCCAAAAGTCGATTTTTCGAAAATGCACTTCAAATTCAAATGTTTGAATTTCGAAAGTGAAACTACGGGATTTATAATTTTTATGTTTGTGTTGATTTAATTGAATTATTAAATTTCTAAATTTATATGTATTAAAATTTGAAAATAAATTCAGGACATTTTTTAAAAAAATACACATTATGTTTCAGATTTACTACAATAGACCAAATTTTTTGAATATTTGAGATATGAAACTCTTCTAGAAATTGATTTTTTCCTTGATATATTTACCCATATTGCACCCATATATATGTTTGTCTAAAATCTATATTATTTGAAAAACAACAAAATAAATATCTTAATTTTTTATGTAATATTAATAAATCATATTTACAAGTATTTTATATCGAAAATACTCATATTTTTCAAAGAATTTTTTTTTTTGACAAAAAAACAATTTTGTTCAAATATATAAATATTAATTTAAATATGGACCACATCTAAAAAATTAATCAAATACAATAATTTTAATAATATATATATATATATATATATATATATATATATATATTAATTTTGTATGCATCATGCTTTAATATTCTCAAATACAAATAATTTTTTTTAAATAATTTATAATATTTCTCAATTTTTATAGTTTTTGCACATATTATTTATATTTAAAATATTTCCGGGTTTCTTTCAATTAGTAATGAGTCTAGCGTTAAATTTCATTAATAATTAGTAGAAAACGCAAATATTTAAAATGTAATCCATATTTACAAATATTAACAAAATGACAAAATGTTTAAAAATAATATTTAATATAATTTTAGTTATGTTGATGTGAGGCAAATAAGGCACAAATTTAATGCGTAATTTGGGGATTTTAGCCCTTGTGAAGAACAATTATATATACTTTATTAATCATATTTGAGATAACATGAATATTTCTTCACTAAGTGTGTTTTATTGCTTAATCACAGGAATTAGAAGGAATTCCTGGAAATTTGGAGAGTGTAGTTGTCTCCAACACGTCAAGAGGAGTGAAAACGATATATTACACCGATATATTCGGTACATGAATGAGACGGGAGGCAAACAATTATCATGATAGAGACTTACACAAAAGTCTACACGAAAATCACTCAATCCTTAGCCCTTATCCTGCTCACCTACCTTTGGTGGGAATTACCTCCTTACCCCCAATCCCCTCCACCAACTCGTGGCCAATAAGAAGACTCCATGAGTGCTATAAATATGACCACAAGGGCCACGAGTTTGGGATGCTCTTTTACGCCCATTCTCTCTCTCTCTCTCTCTCTCTCTCTCTCTCTCTCTCTCTCTCTCTCTCTCTCTCTCTCTCTCTCTCTCTCTCTCTCTCTCTTAGCAAGTCCAAGAACCTTCAAGAACACGCAAGAATCGCAAACATGAACGATAATTTTCTAAAATCGATCACCGAATAGAAGCTTACTTCATTCGGTGAATCGGTTTACACTTCGACGAAGATCGAGTTGCAAGGATTGAGGTGGAGCTTTCTTCATCCGAATCCACGCAAGCAAGAAGTCGAGCATTCGCTATTCCACTCGGGAGCTTTCTTCCAATTGGACTTCTTGCAATCTCGAGTTCACTCAACCGGTACGGAGCTTTCTTCGATTGGCGAGTGGATCGGTACGAAAGGAAACGTTGTGCGAGGCGTCTAGCTTTCTAGCATCTCAAAGCAACGGAGAAGGCATCCAAGACGAGACTCGAAGCTTTCTTCATCTCTCTAGGTGTTTTCTTTCTTTTCTTGTAATTCTTGTAGTTTAAATTCGAAATTGGATTTGTGTAAAGAATTCTCGGTTTAATGAATCTTTAGTTTCTTGTTTACTTGAATCGAATCTTTGTTGGTGTTTTTACTTGATCTTTTGCTCTCAATTTCTGCCTTAAACTCAGTTTAATCTCACTTAATTCAATCTCAAAACAAACCCTTAATTCAAGTCTCAATTCAAAACTCAAACCAGAAATCCAGAACTACTTCCGTTATAACGGAATTCATACTGCGTTGTAACGGACCATTCGGTTTGTACCTGACTTTCAGTCTGTTGGTACACCGTTATAACGCACTTTACTTCCGTTGTAACGGACCAGCAAGTAAAAGCATTCAATATCACTCATACTAGTGCGTTGTAACGGACATAAGAGTCCGTAGTAACGGATCAACCAATCCGTTGTAACGCTACTCCTATCCGTTATAACGGACTACCACTTTCGTTGTAACGTACATATTTCCGTTGTAACGGACGTTCATATCAAACCCTTCGATAGCCATAACCCTAATGTCCGTTGTAACGGAACTTAATTCCGTTGTAACGGACTATCTTCTGTGAATTTTCTTTGTTATTTCTCATCTAGTTTCGATTTAATCTTTGACGCAATTGCTCCCCGTGGAACGAACTTTCATATTTTCCACTATACAACTATATTTTCCAACTTGTTGATTGAATCGGGTTTTCGAATGCAACGATAATTTTACACGCAAAAAACCCGCTCATCATATGTTGAGATTATGGTGATTGATTAGATTCTTATATTAACACAATGAAAATATAATTTATACTTATATGTAATAATTTCTTGTGGTATTTTAGAGCTGTGTCTATTTATTTATTTAGATTATTGTGAGTAGTATTTATTTATTTATTCACATTATTGTGCTTGATTAATTTTTTAAATTAACACAATGAAAATTTAATCCATATTTGAGGGGAGTTTGTGGTGTGATGTATCTCCACTTCATGTAAATTCGATGGAATCTTGAGTTGCAGGAAAAGTGATAGACAATGTAAGTCGACTAATGAACTAATGAAGTAGGTCGACTTAATAACTGACAGAATTACTACAAAACAAACATGTCCTAAAAGAAATAGACATTACGAGAAATAAGTGTCATATCACTGTTTGCTTGATATTAAGTTAATATTGGTGTAACAGATTCTAGAAAATGAAGCAGCTTTCTTAGGACCGAAAAAATATGATCCGATCCAAAAAAATGACCGGCTCGATTCGAATTCGAATTCGAATCGAATTGAAAAATATTGAAAAGTCAATGATCTGAAATCGAAACTGAATCGAAACTGCAGGACCCAAATTAAAAATAGAACTGAAATCGAATGTCTCGAGCCCGAAATCGACTCGAAACCGAATGACTCGAATTTGAAATTGATTTGAAACCGAATGTCTCGAGCCCGAAATCGACTCGAAACCGAATGACTCGAATCCGAAATTGATCTGAAACCCAATGACCCGAAATCTGAATAATCAGAAATCCGAACGATCCGAAAACCGAACTAACCGAAAACCTGAATATTCAAAACTCATGACCTGAATGACCGGAAACTTATGATCCAAATGATCCGAAACTCACGACCCTAATGAGCCGAAAATTAATATATTGTTGCTAAAATCAATATATTATTTCTAAAATCGATATATTATTACTAAAATATTTCGAAATCAATAAAATAAATTCCGAATGACTCGTAAACTAAACTTTTTGAAAACAAAATGATTCAAAATCAAATTTAGCGAAATCCGGATAACCTGAAAATCGAAATAACTAACACCTGAATGACCTGAATATCAAAAGGATCCGGCGGTTCCGAAAAACGAAACGATCCTGAACCGTATGACTCGAAAACCGAAACGACCCGAACCAAAACGACATGCGATATGAATGATTCGATAACCCTATTAACCTGCAAACCTCCCGATCCGAACCTGCAACCTTCCGATCCGAATCGACTCGACCCGAACCGACCGGACTCGTCCGATTGACACCTCTATGCGTTCTCTTATACCGAAGAAATTTATGAAGGTGTAGGTGACCAATTTTATTCAACATATATAGCAATGAATTGAGAAATGTAGTGTTATTATTTGAGGAAAGTTTGGCAGCGTTACCCGTTAAAATGTAATTAGTTCTAGACCAAAAAAAATTGCATGAAATTTGTTGTTTTAACAGAAGTGTAGATATAAACAAGGAAATTTTTTCAAAATAACCAAGTTACCAAATTTTATACCCGAAATAACCAAGTTTTGAACATAATTCTCAAAATGTCGTTTGCGGGGTACCATTCAGCGCCAGGCGGTGAACCATTCAGCGCCTTTGTTTACGGAAGTAATTAAGGGATAAAGGCGCCGAAGGAAATAACGCCAGGCGCTGAATGAATCAGCGCCTTCCAACATATCAGATATTTTAAAAAAAAAAAATTATTCCACTCCAAGATGTACCCGCCGAATTCTCCATTATTTAGTTATTACGTTCAATTATATTGATAATTACGATATATAATTAAATATTCAGTAAAATTTATTCAAATTTATGAATTTGAATGAATATTAATTATGTATTAAGTTAACAGATAATATGTAATGGTTATTATTTTAATTAAATATACGAATCGAAATTATCCAAATTTTATCATAACATTTTTATGTTATAATTAGTATATTTAATTAAAATGATAACCAGTACATGTTAGCTGTTAACTTAATCCATAATTAATAATTATTCGAATTCATAAATTGGAATAAATTTTACTGAATATTTAATTATATATCTTAATTATCAATATAACTGAACGTAATAACTAAATAATGGAGAATTCGGCAGGTACATCTTGGAGTGGAATAACTTTTTATATATTTTTGAAACCACGTGTGTCAGTGTGTGGATATTAAAAAAAGAAAAAATTAAATCCCTCCAAAGTGTACACGCCGAATTCTCCATTATTTAGTTATTACGTTCAATTATATTGATAATTAAGATATATAATTATATATTCAGTAAAATTTATTCAAATTTATGAATTCGAACAATTATTAATTATATATTAAGTTAACAGCTAACATGTACTAGTTATCATTTTAATTAAATAGACGAATCGAAATTATCCAAATTTTACCATAACTACTCTATGTCCTAATTAGTATATTTAATTAAAATAATAACTAGTACATGTTAGCTGTTAACTTAATATATAATTAATAATTGTTCGAATTCATAAATTTGAATAAATTTTACTGAATATTTAATTATATATCTTAATTATCAATATAATTGAACGTAATAACTAAATAATGGAGAATTCGGCGTGTCCACTTTGGAGGGGTTTAATTTTTTCTTTTTTTAATATCCACTGACACACGACGCGGTTTGAAAAAAGATATAAAAAAATTATTCCACTCCAAGATGTACCAGCCGAATTCTCCATTATTTAGTTATTACGTTCAATTATATTGATAATTAAGATATATAATTAAATATTCAGTAAAATTTATTCCAATTTATGAATTCGAATAATTATTAATTATGGATTAAGTTAACAGCTAACATGTATTGGTTATCATTTTAATTAAATATACTAATTATAACGTAAAAATGTTATGATAAAATTTGGATAATTTCGATTCATATATTTAATTAAAATAATAACCATTACATATTAGCTGTAAACTTAATACATAATTAATATTCATTCAAATTCATAAATTTGAATAAATTTTACTGAATATTTAATTATATATCTTAATTATCAATATAATTGAACGTAATAACTAAATAATGGAGAATTCAGCGGGTACATCTTGGAGTGGAATATATATATTTTTTTTTTTAAATATCTGAAATGTTGGAAGTCGCTGATTCATTCAGCACCTGGCGCTGTTTCATTCGGCGCCTTTATTTATCTCCCTTAATTACTCCCGTAAACAAAGGCGTTGAATGGTTCTCCGCCTGGCGCTGAATGGTACCCCGCAAAAGACATTTTGAGAATTATGTTCAAAACTTGGTTATTTCGGGTATAAAGTTTGGTAACTTGGTTAGTTTCGAAAAATTTCCTATAAACAAAGGCACACACTGTATAAGAGGCACATAGATCATGAACCGTGGACCTTGATTATGTTTCTGAGGAGATTCACATGAAACATATTTAAAAAGACAAAATGAGTTATTTGAGTCCAATACTCGTGTCGGCCTCTGTATGGCTACCTGTTAGCAAAAGTGTTCTTGTCGTGACTTCACATTCCCTCTAAGTCTGCACGGATCTCAGAACTAAGATCGAACGGTCAAGAACTAACAAGCAAAATATAAGTAAAACTTGTACAAATTTTTTAGTTACTCTCTCTCTCCCCCTCTCTCTCTCTACTTAATTAAGTACCAAATTTGATACTTAATATTTTTTAACCATTGAATTTGCATTGAGATTTTTGTTTTTTTGTAATGATCATAAAATTATATGCACATCATTAAATGCACAAATCTCAATGTAAATTAAATGATTAAAAAATATTAAATACCAAGTATTTGCTACTTAATTAAGTAGGTTAGCCTCTAAATATATATCAACAAGAATCCATAAAAAAATTAGCACAGGTTTGAAATTAGCACACGTTTCAAATTAGCACACGTTTGAAATTAACACACATTTTTTAGATAAATTGGACAATTATTATTTCTAGTTAATAATTAACATACATAGTAATTAACATAAATTTGGAACATATTAAAAAAAATCAACTTTTAAATAAAAATATTTTAAAACTTAATTAATTAACATACATAGTAATGAACATAAATTTAGAACATATTAAAAGTTTTCAAATTTTAAATAAAAATATTTTGAAACTTAATTAATTAATCATTCATATAAAATTGTTCACTTATATGATAATTACATAATTAACATGTATAATGATAGTAATTAACATTTTAAAAGATAATCATTTCTTGATGCAGTCTTTTTTTCTTAATTCATTCTCCATGTATTATTACATCGATTAACAATTAAAATTATCATTTTTTAAGTAATATAATTAACAATTAAATTATTTCAATTAATATTCCATATATTAGTCAACTAATTGATACGAAATTAAATTTGGCAACTCAATTAACACAAATTTTTACTGTCAAAATAACTATACAAATTAATTAATATTTTTTGGTAAATTAATTATCATTTGTTGGTAAATTAGTAAACAACTCACAAAATAACATCTTGTATGATCATATTTTTTGGTAATTTAATTAACTGTTAATTCAAATACATTCCAAATTTGTTGGTTAATTATCATTTTTTTGGGTAATTTAATTAGCTGTTAATTCAGATACATTTCTCGATTAACTATTTTTTTTTAATTAACTGTTAATTCAAGGAAGATTTTTTAAAATACACAAGTTTTAATATTTTATTACCAAAATAACCAAGTTTTCGAGATAATTACAAAAATAGACAAAGGCGGACTTTGTAACTCCGCCAAAATTAAGGATGGCGGCATCCGTAACTCCGCCAATTTTTAAACACTTAATAACTCGACTAACCTGATATCGGGAATTTAACAGAATTAAAAACTTGGCGGAATTGGTAACTCCGCCACTGTAGAGATTGGCGGCATCTCAAACTCCGCCATCTGCAAATTGGCGGCATCTCAAACTCCGCCAATTTTGCCGCCTCAACTCACTGCAGTTTCTTCTCTCTCCCTCCTCATTCCACCATTTTTCTTCCCCTCTCTCCCCATTTGTTCTTCTCTCTCTCGGCGATTTGGAGTAAGGTACGTTATTTTCGTTATTTTTTGTTCTAAAATTTGGTATTATGTGTTATATAACGATTGTATGTTTCAATTTTGGTCTTTTAGGACAGATTTGTGCGATTTGGAGAGGGTTTCGTTTGCTTTTTAGGAGATTAAAGATTTGTGCGATTTTTAGTAAGGTAATTCTTCTCTCAAATTAGAATGTGATCTAGCAATAGGTGTTAAATTGGATTTAGGATTTCTAATTTAGGTTTTAAGACTTAGGATTTAGGATTGTTTAGGAAAAAATATTTGTTTAGGGTTTATGGTTAGGATTTGTTTAGGATTTATGATGTAAGAATTAGAGTTTAGGATATAGTATTTTAAGTTTAGGGTTTAGGATTTTGGATTTAGGGTTTAGGATTTAGGGTTTCGGATTTAGGGTTTAGGGTTTCGGATTTCGGATTTCGGGTTTAGGATTTTAAGTTTAGGGTTTAGGATTTTGGATTTAGGATTTAGGGTTTAGGATTTAGGATTAAGGATTTATATCAATTAAAAAATAAATATTGAGGGTTTAGGGTTTAGGATTTTAAGTTTTGGGTTTAGGATATTAAGTTTAGGGTTAAGGGTTTATATCAATTAAAAAATAAATATTGAGGGTTTAGGGTTTAGGATTTAGGGTTTAGGATTAAGGGTTTATATCAATTAAAAAATTAATATTGAATTTGAAATGATTTAATTGTTGAACGCAAAACGCAGCGATCAAATGGAAGGCGGGTCCTTCGTGATTTATTGAGAGGGCAATATCAATAGGGTTGCCAATAGTATATCCCGTTACGAAGGTGGTCGAAATATGTTAATGAATTTGCCTTACGGAAGTTCATTTCAGGATTTGGTAAACTTGGTTTACAATTGCACCCAAATCAATCGTGAAATGTATGATTTGATTCTGAAAACAAATTGGCCAATTCAATTAGGAATTTGGGATGTTGTGGAAATAAATGGCGATTCAAGTCTCATAATGATGATGGAAATCAATACTGGAAATTATAAACAATTGTTTATTGAGACAAGACCTAAATACAATCCATACCAAAATAATGCTCATTTTGGATACAATTATGCGGGCCATTCTTCAGATTCGGGTTATGATTCCAGATATCATTCCGGACATATTGGATCATCGCAACAGAATGATAATGAAGAAGAACAAGAAGAATATGATGATAATGAAGAAGAAGATGAATTAGAAGAAGAACAAGAAAAGGAATATAGTAGTGAACACAGTGTAGCAGAAATAGATATCGATCATGTGGTGCATGCATCGAGTGGAAGAGGAGAATGGGTAAATTCAATGAACATGGGGGAAGAAATGCCTGGTATATTTAGAGATGATGAATGGGTAAATTTAATGATAGTTGATGATGGGGGAGAAGAAACAAATCAAAGGAATGATTTGTCCAGTGACAAATCATGGCTTAGACTTATGTTTGAAACGAAAGAAGGGTTGCAACATGAAGTTAGGGAATGATCCATAAAAAATTACGTGGAGTTTCGTGTGCAGAGAAGTACGAAAAATGAATACCAGATATGTTGCGTTAAAGACAATTGCCCGTGGAGGCTTCGTGCAATAATACCGAAATTGGCTACATATTGGAAAATCAGTAAATTCACAGGAGGACACCAGTGTGTTAATTCTAGTGTTGCCTCCCATAATCGCCAACTGAATGCCAAACACATTTGTAGTTTGATTCTGCCTTCTTTACGCCAAGATTTGACTCTCGATCCGATTAATATAAAAGAATCAGTTTTTTTCCAAATATCATATAGAAATTAGTTATCGTACGTACTTGTGTGGCACATCGTGCCGTTCAATTACCTCGAGTTGATTAGTGTTGAATTATGTTTTATTTTGTTTGTATTTTTTAGACTATGTAATTTTTATTGAGATTGTTTATTATGTATGTTATGGTTTGTATTGACTAATCCTCTTTATTCATATGAATTCTTGGACATATTTTTGTGTAAATTTTTAGACTATGTAATTTTTAGACTAAGTATTTTTTAGTCTATGTAATTTTTTAGACTATATAATTTTTTAGTTTTTATTTGTATTACCTCTTTATTCATATGAATTCTTGGACTAATTTTTGTGTAAATTTTTATTCATATGACTAATCCTGGACCAGTGGATTCGTCAGTTCTAACTGATCAGGTGAACCATGTGTCCAACGAGTCTCTCGAAAATTTGTTTGCGAAGAAACATATCAGTCAGCACGGATCTAGTTGGGTCAGTTGGTTCTAGACGATGCAGCATCATGAAATCGAAGACCGACTTAGACGAGCTGGTTTTTATCTGCCTACGAGATGTGCGTATATCCAGCTAGATCATCCTTTTCTGACAGCACTGATTCAGCGATGGCGTCCCGAGACTAACAGCTTCCATACACCGCATGTATTACATTCGAATACATTCAAATTAAAATACATTTCTCGATTAACCATGTATTACATTCGAATACATTCCAATTAAAATACATTTCAAATTTGTATGATCATATTCCAATTAACAAGTAATTTTTTAATATTGAATTCCAACTAATTAAGGCATTAACGCTCAATAATAAACAGAAAAAAAAACCCTAAAGTTCATCTATGAATTACTTCTCAACATTAACAGTAAATTAACAGGCATTAAATCCCTCGAAATTAACAAGAAATTAAAGCTTCAATTAAAATCCTAACATTAACAGTAAATTAAAACTTTCCAACAAAAATCCTAAAGTTCATCTATTAATTAGAGAAAAATCAGAGAGAGAGAACAGGAAAAAATAATCAGTCCAAAAATAGTCCATTAATCAGGACGAAACGATATGAAAAAAAAAACAGGAAAAAATAGTCCAAAAATCAGAATAATAACCGGAAAAAACACCAAAACAGTCAAAGAAAAACATTAAAAAAAGGAAAAAAACAGTTCAAAAAACAGTCCAAAAATCAGTGCGAGTGGACATACCTTAATTTCTACCCACTTCAAACACCAAAACAGTCTAAAAATAAGGAAAAAACAATCGAGAGATCCACTCGATTTGAAAAAAAGATCCACTTGATTCAAAAAACAATCTAAACTAACTAAAAATGCTCTAAGATAGTTCAAAAACTACCGAAAAATCAATCTAAATGGTCCACAAACCTGCATCAGGTCCAAAAACAACAAAAAACGCGCTTGCGCGTGTGTGCGAGGTGTGTGTGCTGGTCTGTTGGTGCGAAATGAGAGAGAGAGAGAGAGAGAGAGAGAGAGAGAGAGAGAGAGAGAGAGAGAGAGAGAGTGGCGGCTGGAAATGAGAGAGATGAGAGAGTGTGTTAGTGTTAGGGGTTTATATATGGGATGGCCCAAATTTGAAATTTTTTGAAAATCAATTAACAGTTGATTCAATACCGATTAACAATTAATCAAGAACCGAGTTAATTCAGACATGCATCAGGTCCTTACTGAGAGATTTCTTAGGAATGATTAAAATAGCCCCTTATTAACCCATGACATCATGCTGATTCAATCAGCACGTGCTGGAGGAAATAGGGAGGCACCATATATTTCGAAAGGAGGTAAGTTCTATCATACATCCATTTTGCTTATGATACACCCATTTTCAAGGATATATTTTGTGTAATTATCAATTAATGAGTATTTAAAGTAGTTTTTCAAGTGTATTTAATCAATAAATGATATGCTAAATAGGAAATTTGAATTGTTCATGAAACAAAAAATATCTATAAAAAGTAAAATTTGTGATACATCTTTCTAAATACCCAAAATACTATTTTGAAAGGGTGTATAATAGAACTCCTCTCGAAAGGATCACATCATATATTCATATATCATAAAACAAGTGTGGGTCTCTCTCAAGAAGCAATTAGCACATTTTTGGAGTTAAATTTACCATATTAAAAAGTAACAAAATACATATATGTAAATTATCGCACAAAAACAAATTGAACAAATTTAACAAATATAAGGAGCTTGAGCACAAATTAATACAAATCAATAAGAACAAGAGGAGCTTGAGACCAACTCCAGACCCTCTAAAACAGAACATACTACAAAACAATAACAAATTCATCAGAAAAGAAAAGTTGTGAGCCACACCAATTATGACTGCAGAATTGAGTTCCCGGTTTTCTACGAATGCTTGAAACTCGTCGCGATAGGAACCACAACGACGAGTATAATAACAAGCAAAATGATGAGACCGATGCAGAGACACCTACGATTACTGCGCTGATACTGACGTGCGGATTTGAGTTCCCGGTTTCCATCCTTGACGTAGTGTGACGCGCTGGACACTTGATGCTCTATGTCATCCATGCGCTCTCCTTGCGACTCCACCATCACCGCCATATCTAGAAAAATCTGGTGCAGCTCCAACAAACTCTTCTCGACTTCTTTCGCCGCGTCATATCTCCCTTGTATTTCCTGCACCGTCTCCAACACCTAGTCCATTTTGAAAATTATCGTCAGCAAAATAATATATTAAACAAGAGATTGATAAATTGATGAATTATTATTACCTTTCCTCTCCCATGTTCCATGATGGCAGTCTTCAGGAGCTCTTCGCTGTGACCGTCAGAAATGATCCTCTCAATTACGGCCTCCTCAGGGACCTCTCCAGTGATGGTGTAAACCCTTCTCTCGACTGTTTCCTTGTATTCGGACATCATTCTCTGCCTGAGTGCTTGGAAATCCATCATGAATTCGCGCAACTTTTTTCTCAGTCCGTTTGTCACTTGTGTGCGGGTCCTGTCTGCAGGAGTTCCTTCGCGGCAACCTGAAAGGCGACGGCTTATTTCGTTTGATCGGTCCATTGCTTCCAATTTGTCTCTTATTGCCCTTGCCTTTTTCAGAATCTGCAAAAATTGACGATTTTTTATAAGGTACTAGTTGAATACCCGAATTGAATGTTTAGGATTAAATTGTAAATCGAAACATTGATTTTTTATAAGGTTCTACCAAAATATGATTGATGACAGGGTTAATTCGATCTTGCATAATTCCTATACGAATTTGCAAGTTTAGGGTTTTAAAGATTCAAATAAGTAATTGGAATCCCAAATCAAACATAAAAAAGGGGAAGTCCAAATTGAAATTTGAAATTAGTATCTGAAATCACGGATCTGATCAGAAACTGCGAAATTGGAAACCAAGAATGCAAATTAACGAACTAAAAGTAGTCTGGATGGAGTGTTCACAGATAGCGAACCTGAGTAATGTCAGAGTTGATGCGATCTTGAATGGATCTGATAGCCTCAGCTTTATGAAGCGATTTCCCCTCTTCATTTGTCTCTTGTAGACTGGTTAACAGGTCGCGAATGGAAACCATCTCTTCTTTAACCAATCCCGCCTCCTCAAAGAACTGGCGGAGATTCTCATCAGTAGCTGCCATTTCCAGTTCCGTCTCACTGGGGCCAGCTTCCAGATCGTCCTTCAGTGCAGCCTTCTTCAGATCTACATAGCTCATGAACGATTTGGTCATTAGGTCGTTCATCTTGATTGTTGAGGAAGGAAGGAAGTAGACGAAAGATTGAAACTTGGCTTGGTTTGGTTGAGGAAGGAAGAAGAAGAGAGATTTGAAATGGATATAGTGATGGGCTGTAACGGCTATATTGAGATGGGAGTGAGATTCAAAAGAATAAACTAGCCGTTAGGCATTTAATACGTAAATTATTAGAGGATTGGGTCGGTTTTAAGACTTTTCAAAATCGAATTTATTTGATAAAAAAAATGATTTATTTTAATTATTTTGATCTAACCATTTTTTATCTTATGCATTTATTTTCCAAAATATTCTTGTTTCATTTTTTTAATTTTAAATTTCAAAAAAAAAAAATCATTAATTGATTCTTTACGAATTTTCAAAAACACTCAAATTTTTTTTTATATATTTTTGAAAAAAGATAATTTTTAATACACGTTGTCTATCAAATATATGTTTTTAACTTTTTTGAAATATATTTCATTTTTTATTCTACGACAATAAAGTTATAATTATTTTGGTAATTACATCATAGGAGTATTTATACAAACAAACAAAAAAATTCAGAAGGGGGACCTTTAAGCGGAAATTTTTGAAATGTAGACCAAAAAACTTTTGAAATATCCAAAATAACCAACTTAGTTTAGAAATTTGAAATTTAACACTCTCGACTTTTGAAACGTCGAGAGCATCAGAAACCATCGACTTTTGAAAAGTCAAGCTCTTTTAGATCTCAATTAACTGCTAAACGGCCGACTTAACCCTCACAAAACCTATCAACTTTTCAAAAGTCGAGCTAAACTGGTCGACTTTTCAAACATCGAGAATTATGAGTTTTCGGTGAATTTCTCGACTTTTCAAAAGTCGAGATATTGAGCACCGCTAATTCAAGAATCGATGAATTTATCGACTTTTGAAAAGTTGATACATTTACCTATTTAAGCCCTCCCGGCCTGATTCATTTTCATCATCTCTTTCCCGTAGTACTATAAGCGAAATCGTATATCTCCTTTTTTTCTTCAAGGTATGATTTCATATTATTTTTGTTTGTAAATAAATATTTTGTGCTTAATTGATGTATTTATACGTTGCAGTATAACATGCAAAATGATTATTTAAACTTAGTTGTTTATTGGAACGGAACCATTAATTTGATCGGTTTGATTCCCCGTTATGAAGGTGGTAATCGGAAAATGCTGAACATGCTCAGTTACAGTACATATAATGATCTTAAATATTTAATTTATCAAACTATCGAAATAAATCCGCAAATGTACGATATGGTAATAAAATGTAATTGACCATTTGGTGATGGAACCGGTGATGTTATCGACATCACTGATGATCATAGCCTTTCTATGATGATGAGCAATCTTCAGAACAGAACGATCAAATAGTTTGTAAAACTCATTCCTAACCATTGTTATCAAAATCCAAATCATTTTCATGGTGTTAATTATAATCCTTACCAAAACAGTAGCCAACCATACGTAGCAGGTCCTTCACAACCATCGTACGAAACATCCGAAAATCTGATTTATTCGAACGAACCAATTGTTGATCAACCGGGTGAGGAGTCTGACATAGATAGTGGTGAAATGAGTGAAGATTCAGAATCCGATGATGATGAGGTAGAAACAGATGGTCCAAAAGCAGATATCGAGGAGGTAATGAATGCAAGAAATAATAATTTGGATGAAATGAATATTGGTGAAGGGTTGCCGGATGTTTTCGAAAATAACGAATGAGTAGAAGAAATGGTGAGTGAAGAATATGGGAATGATATTAACAGTCCATGTACAGAACTTTCAGCAAATAATTCTTGAATCGGAATGGTTTATTCGGATAAAGAATCATTGCAACACGCGGTACAAGAATGTACTATTAAAAATTTCGTTAGTTTTTTAGTGAAAAGAAGTAGGCCTAGAGAATGGGATGTCGCATGCAAAAACAAAGATTGTTCCTGTCGAATGCGTGCATTTAATCCCAAAAATAGGGATTTTTGGAAAATAACAAAGTATAACGGTCCTCACACTTGTAGAATGAGAGCGGTATTAGTGATAGTAGACAACTAACAACCAAACACATGCGTTGGATTATAATGCCCCATTTGAGAGGAACCATATCCCTAACTCCAAGAAATATTATTGATATAATTAACAACATGTACGGAATTGATATTTCGTATCGGAGAGCTTGGGATGCTCGATGCAAAGCAATGAAACTGATTTATGAAAGTTGGGAGCAGTCATATGCTGATTTACCTGCATACACACAACCGATTGTTAATGCGGATAAAAATGCGGCGGTAGACATTCAATTAGAAGGTTTAGGTGCAAGATCACGAAATCGGGGTTTAGGTAATAAATTCAAACGTCTTTTTTGGGCATTAGGTCCCTCAATTAGTGGGTTTCGTTATTGTAGATCAGTAGTTATTATTGACGGCACATCTTTATATGGATTGTATCTCGGTACTCTTCTTATCGCAACAGTTGTGGACGAAAATAGAGGGATATTTCCGATTGCTTTTGCCATAGTAGAACAGGAGAATGCATCAGCGTGGGAGTGGTTTCTAGATCGGTCAAAATACCATGTCACAAAAGAACGATCCGTGTGTATTGTTACAGATCATTGGGCCGGACAATGTGTGGAGTCGTGCATTTCCCAACGAAGAAGGGCATGTGTATAGGTATTGCATACGTCACGTGCAATCAAATATCGTATTGAAATTAGGAGGGAAACCCATGGGAGAATTTTTTTTTGGACCACAACAACTCAAAAAACAGTCTACGCCTTTGATAGGCACTTTGAGCGGCTTAAATTAATGCATCCCAAAATTGAAGATTATTTGAATACGCAAGTTGGGGATAAAAGTTTGTGGGCTATAGCTCACGATGGTGGTCGTAGATGGGGTGTTGCGACCACAAATATTTCAGAATGTTTCAACGGGGTTCTAAAAGAAACACGTGGCTTACCTGTTCGAACGATCGTATCTCAAATATGCACTCGTTTGAACACGTATTTTTATAAACGACAACTCGATGCGGGAAATTGGGGAACTGCTATTTGTATCAAATATGAGAGCATAATAGCAGCAGCAATCCGTGAGTCTCGAAATTTGACGGGTCGACCACACTCACAAGTGTATTTCGAGGTAATAAAAGTGAACTATCAAGATACTGAGACGTACGAAGTTCGGCTTGAAGAACCGAATTATCGTTGTACATGTAATGTTCCTCAATTAGAAGGGATCGCATGTCTGCAAGTATTAGCCGTGTGCAGTTTGTTGCGTGAACGTAATGTTTATCGCTATTGTGCGGAATACTACTGAACTGAGATGTACAAACGTACATACAAAGAAGTATTTCAAGTTATTCCAGATCGTCATTTTTGACCTGTTATTTCAGGCGTACCAGTGTTACCTCCAAATGTCAAAAAACAAGCAGGTCGTCCAAGTAAAAAATGTGAAACGACTGAAATGGACCCTCAAGGTAGGAGAGCAAATAAATGTAGGTTTTGCAAGGAGAGTGGCCATAAGAAACGCACTTGTCTTCATGCAAGGAGAGCGGCAAATCTGTTTTTTTAGTTAGTTTTGTATTTTTCAGAGAATTTGTATTTTGTACTATGCTGAGACGTACTTATTGTGTCTTTTGTTCTAATTGTTTGTTGAAGTGTGTAATAAATATGTACCGACTGAAATGGACCCTCAAGGTTGAAGTGCGAGAGAGAGAGAGTGAGAGAGGGGGGGCTTGGGTGAGGTATATAAAACGGATGTGGTCTCGACTTTTGAAAAGTCGAGGGGAATTTAATTGCCGTGGTTGGCTGGTGGGGAGTAAGGTATTAAATATGTACCGACTTTTGAAAAGTCGATCGTTTTTAAGATGGTTGGTGGGAGTTTGGAGAGCAGCCTCGAGAAGGGGAACGCTCGACTTTTGAAAAGTCGATAGCAATTAAAAGGTTCATTAAGCTTTCGTTTGATTTTAATTGGTCTCGACTTTTGAAAAGTCGGATGCTTTGAAAGTACTCGATTTTTCAAACGTCGAGAGTATTATTTCTCAAATTACCAAACTATTTGGTCTATGTTGGGTAATTTGAAAGATAATTCGTCTACCAAGCAAAATTTCCCATAAACCCTCTCTGAATTTCTTCAAAAAAATACATCATAGGAGTGCTAAAATTAAACTTCCTGGTGAAAGAAAAAATAAATAATTCAATCGGGTCTTAATTGCTTAAATGAGAAAAAATAAACTTATTTTATTTTATGTACTATGAAACAATAAAAATATACAAATAATCTAAATTTATTACCGAAGTAAGATGATTTATCATCTGATTAATACCATTTGCCACCTATAATGATTTGTCATTAAAATATAATTTGACATTTATTACATTAATTATCTTATGCCAACACATCAACATGTTGGAAAAATAGTAAAATAAAATAGTATTATAAATAGTAAAATAAAATGGCATGTTGTAAAATATTATTATAATTATTTTAAAATATAATAACGTGGAATATTTGATTTATTTATATATTATTATAATGAATAAAAAATCGATAAAAGAATATTTTTGTCCAAAATAAAAAAAAGTTGGATGAAATGTTAAATTAACACTTGTAGGGGTACAAAGATATTTCAATTTATTTGTAGGGTTTTTTTTAGAAAATCTAGGGGATCTTTTATAATATTCAGAAAAAGTTAGCCGGTTTTGAAAAAAAAATTCTAAATTAAATGGGTGTTAATTGCTTAAACGAGGAATCTAAAAGCATAATATTTTTTATTTTTTATAAATATTCATAAATTTAGCAATTAGGCCCGGATTTGTTTTTAAAAATAAAGTTCCCATAATGGGCCGAATGGCCCGTTAAATAGCCACTTCGACATTCGATCTTCCCTTCCCCAATCCCCACTCATAAGTCATAAACCCTTGTTCGAGTAGTAGGAAAACAATGGCGGAAATGCAGCATCTTAGCATGGGAATACTCATTGACGTCGTCGATGAGGACTGGATGCGAGATACTCTTCCTCTCGATGGTTCCCGCTCTGTCTCTCACGCTTTAAAACTTCCATTTGTTAATTTTTCATTTATTTATTTATTTATTGTTTTTACAATTATAGATCTATCATTACCATCTTCAATGGCCCCCAAGACCGACGACGCCGAGGAGCCATCCAGTATGTCTTTCTTCTTTTCATTTCCTCAATAACCATCCTCAGTCCTCACAAGTTTCTTAGTTCTTTACAATCTTCATGATAAATTGATAATCCATTCGAATCATTACTCTAAATACCAATTTTTCTTAATTTAATGGTAATTCGATTCAATTTGTGAAAGAAAGGGGTAACTTTTGTTTGTTTCAAAAATGGCAAAATTTTGAAGTACTATTTCCATCATTTGCCTCTTTTGTCTGAATGGGTATCTTATTACTAATTTTTTTGGAGTGATTTTCTGTTCTTTTTGTTTGAATAAATACATTTTAACTTATTTTTCGATGCTATTTATATGGTTTTATTGAAATATAACTGCAGATCAGGAAAACAAACAAGTAGAAAGTGATGCTTGGCGTGATCTTTCCTTGGATAATATCTGAGTTTCGTCAGTTCTTCAGAAATAAATGTTGAGTGCTAATTGCTAAAATTAAGAATGAGTATTTGTGCCTGTGATGTAAATGAGACTTAAATTAGACTTACTTTTCGATCTTCGATCATGGCAAGTTTAGTTAAACCTTGGCCAGTAATGATTTTATTTTGCAGAATGGAGATCATGAATTTTAAACACTTTTGAGTTCACCTAGTTAAGTATGTGGTTATGTTATATTTCTTTCTATGACTTTGAAGTATATCTTGCATAAAAAAAAATAACTCTTAAGCAAGGTAGATGTATTTTGTTATGTTGGAATATCAAAAAATTTGATGTTCTGATTGGTCATCCATTTGTGATAATATACTGAATCGCCTGGGAACTGGTTTGGCCTCTAGGAATTTTGTTTGGAATTGGATTTTATATCCCCTCTTCTACTAATTCTTTGTTTGGAGAGAATGCTTTTAAGTGGAATAATGAAATGCATGTATATTTTATGTATATCTCAAATTGAATTGTTTTGAGTACAATTATATAACAATTATATAATAAAAATAAAAATATAATAAAATAATTATATTATATCCCAAATCCTTTATGGGGATAAATGTGGCCAAAATAGTTTATTCGAGGAAGAAACATCTAATGTTGAGATTCGCAGCTAGGAATCGGGTGAGAAAGACCTTACACTTTCTTTTCCCAAATCAAATGATTATGTTGGTGTCCAACAAACGGACGACTTCCTCTCCTCGGAGGTATCTCGCCGAGCGATTTCGTACCTCAAGAAGGGATGACACGAGCAAGATAGAGTACGTTGATATTTCTCCCCGAACTTAAGATCAAGACATGTATATTCCGGCCAATAATAAAGAAAAACAAATAAAGGAAAATGTTGAACATACTCTTATTTTTTTCTCCCACATCATTGATGACGTGGATATAGTTTAATATTTTAAAAATTAATATTTTAATTAATGATTTAATATATTAATTGTATGTTCACTCATAAATTAATATAATTAAATCATAAATTAACATATTAAATCATATTTTTGTGTGTTAATTTTGAAAATGTTAAATCATATTCACGTCATCAAGAATGTGGGAGAAAAATACTAGCGGATGTACATCACTGCTCAATAATAAATGATGCACGGTAGAAATTGTGTTCATTTGATATGCATGAAAGTATCACGCATAATTTACAAACAAATTGTACATTGGGTGTATGTGGTGTGAGTGGGTAATAATCTAAGGGGCTGTTTGGCACGTTGGAATTTTGAGTGGAATTGGCTTTTATATTTCCTCATTTACTAATTCTTTGTTTGGAGCAAGTTTTTTAGTGGAATCATGAAATGGAGGTATATTCTCACAAGCTATATACCCGCAAAGTTTAATTCTCCAAAATGTTAGAATACCAAGATGATGGAAAAGTTGGAATCAATCTTATGCACACTCATGTATGTATATTTTATTTATGTCTCAAATTTAATTATTTTGAGTGAAAGTTTGGCTGCAACTTAATAATAATAATTAAATTAAATTTTTCGAGTACAATTATATAGTAATTATATAATAGTAAAAAAATTACATTATTATATTATTATATTCATATAATTAATATAATATTATGTATATTATTATAATAACATATACTATTTATATTATAATAAAGCAATTATATTATTATATTCACATAATTAATTTAATGATATGTATATTATTATAATAATATATAATATTTTTATTATAAGACAAATATTATTATTATTATAGTCATACACTTAAATAATATTATATATATTATTACAATAACATAAAAAAATATTATATTATAATTATTATATCTTTATAATTAAAATGATATTATATATATTGTTCTAATAATACAAAAATAATATATTATTATTATATTTATATAAATAATAATAATAATAATAATAATAATAATAATAATAATAATAATAATAAAAATAATAATAATAATACATGGAAATAATGTAATAATAATAATAATAATAATAATAGTAGTCCCAAATAATAGTCCCACTATATATATATTTATAAAGAAAATTATTATATTATTATATTTATAAAAATAATATAATAATAACATAGAAATATTATTATTATTATAATATTTTATATTCTATAATATTATATTATAATTATTATAATATAATTCTTATATATTAAAATAATAATAATAATAATAATAATAATACCAATATTAATATTAATATATTAATATTAATAATTAATTATGATATTATTATTAATATTAATAATTCTTATATATTAATATTATTATTATTAATATAATATTAATTAATATTGAAATAATATTATAATAATAATACCAATATTATTATATTAATATTATTTTAATATCTTATGTAATGTTAATATATTATATTATTATTAGTAATATTAGTATGTTAATATTATAATAGTATATTATATGAATATGCTAATATAATAGCACTAATATAAAAATATTAATATATTAGTATTATTTACAATATTTTAATATTAATATTAATATTTGTATTATGAATATATATTGTCATATAATATAATATAATAATAATAATTATTATTATTATTATTATTATTATTATATTAAAATTAGTGCAATAATATAACTACAATTAATAATATTATGATGATTTTATATTATATGATAATACTATTATATTGTATTAATTTTAATCAAACATCTGTTCTATATTTTCAATAATGAAATTCCAGAATTTTTCTAACCATCCAAACGAAGAATTATATTTTCCAGCATCTTATAATTCGGACATCCAAACAAACTGTGGAATTACTAATTCCAGAACTTTTTTCTCCTCCACCTTGTAATCCAATTCCACTCTACTAATTCCGCTTGCCAAACGGCCCCTAATATAAGAATCATCGAGGCTCAACATACATAAATTGTTAAAAATGAAAACTTGATCACCACGACATAAGAAAAGGAAACTTTATTGCTAAAATGATTGGCAAATATTAGTAACCTATTTAGATATTAGATGAAAACTGACATATTAACCTTGTCATACAGTTTCTAACTTGATGAAACATTTTAATCAAATGAAAAATATAGTTAGCCTTCAAAAGTCACTTTTGTATCTTTGACCACGTCAACTGACATGTCAAATCATCAATTGTTGTGTACCGATTAGCTTCTTGGTATGTCAATTGCAGGATACACCATGTTCGATATGTATCAATTGTTTGATATGATTAATTAATTTGAGTACTAATTAATCATGCTAATTGAAAAATAATACATGATGCATTGATGGACAAAGTTTGTTAATTTGAAGGCGAATTAATTATTGCATATTTATCTAAAAATTTACTTGTTTTAATTTGAAATTATTTGAGATAATATCGTTAATTAGAATGTTAATCATATTTTAATTAAATTAATTTGAGATAATTAAATTATCTAATAATTCATTGATTAATACATTCTATTAACTTAATTAAATCATATGAAGTAGTATATTTTATTTTGTCTTATGATAATTAATTATTAATTTGAATGCTAATTATTTATTCCAATTGGAAATAGCACGTCAATTGAAATTAACAATCTATTAACGTTGATTATTAAACTAATAATTAACTTCATTAATCAAAAGTTTAATTATTTAATGTATTTAATTTAATGTTTTACAAGAAGAAATTAATTAACTACTTAACAGATTTAACAGATTTAGTTAACTTCATTAATAATTGATTACTTATATTTTTCATTCTATCCAAATTGATTAACTTCATTAATAATTGATTATCATTTACTAATATTTTTCTAGTCAATTCAAATTACATCAATAACCATAAAATAAATTATTTACTTAACAGATTTAATTAATTAACTTCATTAATAAAATAAATTTACATTAAATATCAATTCAAATTACTAATATTTTCTAGTCAATCCAGATTTCATCAAAATACAATTCAATTACATCAATTTAAATTAATAAACAAATCAATTCAAATTACATATATTAACCCGATTAATTTTTTAATAAATAATTTCAAATAATCAAAATACAAATAAATTTACAAAATTTGGATTGTCAATCCTAAATCTATTTAATCGAAAACACCAAAACCAGCACCAAAATAAAGCATCCTAACAAGTAAATATTATGTCGTCATTTCATAAACCCTGAACTTTATAAATTTGTTAATTTTTGTTTATTGTATAGTTATGGACGCAATTGTTGAAGATACTTTGTACATCTCCATACTGGTATGTTTTCTAAAATTACATTTCTACCCTCACACTTTTCAATTCATATTATTGATTTTTTAGTATTAACATATAGTTAGATTGGTTTAAAAAAGGGACTCTGGAGATGAGTTAAATGCTTCAAGCAATTAGGTAATTTCAAAAAATACGAATGAAAATGAGTAACTGTATGCAATGGAAATGAGGTTATTTAGGATTTCATATTTTTTATTTGCAATTGACCCCTCATAAATGACATAATATATTATTTAGGATCTTTTTTCTGCAGGTTCATTTATACAACATTTTGAGTTGCTTCAAAAAACACATATTCGAGAGAAGGTTTCCTGTGCATTTCAGTATGCATTCTAATTGTAAATACTCAAAAATTGGGGGTCCAATTTACAAAAAATCTAACTCCTGCTTTTTCTTGGCAGTAATTGTTTCATTTGATGTTCATGAAGGTATCACACATATATAATTTACAAGCAATAGGACATTTGCGTGTATTTTGTGTGGGAGTGTTTAATAATATTCTATAAAAAATCATTGATGTTCGATATATATAAAAATCGTTAAACGAAGTAAAATTGATTGCCACAACATCAAAGCTCGGGCTAAAATGATCGGTAATGTCTATAATTAATTTAGATATTAGATGAAAACTGATACAATAACATGGTTATAATGGTTTTTGACATAAAGTAGCATTTTGATAAAATGCCAAAATATTTTAATAAACTAGCAATTTGCCTAACTGCTTTGATTTGTTGTAATCAATCGATTTGGTCACAGTCGAATTACTTTTACGGGCATGAGTTAACTTAAGAATTTAGCTCTGCTTGGCATGACATGGCGGCTTTTTTTTCTTTTTCCACAAAACGTACATACAAGTATAATATAAATATTCAAATATCACGTACAATTAATATCTTACTAGTGCTACGCGGCGAGCATGATAATCGTATTCTTTGTTTGATACGAAAATGATAATTTGTATGATGATAATATTTTAAAATAAAATTAAGCCACATTATATTGAGCACATCATGTTATTAAATTAATGTAAGTATAATGAAAAATATATTTTACAATTATATTATGTTATGTTATGGTAAAAAATAATACATTTTTTTATTAAATTTTAATACATGTATCAATGCAAATAATAATATTCAAAACATAACATAATTTTACGAAAAAATACAACCACAAAACTTATATCACCGTTACTCACAACAGTTCCTTCGATATAACTTTATAATTTGGGAACCATTCAACCTATATACTCAAGACATATAATTTAATTAGACCGATCAAGTCCGATTTCAAATACGAATACGATATTCGATATCCGATTTGGGATACAAATACACAAATACGATATCCGATATCCGATTTCAGATACGAATACTATATCCGATATCTTATTTGGGATACAAGTACGAATATGATATTCGATACAAATACGGTATCCGATATCCGATTTTGGATATGCATACGGATACGCAAATGATATTCGATACACAATTTGTGATACAAATACGATATTCGATACAAGTACGATATTCGATATCTGATTTTGGATACAAATACAAATATGAATAATTGTATCGATATCCGATATCCAATTTCGAATACAAATGCGAATATGTTATCCAGTATCTGATATAGGATACAAATTCAGTATTCGGTATCCGATACGAATACAGACACGAATACGATCCGATATCCGATATGTGATTTCGGATACGCATACGGATATAAATTTGGTATTCGATATCCAATATCCGATTTTGGATACATATATGAATACAATATCCGGTGTCCAATACGAATATGGACACACATACGATATTCAGTATCCGATATCTGGTTTCAAATACGCATACAAATACGAATATAGTATCTGATATCCGATATCAGATTTAAGATACGGATATGAATGTGGTATTCGGTGTCCGATATGAATACAATATCGGACATATGATATTTCATTTTGAATACGAATATAGATATGAATACGATACTCGATATTCAATACGAATACGAATACCATTACAGTATTTATAGTGACCGCCGATGATTTTATTTTGCAAACTGTAGATCATGAATTTTAAACAATCCCAAGAAATTATGGATGCACTTTAAGTTTACCGAGTTAAATATGCGATTATATTATATTATTTTCTTGATTATTAAGTCTTACATAAAAAAAAATTCAAAGGAAGAGGTATGTCAAATTATAAAGTAACACTTTATATTAATTGAGTTTATTTTGCATGTGTGTGAAAGATCATGGTCACTGATGTTGTAGACACTTGTGAAAAATTATATTTACATTAGTGAAGAGTAATGTTGATACTAGTGAAGAGTCATGTTCACACTAATAAAAAATCATATCCATAAATTATGTAGCATATAAATATGGATGTATTTTTTGTCATTTGAACAAACAAAAATATTTGTAATTTATCTCTTTCTTATATAATAAAGTTCAAATTTTATTGAATCGTTTATTCTTCTATATTTTGGTGTTGATCATTGGTTAGTATAACGTGTTGTTGTATTATTGTTAATTTCGATTATCTTTAAAAATTAGATGTATTCCGATATGTCATCCAATTGTGATAATATATCGAATCACTAACCATTACGCTATTCGTAAAGCTTGATGAAAATTTTATGAAAAATTTGCGACGCATGGTCCTCTAAGCTTAATTTAAGATCCATCGTTGATATCTTATGTTTGTGTGGTATATTTCATTCATTAGTAAAAGATGAATGATAGAAATTATTTCATTTGATGTGCATGCAGGCCCAGTCCAACTGTAAGGCCAACGAAACTCAAGATTCGGGTCTAATTTTTTTAGAGATCCAATATTTTTTTCAATGTACGTATACATGAGTAACATATTATGTTTTGTACGCAAGGCAGCACTTCTTCGGAAGCATTGAGCCACTATGTGTACGTTAAGTGCTACTAGTTTTATCCCCGCGCAATTGCGCGGGATATTTTTTATATAATTATTTAAATAGAATTAACGCGTGTGCGAATTAACGCGCATGCGTTTGAACTAAATTAATCTAATCATGACATATTTGCAAATATCATTATGTCAATAGATGCATAAGGTTCATGAAATTAGTCTATCACGGATATTATTTTCTAGTATAATTTGTATAAATAACATTTGTTCAGGTGCTTCTAAAATCGATTAATATAATCATGACATATTCGCAAATTTTAATATGTATGTAAAATAGGAAAAAAAAGACCAAATGTAAAAAATGTAAAATAAGAAAAAAAGGATAAAAATGTAAAAATGCACCGAAATGTAAATAAAAAGGACCAAAATATAAATTAAAACAAAAAAGGACCAAAATATAAAAAATGACCAAAATGTAAAATAAGAAAAAAGGATCAAAATGTAAAAAAGGACCGAAATATAATATAAAAAGGACCAAAATGTAAATAAAAAGGACCAAAATGTAAAATAAAAAAGGATCGAAATGTAAAAAAAGACCGTAATGTAATTTAAAAACGACCAAAATATAAATTTTAAAACTAAAAAAGACCAAAATGTAAATTAAAAAAATATTTTTTTTACACAAAGGCCCTTGATGACGTGGAGGCCTAGAATTGCAAGAAATTTCTTGACTTTATACATAAGATATAATATGAGGGACTGTTATATAAGAAAAAACTAAATAACACACCTTAATTTGATGGGACTATTATAGAGCTATACAAACCAGGAAAGTAAAAAAAAATCAGATGAACAGCCCAATCTTCATAATTTGAGCCCAAATAAAAATTAAAGTAAGATCATATCGGATACATCTTTTATGTGGTTGTTTATAAATTATTTTTTAATAGTGAGTCCTCTATTTTTAAATATATTATTTTTTTGATATTTTCGTTTCGAAAAATGCGAGAAGATTAATATTTATGTTAAATTTTGTAATAGTATGTTATTTTGAAATTATATATTTTATTTTTTTATGATAAAAATAATGTAATATTTTTGAATTTTATATTTGATATTTTTGAATAAGTTAATTAATTCATGAGTTCACTTTTCAATTTGGCTTCGGATACTTCAAAACTCTGAACCGGCCATGTGTGCATGAAGGCATCACACATAATTTACAAGCAATAGGACATTTGCGTGCAAGTCGTGTGAAAATGTAATAATATGATATAAAAATCATTGATGTTCAATATATATAAATCGTTAAACGAAGGAAACTGTATTGCCACAACATCAAAGCTCGGGCTAAAATGATCGGTAATATCTATAATTAATTTAGATATTAGATGAAAACTGATACAATAGCATGGTAACAATGGTTTTGGACAGCATTTCGATAAAATGCCAAAATATTTTATTAAACTAGCAACTTGCCTAGCTTACTCCTTGTGCAATTTCCAAGTGTTCCGGTACGAGTCTTATATTTGGGGTACCATTTTTACGGTCATGACTAAACTTAATAATTTAGCTATACTTGGTATGGGATCGGGTTCTTAAAGTATCACGAGAAAAACTTAATAAATGTAAATTTTCAAATATCTGCTGCAATTAATATTAATATCTTATTTCATTTCATATGCACGAACAAGAGCGATGCTTTCATATCATTTTGTATGTGTACTTGCTTCGCACGATTGTTCTTGTTTCTATCATTCTATGAGTGCGATCTTGTGAAAATTGAATATTAAACCATGATGTACTTTAACACACAAATTTCAGTTTTTTTTTTCATGTTCTAATGCGTTATTGTATTTATACTAGATAGTATAACTTGGGGTGTTCAAATGGTCGATCAAACCGAATCATTTAAAATAAATCCAATTTAAACCGAACAAAATTAAATCTAAATCGAATCGACCAAATAAATATCTGAACCAAACTAAAACCGAACCAGTTAAATCGAACGGTTTAACTAGTTTATTCGATTAAATCAAACCGAATAACAATGTAATGCACCCAATTTATACAATGTAGACTCTACCACTTTCATATATATAAATAATAAAAATGAATTTTTAATTACCACATATAATATTAATTATCTAATTCAATTCACACAACAAAAAGAAGAATGTTCAAATTTTTTAAAATAAAAATAATCAGTTCAAACTAATAATCAAAAAGCATATCTAAAATAACATCAAATAACATCAAATCCATTAACTAAAATTCACCGGTATTTAGTACTCGAATGCAAAATTTCACCAAATTTGTTTAATAACAATGACTAACTCTATCATTTCAAACATATAAAGTCACATTATTATGAACATGATCCATTCCAATATTTTACGCATTCCGAATTTCTATTATACCATGTATTTTTGCATGTCACGTGATAATTATAATGGTCGGTTCGGTTTTGTTCGGTTTTCAAAACACAAAACCGAACCGATCCAATAAAAATCGAATAACACTAATTTTAAATCAAACCGAACCAAATAATCCAATAAACCGAACCAAATAAACCAAAATTGACCGGTTCGGTAACCAAATAAACAAACCGTTTGAACACCTTAAGTATATATATATATATATATAGTATGTCTACTGTAAAATCGATTTTATCAAGGTGTTGGTGTAATTAGTTTAATGATCATTAGATATGCTTTAAAATTCGTGTCCATTTGATCCGACTTATGGTCTTCCCTTCATCTCTGTTAATCTCTCTCTCTCTCTCCCTCCGTTAACCATCCCCTTCTCCTCTTGATGCAAAATAAAACCCAAATCCCTCATTACACCTTCTCCATCGCCCTAGCCCAGATCTTGCCTCTCCGTCGCATAATTGCATTGCTATATATATACTTATTGAACATACCGGAACAATTTCGCATCAAATTTAGCAAGAGTTAAAATTCAGCAGATAGAATCTCCCTCTCCCATTAAAAGTTGGATACTAAGAATATGGTGAGGCCACGTCACCTGTACTGTTCACTGCCTGTTACTGTTCACTGGCGGGTACTGTTCACTGTCAGTTACTGTTTTACTGTTCGCTGCCTGTACTGTTCACTGCCGGGTACTGTTCACTGTCAGTTACTGTTTACACCCGGTACTGTTCACTATCGGGTACTGTTCATATTTTACTGTTTGTTTTTTTTTTTTTTTTTTTTTTTTTTTTTTTACGTATGCCTTGTATTCTAAATAAAATATTTGAATTTTTCTTTTGGAACATATGATATGTTTTGAGGAGGAAAAAAATTTGTATTTATTGCATAATACTTGTGAGACTATTTAATATCAGATTTTTTTTTTAAATTAACATTTATGAAGATTATTTTTGTTTTGCACTTATAACGTTTTAGATAAAATTATTATTTTATAATCATAACAAATTTTGAAAAATCCCAGTGAAGCGCGAGAAATATTTCTATTTTCTTATCAAATAATATATCAAATAATATATTCCGCAGCGAATTAATATATCAAATAATATATAAAATTATTACTTTTGCTTATTATATTATTTCTTATCAAATAATATATCCCGCAGCGAAGCGCGGGCTATTTTCCTAGTTTAATTAAAGAACTAACCAAATTCGAAGTTACAAATGAAAATTGCCAACCCTGTTTACTCAATAGTCAAAAAATAAAAGACAATTGCAAACCATGTTTACTCAAAAGTCAAAAGGAAAGACAATTACAAACACAGATCAAATAAAAAAAACTAATCAAAATCAAAATCCGTAAAGACAGGCATACAAATGCACTGAAAAATTGCAAAGAATGAGAAATTGTCAACTCTAAAACCTGAAATTAGAGTGTAATCATCCAAAACTGCGACCAATCAAAGTTTTAATTAGCATTGATAATTGTTTGCGGATTTAGCAAGTGAAATCCGAACTAGCAAGTAAAATCCATGAAGAAGAAATAATCCAATATTGATACCTTAAAAATCAAACTCCATAATAAAGGATTTTCTGGGGAGATTGAAAGTTCTTCGCATGAGAGATTGACTAAAGGCTAGCAAAATCGTAAGGAGGAGAGGGGCTTTTGCGAGGGTAGGGCTTAGCCGCTCGATTCCCTAGCACGAGAAAGACAGGACGAAGATGACGGAGTGAGGGAAACTTAACGGAAATATAAAGTTATGTGAATGGTCGGATCTGGTATAGGCACGAAGTTTAAAGCAAATCAAACAGATTAAAAACTAATTACATCAAGAGCTTGGTAAAACCAATTTTATAGTAGACAGACTCTATATATATATATATATATATATATATATATATATATATAGTTCAATAATCAGGTTGATATATTCGAGTAACGTATGGTAAATACTGTTTACTATTTTTTTTTTTAATGTATGGTAAAAATTATATCATTGCATGAAGGTATCACAAATAATTTACAGAAGGCACAATTTCCAGTTTATCCTAAAAAATATAATGGATACCACTATAAAATCCTTAAAATACCATAAATACTCCTATAAACTTATTAAAATGTCATGCATCAACGTTCTTGCCGTTACTAATCCGTCAATCATTCAATATTTAAATTGTTTATTTATAATTGATGGTTGAATCAAATTTATGAAATGACTTTTTGCCCTTAACTAATATTTGAGGCCGGACAAAATCAAATTTACTCAAATTTATCATTTGGTTTCCTTCCGAATTTTTTTACCGAAATCAGTATCATTCTCTAACTGTTGGTAACATATTAAGTATCTATTATATTTATATAAGGATAAAATTAAATTAAATAAAAAGTAAACGGAAATGTTAACAAATCTTTAACATAAATTTCAATTTATAAATATCGATGATATTTTAAGGGAATATAGGATACTCGTGAAAATCATATCTTTTGAGAAGTATACGTGAAATTATGATGTTTTGTAAGAGTACACATGGAATTTCACCTTTACAAAAAAAACATAAGACAATTAGGCGTATATAGTGTGAGTGGGTAATAATTAGTATAATAATCATTGAGGCCTCAATATATATATATATATATATATATATATATATATATATATATAAAAATAAGGGAGGTTCAATGGAGTTCTAATGTAGAGGTCTTATTTGGAGTCCAATTTCTAATCGTTCATTTGATTTTGATGAGTGGCTGAGATTAGTTAATTGAAAAACGCTGCCCAAATCAATATATCTCTGCCCAGCCCAAACCCTTTGTTCCTGACGTGACCTTCTATTCTCCCTCTCACTGTACACGAGCTTCCTGCTGAGCTCCTGATCTCGCCATGCTAGAAACCCTAGATCTCTTCTCTTCGCGGATTATGACGTGACCTTCTATTCGTTCACGAGATAATTGCGAGCAAGGCGGCAAAAAGGCACCGTCGGCAAAAAGGCACCCTAGAAACCCTAGATCTCTTCTCTTCGACGAAAGAAAAAGAGACCTTCTATTCTCCCCGACGGTGCCTTTTTGCCGCCTTGCTCGCAATTATCTCGTGAACGACGCCCTCTCGAATCGGATTCATACTTGATGGTCTCTTTTTTATTTATCCCCTAAGCCTACTGCCATGTTCTTTTTGCTTGAATCTCTCGGATCGGAGTGTTTGTACGCCCAAAACTTGTTGTTTCGGACCAAATATCGAAATTATCAATTTGTTTGTTGCCTCTTCTCTACCTGATCTTGCTGGACGATGATGCAAGTTTTATTTTTTATTTTTTTCGATAATAGAGTATTTTTTGTGTTTGAATTCTCTTTTTTCTCTTTTTGGCATCTCTTTCAAGATTTTTTCTTTTCTATCTGAATTAATAGTGCTTTTTGTGCAGCATCAAATTGGTATAATTTGCGATAATCAGGAAATCTTGCGATAATTGGGGATGTTTGAGGGTTTTGTTAATTGTTTGGAATGTGTTCTTCATAATATATGCAATAGTTTTGGATGTGAAGGAAATTGGAAGGTACCGATCGATTCGACTTTTGAGGATGAATGTCAATGTAATCCTGGATGCAAGTAATTTCATGTTGGCGAATCTCTACAGGGTATGAGTTTGTTTTGTATATTGTGATTTCTTTTCATGAAAGATCTCAACTTTGCTCTATTTTTGTCATTTAATTGAACTTTCTTTTCTAAATATCTGGATTTTGTCTCTTGTAACGCAATTAAACCATCAAATTTACTCGATATGCAGCTAATTTCCCTTTTCTCCCTTGCACCCAAAACAGGTCTCGAGCGGATCAACCACTGACCTCTTATACGACCGAATATCCTCTCGTGATCAAGATCTCTAAGTGACCGAGCCCCGTTCCTCATGTGTGTCCGTGTCTACGATCGAGCCATAGTCGAGTCTCTGATGGAGTCCTAGTCTTATTGCACGGTCGACTTGCATTAAAACATCGTCCAGTAAGATTGGAGAGAGTAGGCAACAAACAAACTGACAATTTCGAGATTTTGAGCCAAAACAACAAATTTACGGCGTAAGAACTCATTGATTGAAGAGGTTCGTTTAGGGTTCGAGCAACATTGCGAGATTTCGTACACAAGATAATGGCGAACAAAGTAGAATCACCGCTGGGCTGATTGTGTGAAGAGAAGAGATCTGGGGTTTCTAGCATGGCGAGCTCAGGAGGAAGCTTGTCGTGTGAGAGGGAGAGTAGAAGGTCACGTCTAAGGAATAAAGGGTTTGGGCTGGGCAGAGATGTATTGATTTGGGCAGCGTTTTTCAATGAATTAATCTCAGCCACTCATCAAAACCAGATGAACCGTGAACGGTTAGGAACTGGACTCCAAATAAGACCTCTACATAAGAACTCCATTGAACCGTATATATATAAACATTATTAAAAGTAGGAAAGCTTGGTTTCCACTACCTAAAAGCTCGAGCTAAAATGATTGGCGAGTAACTATAATTTAATCAGATAATATATGAAAATTGAGAGATTAACATGTTATAAGGTTTCTGATATAACATAATATTTTCCCTATCCAAAAAATATGTCATATAACTTGAAAGATTAGTATAATATTTCTTTTATATGAATTTCATATTTGTTATTTTCACTTCTCTCTCATGTATTTGATATTTCAGATTAGTATGGTTATGTCCACCAAATTGCTTTTTATTGTAATACTTTTGAAGTAATTTGGTTACACTTATGACTCAATGAAATTTCACATCATGTATAGGTATATAATTTACTTTTTTGAATTATCAATGCCCCTTAATTCCACTAATTTTATCAAATTGACGCCAATAAAATACCACAAACATGTAATGAACTAAACTACCATACGGTACTAACAAAATAGTGTGTGAATGCATATTTTAAAATAATATATAACAACAACAAATACAAACATAATAAAATAGTTTATAATAATGTGGGATTTACAAACATCATGTAGAATAGAATATAAGTATATTAATGTGTAATAGGCACCGACTAAAGCTGGTTGCTTGATTAATTTATGCCACGTTTGTTAATTAAGCTCTCTTGACTCTTAATTGTAGACTGTGTGTTCATACTTTATAAATTAAGCTCAAGTTAAGAATGAGAATAACTTAGTGGGTCTTCACTGATATATTATAGGAGATTATTTGATTTGGTAGGCCTCCTAATTAATCATTACCACCATCATCATCATCATTAGCATTCGTCTATTTATGATTGATATTGCACATGTCTACTTGACTGCAGTTATGTAACTAGTTAGTATATTATCATTCTTTTAAGATTAACTACAAGTGCACCCCAAAAAGAACATTAAAAGGTGTCACATTGCACCCCAAAAATATATATTTAGAATCTTATTTATTATGTTTTAAGTATATTTTTTGTAGAGTAATTACTAAATAAACGTATGTTATTCATATAACCATTTCGCTCAAATTCATAAGAAGATTAGTTTGTAATGAATAATTGAAAAATACATACATTTTATTAAGGAAAGAATTAGAAATAAATGTTCGTCATACAACTATTTGGATCAAATGTCATCAAAAGAATGGCAATATAATAACTGGTTATGTTTTTCAAAAGAAAAGAAAAGAAAAAAGGTGAAATATCATTTCATTACATTCACTTTAATCAAACAAAAGAACAAAATAAGAAAAGATAATAGATCTTTAATTTTAATGGATTGAATAACAATATCATAGTATCAATGTTTTAATTTCGATACAACGGTATGTATCGCTTGGACTGTAATTTACGCGTAATTATTGCTATTGTACGCTATCGCGGTGATATAGCGTCGTTATTTAGTAAATTGCGATATTGCGTTTTAGAAATATTGTTGTGTTGTAGCGGCACTAGGGCTGCTATTTAAATCATCGGTAAATATATATAGAGGAAAGAAATGATGAACTATAACTCGACTATGTTTAGTTGTAGGTGTGATTTTTATAGATTTCGCTGAGCTGGGTACACGTAAAAAGATGCTTAATTAATCAGCTTTGAAGTAGAGCTACAATTAGAATTTAGAACTAATTCATTGAATGATCAATTGAATTGGATTATTTTAGTTTAAACAGAAAGAAATAGGAGCAGGTGCTTGATTGGCTCCTCACTAGAGAGAGAAAGAGGAGAGACAGAGGAGAAAGAAGATTGACATGGAAAGTCTTGTCATGTGTGAACTACGGAATCCACACATAGGTAAAGCTTCCTCTCCTGCCTTTCAATTCTTTTCTTCGTGATTGTACTCCCCATGTGCATTGCAACGCATCCACCCACTCACCCACACTCACTCACTCACTCACTCACTCCTCCCTAGCCTCTCTCTCTATATAGATTCACACTTCATCTTCTTCTTCCCCCGTCAACACTTCTCTTACATGGCTTTCAGATCAATGTCACATCACAATGACTCGTACAAATACCACAAACTCCACGAAGGAGGAGGCGGTGGCGAAGAGGAGACAAAGGCGAAGAGGCGGCAACCACGCCGGCTAAGGCTGAGACGAGCCAAAGGAAAAACGGTGTTGTTGTTACGACTATTAAGAACCAAGAAGAGAAAGACGAGACTAATGAACTTGATGATCATGGTGCCGAGAAGAGTAATTGCTCTCTATTCAGAAATTTTGAGACGATTCATTAGTTTGGATTTCGGGTCTTATCCAACCATCGTCTTTTCCTCTCAGTTGGGTATGCCCGTTCTCTCTCATCCATCCGCGGGTCATCGCAGGAGAGCCATGATGAGTTATCATTACTAGCTAATCTCCTTGTTAACCTAATTCTAATTCTCCCCTTAAATAAAAGGGATGTTTTTATTTATCACCACTTTTGTGTACCCTTTTTTTTTTGCAATAATTGAAAATATTCGAAACTATGCTAATTCGGTTAGTAAAACCATCAATTTTACATTATGTAATAATATAAGGCTCATCATTCTCTCTATCAAAGCTACAATGTGTATTAATTCTACATTATGATATACCATGTATTCGATACTACTCACTATACAACATCGAGGCTAGGCCTATCATGAGAAACTTTCTCGAGTTGAACCGAACTCGAATGGGGATCGAAATCGGTATCATGCTCTTGGCTCTTGATATCATTGAGAGCTTTTTTGGCGTATATGGTGAAACCAATCGTTATTCCAATAGCGACGAGAAATGAGAAAATATTGTACGCAATTTCTATAGGAGTCATTTTATATTTATGATACTGCATGTCTGCAATTGTTCGTATCAATCTTCCACTGCACCAATAAACAAATAAATAAATATACAAATTAAAATGTGAAAAATATATATAATGTACCTATAAATGTAGATGAAAGATTCGGGAATCATTCCAGCAATGGAGCCACCAATATAAGGCCAGAATTTAATTGTCGTTACGGCCACGGCATAATTAAATATAGTATATGGAAATGGAGATATTCTAAAGAGACCCACGACTCGAAACTGGTCGAACGAACTTCCTTCTCCAGCTAATCTAATTATCGCGGTTTGTTGAGGCCATTTCGTTAACCAAGCCTATAAAATATAATAAAAATATTAACGAAGTGAAAAAAAAAAAAAAAAAAAAAAGAACAAAACAAACATACATGAATTCGGTCCCGAAACAATAAGCCAATCCAATAAGGAAGAAGCATGCCGATAGTCGTACCGACCATGATGATAACAAACCCGTACCCGTATCCAAATATCATACCCGCGAGCCACATCGACGGACCCGAAGGGATCAACACAACGGGGAAAAGTGCAAGCGACGCGATTAACACCATCGCGAGCACGGGTCTCCCAAATGCCGTCGATTCCCATTCCATCATCGGCAACAAAACCTACAATTACAAAAGTTCGTTGAGTAATTGCAAAACGGTAGAATTTAGGGTTCTGTATGGATGTACCTTTTCGAAAAGAAAGGGGACGCCCCATTTGATGAAAAGGAAGCCTAGTAGGAGGAGTGTGATGCAAGCAAAGAGGAGTTTAGTCCACCATAGAATTTGTCTCGACTTGGTAATATGTTGGGGCGTAATTATAGTAGAATTTGTATTGTCTGTTTGTGAGTGCTGAGCTGGCATTACCAGTCTGGCGTATTCATCGTCTCCCTTTACGTGCCTCACGGACTCTTCGTTATTTATCTTCTCTGACATCATGATATTCTTTTTTTGGAAGTGTCGAAATATATCTGCCATTTGACAAAAAAAGATATAAGTGACTTGTCTAGTATTACAGTGATACGAAATTTGCAAACCACTCATTCCAAATTAAGCGGTTAATCTTCAATTTAACTAAATTAAGCCCTCGATTGTGCAAATAAGTGTCCATTTAACGTTTGTATACCTAAATAAACCCTCAATTTTATAAAATAGGGTTCGATTATCATCATTCTGATCAATTACTCCAACCCGATTTAGGGCAAGTTTTATTCAACTAATTTCAACCAATTTCTATAATCATCCTACTGCAATCAACCACAGGACAACCCTAATTATACCATAATTACCATAATTGGTCGACTAAAAATAACAATCGGAATATTCGTAAAATAGGCAAACCAAATAACCAAAATCAGTTGCCTTATAAGCAAAAATAGAGAGTAATTCGCGTACCTGACGAATCTGGTAACGAATTGGCGCAAATGGCGGTGGGATCGTCTACAACGGCGATGATAATGATAGAAAAGAGGAACGACAATAGAAATGTCATGTTCGAGTGTTTCAAGCCTTTTGTTTGATTCAGGAGAAGAACGATGACCGTACCTTATGTGGTAATGATAGTTGTGTAATCCGTGTAGCGAGTTGAAAGTCCCTCGAGTAAGAGGTCTTTTATTCGTTATAATAAGTGATAAGAGGATTGAGATTGCTTGAGGGAAAAGGTGTTGGGGGATTATGGATTTCTTCTAGAAGGAAGAAAGTGCCTTGAAAAAAGCAACGACTGAAATATTCTGCAACGCGGTCATTTATAAAAAATTTTAAATGGGAATGCAAATCGGATTTATTTAAAAAAAATTTAGAGTAGAGAGTTTATTTATATTTTTTGACATTCCATTATTAGGAATTAATAGTTATTATTATGGATAAATGAATTTTGGCATTCTGTTTTTCTACGGTGGTAACTGGTGATATAATCACCGAATTAATCCACAAATTCAATCTCGAAATACAAGTGTCAACATCTAAGTGATACAAATGAATGGGATCTATTAAATAAACAAAAATTCAATGACCAAATTACATTTGGAAAATGATTTTGTGAAATAGTTCGGTATTTGCAGAGTTTTTTGTTTTTCTAATAGATATTTCTCGTTAATTCAGTTTATTTTTTCATTTTTCTTCGGTTTGGGACTCTTTTTTGCATATAAAATAAAAATTTTGTTACAGCACGCCGGTTTAACGTACTCCAAACGATTCCAAATAGTAGAATACGAAAGGAAAACGAATAACATTCCGAATACATGTATTATAAGTGTATTTCAAAATATATTGAAAGTCATTTGAAGATCAATTCATTGGAGTGCAAAAATATTTCTCATAAAATAATCGACTACACTGGTCAATGTATGATCATTAAAAAAAGTGATATTTAAATTTTAGTGCATCTATTTAATTTTTTAAGAAGTAATGTATTAATTAACTATTTGGGAAATGCTGGATATGAACTGCTTTGATGGATATAGAAAAGTATTAAAGTACAAGAAAATTATAAAATAAATAGTATTAATCTTGTATATTTAATACTTGCAAAACATGATTCATGTCCAAATTACTACTAATTTTATATTTAATGAATGGAAAATTATTGAATGTATGCATTAATTGCTTTTTTCCACCTTAACTCTTTATTTTCTACCAATCTTTGGATATCAACATGAAATTATATCATCATAAAAAAATTAACAGTTAATTAAGTGACGTGAATTCATCTCAAAAACATAATATGTTTTGAAAATTTACAAAAGAAACACCTAACTTTTTGTGCTGATTTGAAATCGGTTTGGTGATCATGATTTTATGATTTACTTTATTTTATTTTAATAATAAATAAATAAATTATCACGAGTTAAATAAATATAAAACATCATAGTTTATTTTATTTTAATATAAAATTAAAATTAAAATAAAATAAACCATCATAAGTTTTTGCGAAAATGTAAACATTGCACAAAATTAAAAGGGAAATTATGTTATATTTATAAGTTATTTTTTTAAAATAATACTAGGTTAGGTTAAAAACAAATCTTTGATCGGATTTAATTTTTTAATATCCAAAAATTAGTTTTTTTTTTTCTTTTTAAGCTTTTCGAAAAATTAGGGTGAAGTGAATTCCCCTGCTACATTTGATATCATACCCGACCCGACCTTGTCGGAATTACCGAGCTCAAACTTCGCCAGCGGAATCAAACCCTTGGTCGCGCCGACTGCACCGCGCCGGAGACCTACTCGGAGAAGAAACTCTCACCAAATTCGTGAGAGGAAGATAAAGAAATGCCTCCGAAGAAGAATTTCCGCAAGAGAAGCCACGACGACGACGCGAACAACCCAGACGATTCCGAAGATGAACAACACCGCAGGAGGGTCTTGGAGGAGGTGAAGTTCCTGCAGAAGCAGAGGGAGAGGAAAAATGGTATCCCCGCCTTTCCTACTGTCACTGACAGCGGGACCCACATTGTCGGGATAGGATTAGGCAAAGGTGGGGAAGGAGGAGAAGGGGGTTCGGAAGGGAAAGAGGAGCAAGTATTGCAAGATACTTTCGCTCAGGAGACTGCCGTCACCATTGAAGATCCTAACATGTACTGAATTTCAATCTTAATTTTGATATAATGATTTCAATCATTGGAATTTGGATAAAACAATTTAATTTCGATTTGTTTCTTGATCTAAGGTTGAATTACGTGGAACGAGAATTGGCAAAGAAAAGAGGAAAGAACGTTGATTCGGACGAAAAAGAAGAGAAAGATTCTCCAATTGACGAATTGTACATTATTCCTGATCATCTCAAAGTAAGAAAACCTCTCAAATTAACTTGAATTTTATCACTCTTGAACTTATTTATTCGAGAATTGATTTCGTTATTTATTTGTTTTTCTTTCTAGGTTAAGAAGAGAAATTCAGAAGAGAGCTCTACTCAGTGGACCACTGGCATAGCCGAAATCCAACTACCTATCGAGTAAACTTTATATCTTGCATTATTGCTATCTTAATATAAGTCCAAAAATGTGATTGTATATTATTTATCATGATTATACAGATTCAAGTTAAGAAACATAGAAGAAACAGAAGTGGCGAAGAAGCAATTACAGGAGAAAAGAATCGCGGCGAAACCTAAATCAGATGCGATCATCCCCTCGAGTTTCAATGCGGATTTCTTCCATAGAGGCCGCGATTATGCCGAAAAGCTCAAAAGAGGTTCGATTCGATCTCTCTTATATTAAAAAAATATCCAATCTTATTTCGGAACATTTTTTTTCTAAGTTATAATTTTTGTTTGTAATTTAGAGCATCCTGAATTACGCGATGAGCGGGGCCCACTAGATAAGGAATCGACGGGGAAATTAAAAGAAGGTAATGATGATACGAACGATAATGATAAAAAGAAACCAGAGGGAGGTAGGAGAGAGACCGCCACGGATCAGTTAGTGTTCGATAGGTTTCGCAGCAGGGATAAGTACCGTGTTATGCGTAAATAGCGCGGTTTCTAAATTGTTCTCCTATTTTGCCAGGTTTTTACTTTTTATTGGTTAGTATTTTCTAGTAATTAGTGTATTTTTTATTTAAATCTTTTTGGGCCGTTTTGATTTGAACGAGTATTTCTTAAGTGTTTTTTTATGTTATACAATCTAATGACAAGTTTTTTTTTTCTCGGAGTACTATTTTGAGATAGTTATTATTTAATATTTAATTAAAATAGAATGTAAATGTGAATAGGTTTTGTGCTTGTCCATTCAGTGAATTAATTAAGCCCTAAATTAGTTTTTACCCAAAAATGAGTTTTGAGTTGAGCCGATCTTTGCAGCGCTACGAAAATTATAGCATCCGATAAATAGGGGAAAACGTTACTTTTGCCAAATAGTACCAGTAATGTTTTTTTTGCAAATTAAATGTAAAATAAACTTGTGTTATATGTACTCTCTTTTTCAAGTATTTTTTTATATTTACTTATTTTTGAGGTAATTTCTAGTATATCCTTCAAAAAAAAAACTTAGATACGAATTTTATCCTTTTTCAAAATTGCAAATATCAAATTTATTCTTCTGAATTTAAAATATATCAAATTTATCCATGCATAATTTACAAATATCGAATCTCCACAAATTCTTAATTTGTATCCCTGATGCTAGACAAGTTACAAAAAAAATTCAAAATTGACCAAAATACCCTCTCTTATTTTAGTCATTTTATTTTCTTTCGTCGATTCCTCCTCTACCATCAGGTATACATTCTAAGAAACAATGGTTAGTTTTGTTGCGCGGGCAAATGTAGATGATTAATTTATTTATATTAACTAAACTTCCACTCCAAAGAGAAAATAAGCTGCAAAGCAACTCCGGAGAGGAACAAATTAAGCACAAAAACTAGAACGAGAGACGACGCCAATAACATCAGAACAAACATGAAATTTCCTCGAGCGGGATTTTGCTTCTGAGTTGCCCAAAAGGCGACTACTTCGATAACACAAGCATAGAGGCATGCGAGCAATATGGTTGCTGTATAATAATTCAGAAAGTTTGGAGCAATGGAGGCCGAGACGAGGGGGGAGGCGCAAACTGTCATGCCGACTATCGTGTGACAAATGTTCATTACTGCCATTTCATGTAATTGAGATATGAGCAATTTCCATAATTTCAATATTTCCTCCTCGGCATCTGAGAATGACTCGATGCTCTCGAGCTCCAGATATTTCGTCGCGTCGCTTGTGTTGTTCGTCTTAAGAACCTCAATATCTACGTCGATAATAGCGTGACCATCCATGTTTTGATATTTAGCAGTACCGATCGATTTGGTGTTGATTGTATTGTCTTTTAGGAAGAGAGATTTTGTTTGAAATAGATAAGTTGAATTAACAAGTGTTATTAATAGAACCAAACTCAGATCACCACCACCATTAATTGCAAAATACCATTAAGCAGTTTTTTTGAAACAATTTTTATTTTTAGATAAATATTGTTAGTCTTGTCATAGGAGAGGGTGCGCGTATTTTGCGAGTAGATTATGATCGAAATATTTTTTAATAGCAAACTTTTCAATAGTACTTCTCATAAATGGCACAAAAAGAGAGAAATAAAGGATTTAAGAAACTTATGCAACAACAAAGTAAACACTCGCAACAAATATTGTGGAAGTAGTCATAGAATGCAACTAAATATTGCAATAATAGCTAATAAGGAATTCTTTAAGGTACTGAGGTTAATTGACGAATCACTGTGCTTCTGATTTCAAGCGCTTCACGAGCTGCAGTATTGGCTCCTTCACCTGTTAAATTGAAATAAAAAAAATAAATGTTTCGAATTATATAAAAACAGAGTGAGGGACAGAGATGGAGAGAGAGAGGTACCGTGCTTGATTTCCTGGAGCGCTTGTCTGAGTTGAATTGGGAGTCGCCACCTGTGCTGGTACAAGTACTGGTACCATTCAACTTGCCTCTGGTCCTCTGTCCTAGTACTCCACTCTGGAGTGACTCGACCGGCTGAACCATACAAACACGAGCATCATTAATGATAAATCATCGAAATAGAAATAGAAATAGGGATTATTTAAATATAAGAAAAAGTAATATCATTACCCCATGCATACTAACAGGAGTGTGACTTTTCTCTCTGCCATTGTTGGGGAGAGGCGTGCCGCATGATTCATCTGTGATTTCTCCCTGGTACGGGTCATATCTGACCCGACCGAGTCGAAACATCCCATCGTCGACATATCTCGCATTACTTCATCTATTCAACCCAAAAATAAAAGCTCTATTAAATATTAGCGCCCATAATGTTGTGCCATCAATATTAGTGTGAAATGCGTGGCCTTTGGTGCAAGTACGACATTATTGTATAAACCCTAAGAGAACATCAAAATATCATGTATGTCCCCGCTAAGCAAAAGAAGATGAGATGGAAGATGAGATGACATAACGAGAATAGCCCCGCTAAGCAAAAGAAGAAAACCCTAGTTCTGAAGTGCCGCCGGAGAAGAAACAGCTGAAATGGAGGTAACCTTGGGTGCTATACCCTTCGATATCGATTTCCACCCTACTTCTCCACTCGTCGCCTCAGGCCTGATCAACGGAGATCTTCATTTGTATGTCTAAAACCCTATCTTGCTTCCTTAAACCCTAATTCACCTTATTGATTATTGTCTATGATTTTTTCTGTTTTTTTATAGGTATCGCTACTCAGCTGGCTCACGACCTGAGAAGTAAATCATCCACTTAGCAATAATTGTAATTACTTAATTTTCGAATTTATTTGATAAAATCTTGTATCGTGTAGGGTTTTTGCAGTCCATGTTCATGGAGATGAGTCGTGCAGATCTGTACGCTTTGTTAACTCGGGAAAAGGTAACTAATATTCAACATTTAATTGTTTCTGAATTTCGAAATTTTCTCAAATCTCAATTTCGTTATTAATTTTGAAATTCTTTTTCTCTAGTAATCTTAACTGGCTCTGCGGATTGTTCGATTGTCGCTACTGATGTGGAGACCGGAAAAAGTACAGCTCGTCTCGAAAACGCTCACGAGTTAGTAACTTAGTTTAATTAATTCACAAATATTTATTTTTCTAATTGAAATACTTTATTAAAATGATTTTTTAGGGATTCGATAAATCGGCTTGTTAATTTAACCGAGACTTTGATTGCTTCTGGCGATGATGAAGGATGCATTAAGGTATGTAATTTTCAATTTTGTGATTTTAAAGGGTTTATCATGTAATTTTGAATGAATTTTTTTATATAGGTATGGGATACAAGAGAAAATACTTGTTGTAATTCGTTTCATGTGCATGAAGATTATATCTCGGATATTACCTTTATACCTGAAAGCATGCAAATATTGGCAACGAGGTAATTATTCATTTTAACCCCTCAAGTTGCTATATTACTTTATTTTGTTTTAATTATTTAATTTCCTTGTTTTTTCAGTGGAGATGGAACTTTATCTGTTTCTAGCCTAAAGAAAAACAAAGTAATCCTTTCTCAAAACATTTTTTTATTTTTTTCTTAATTATTCTAAACCCTAAACCCAACTAGGGCTTTTTGAAAAATATTAAATTGTTAATTTAATGTTAGGTAAAATCGCAATCTGAATTCTCTGAGGATGAATTACTCTCTTTGGTAGTAATGAAGGTAAAACCCTAAAAACTAAAACCCTCAAAGCCTAAAACTCAATTATTAAATATTCATTCAATTTTTTTGTGTAATTATATATTAGAATGGTAGAAAAGTAATATGTGGAACTCAGACTGGGGCCTTGTTACTCTAATCATGGGGCCATTTTAAAGATTGCAGGTACAATTTTGCATTTTAACCTTCATATTTTCATTCATTACAATTTATATAATAATTATTAATTCAAAATTACATTTTTTTGTGCTTTTAGTGATCGATTCTTAGGACATCCTATGTCTGTAGATACATTATTAAAGGTAACAAAAATATTTTTTTTATTATATTAAATTTTAGTTTTCAAAATTCAAATTCAAATTTTTAATTTTAATTTTTTGTTTATTTATTTGTTTAACAGCTTGATGAAGATAGATTAATATCAGGATCATACGACGGCGTGATCAGGTTCGAAAAATAAATGATCCATCATCAATTAAGGGCATATTTGTAAAATCTTATTAATGAAAGGTATATTTGTAAATTTTCATAGGTTGGTGGGCATATTACCAAATAAAGTAATTAACCCACTTGCCGAGCACTCAGAATTCCCTATCGAACGACTAGGTAAACCAAAACCCTAATTTCTCATAATAAATAAACTAAATTGAATTTGAAATTATTTATATTTATTTGATTATTGAAGCCTTTTCAAACGATAAGCAATTTCTTGGAAGTATTTCTCATGACCAAATGCTCAAGATTTGGGATTTAGAAGATTTATTGAATAATCCTCGTGCAAATAATAATAATGATGATGATAATTTTGATGATGATGACGACGATGATGATGAGATGGAAATTGATGAAATAAAACCCCCCAAAAGATCAGGTTATTATTTTTGTACGTTTTTTGTATGATTTGATGTGTTTTCTGATTTTGGTGTTTTTGCAGGATCAAAAAGTAAAAAAGCGCGTAGTGGACAGGGTTCTTTGAGCTCTTCTTTCTTTGCAGACTTGTAATTTTAAGATTTATTACTATATGTCTACTTTAATAATTAATTATATTTCAAAATTTTGACACTTTAAGTTTGTTTTTAAATTATTAGCAATTTATATATTAATGTTGACTTTTCTGTACTACTCAGATCTGAAATCCCTATTGCATTATAAAAATGGTTTTTGAGATTTCGTAATTTTGAAGCATCACACTGACATTTCATGTGCTTTGTAACATTAAACAATAAGATTCAAACAAGCACATAGAATTGCATTTTTTTTTTTAATTTATGTTTTTTGTATATGAATATGACCCTCCTTGCCAATGATCTCATAGCCTAGATGGTTGAGTGCTCAGCACAATAAACCCTCATGTTGTAGAGGTTGTGGGTTCGAATTCCAACGGCATCAATATAAAAAAAAAATCTATTATGGTCACTATTCGTGGCATAGGATTCTCTTCAAAAAAATAAATAAGAATATTGTCTTATATATTCTCCCCAAATTATCTCTTTCGTTTCACTTCTTTAATCTAATATATTCGAGGTCTCGACACATTGTCGAACCTCCTTCAAACAAAAAAAGAATATGATCCCCCTTATTAAACAAAATAAAATTGAACAAATATACACATGTTACTCCCAAACTATAATTCAATTTATTGTATCTTAAGAGTAATAATGGAAAAGAAATGATTTCAACAAAACGCATAAATTCGAATTAATACAATACTCGCTAACATAAAAATGAGAAAAACTAGAAAAAAAGGAAATATTATTATTCTTATTTCATGAGAACTAAAAAGGACGGCTAAATTTAATCAAAGGTTATAAAAATTCGTATTAAACATTGACAAACACATGTCCTTGATTTCTTCACGCGCTTTGCATGCACACTTCAAATCATTTGCGAGACCATCGCAACAAGCCTGCTTAGCCGCGTCAGTGCAAGTTGTGCTCAGAGCAATTGCACAGTCTCTGAGAACGGATGTGTCGGGAAGTATGCACTATGCAGTCTTTGCCGTCGTAGGAACCCGAGACTGGGCTTATTGCAGCGAGACACGTGGCAATGATTAAGATTAGCAGTAACGATGATGATTTCGCCATTTCTTCTGATTGTGAATGGATCATGTATGTTTGCTTTTGAGTTGTGTTTAGAGAGGTGATTTGAATCTTTATATAGAGGGGAGAGGTTACTAAGACTAGGGTTTATTTTGTTAGTAACGAGTTTTTTTAATGCTTTTAGTCAACTTCTCGTGAAATATAGTAGCTTTGTTTAGTTTTGATTTGCTTGTTAGATGCTCTTTTATTTCAATTTTCTTCAATTAACAAATTCGTTTAGATCTACACACTACTAGTCTACACGTACTTTAGGATTTGTGAGCACTTCAAGATCTATAGAAAGATTCAATTTGACCAAAGTAGCAGAGAACTTGAGGCGGTGGTCTAAAAATTATTCAAATTCAAACCCAGTAGCGGATCTTCATAAAATTTTCGACACCATAGTACTACGGTATTAATATTATAAGAGGTTTTTTTAATTCCTAATTTTTTTTTGTTGATGCTCTAAAAAAACCTCTCCAAACAAGATTTCATATTCATTTATTCCCTATAAAAATTAGCATTTACATTCAATGGTGTTAAATTTTTTTTGTACCAAAATAGTTTTCATATTTAATTTTATTAAACCTATTTTTGTATTATTTTATAATATAAAAATCTCCATAAATATTTTTTAACAAATACTAATTTTAAAAAACTATATGTCATATACATAATTTTAATATTTCATTTATCATATATTTTTCCATACAAAACTAACATTAAATAATAGAAAAATAATCAACGATATAAAAACTTATTCCAAAAAATATCTTCAATCTCTTTAACTTTGGCTTGGAAAGAAAGAAAAAGAACAGAGTAAAAAATGAAAAATAATAATGAAACAATCTCTTTTGCCCCCATGAACTCTCTCTCCAACCGCCATAGTGAAGAGCTCATTTCTCTGCCCCTCACCGTGAAACCCCTCTCGTTCCGCCCTCCGAACACTCTCGATTGGAAGTAATCAGATGGTACAATTATCATCTCGAATTCGATCTTGATCTTTTTTTGGTTTGATTTTTTTTAGTTTGATATTTTTGTAGGGGTATGCATGATAATTTGTGATTCTTTTAGGGGTAGGGGTATACATGATAATTTCAGCTTTTGTAGGGGTATACGTGATATTTTCAGAGTTTATCAGATATTTATAAGGGTATACATGATAAAATGTGACTTTGTACCGGTATACATGATAATTTCTAATTTTTGTTGGGGTTTACATGATAATTTCGAGCATTTCAGTTCTAATCCTATTTTGAGCATTTCATTTCAGTTCTCAATACCATTTTCTAATTTGCAGGAGTCGACTTATCGTTCATGTATGGATCAGGTTATCTAGATGAAATAGGAGACGAAGACATTATGGATACGGCTATGACATTTCGGTACTTGTCCCAACCGGTACCAAGCAAGGAACTAGGATATTGTCGAACAATGTCGATAAGTGGCTGTGGGTGTAGTTTGTCAAATATATAGGCTCGGTACCAACTGGTACAGGTATGTATTATGTATGTACATAGGTGTACTTTGTTATGTGTGAATCACTGAATATGGCATGTTAGGTACCATTTTTTATTTGTGCAGTAACAATTAACATACTATGTTGGGATGCTTGGGTATCACGGCAACAACTTTTGTGTCGAGACGTTAAAATATATCATTGTATATGTTTTTTTTTTTGAAAGATCATTGTATATGTTATGCATGTATGTAAATTATGTTTTTATAATGCATGTATTTTTCAGAAATTTTTGGTTCTTCATGAAATATTGTTGAATCAATTTGTATAATCATGTCGTTAAGTTAAATCGGTACTGTCTAAAACTAAAATTTTACAGTCAATTGCTACCAATCATTTGGTGATTTGGTGAAAAATTGATGAAAATTTTTGACGAAAAATTGATCAAATATTCTAATTTTTTAAGAAATGATATTAAACATGTACCAATGTTTGATCCCAAATTCTCATAAAGCCAGTGGTACCAATTATTTTGCAAATATACCTAAGAAAAATTCATTTTTCACATTCTTACTCAAAGTAAGTTCAAATAAATTCTAAAAATATTAAAATTCCAAGGTTCGCAGGATCGGCGACTCGGACATGGAGTCGGTCGACTCAAGCCGGAGTCGGCAGTGGCCGGTCCGATTCCGCCCGATTCCGGTCGGAGTAGTCCGATTTTTGCTTCACAGAGTTCATTTGGTGAGTAAAAGCAATAACTTGCATGAGAGATCGTTGCCGAGTCGTGAAGGAGTTGAGATAGAGAGAAATAAATGGATTCGAATCTTTCATTTTTGAACTAAAGCTTCCATGGATAGAGTTTTGTAAAGAAGAAGAAAACGTGCTCTTCAGAGAAGAAATGATTTGGGAGAGGAGGGATGGAAGTGATTATCTGTGGCGTTAACTTTGTTATGTTTTACGTGTTTAGACTTTTATAGTATTTTTTATTATTTCTTTTGGTTCCACATTTAATATAATCATAAAATATTCATTTTCATTTTATCGTAAATTTTATTACTTTTTACAAATTTGGCAGCGTATAATGTAATAGGTACCAAAACTACCTTTTGGCAACTTATATCGTAATGGACACCAAAACTATCTTTTGGCAGCGTATAAGGTTATCGGCATAACTATCTTTTGGCAGCTATTGGTTAATCCGCACCAAAACTATCTTTTGGCAGCGTATATGAAAATAGGCACCAATACAAACTTTTGGCAGCGTATAAGGTAATGGGCACCAATACTTTCTTTCGGCAGCGTATTGGCTAATAAGTACCAAAACTAACTATTGGCAGCGTATCAGGTAACCAGCACCAAAACTATCTTTTGGCAGCGTATAAAGTAATCAGCACCAAAACTATCTTTTGGCAGCGTATAAAGTAATCGGCACCAATACTAACTATTGGCAGCGTATCAGGTAATCGGCACCAAAACTATCTTTTGGCAGCTTATATCGTAATGGACACCAAAACTATCTTTTGGCAGCTTATATCGTAATGGACACCAAAACTATCTTTGGCAGCGTAACAGGTAATCTGCACCAAAACTATCTTTTGGCAGCGTATAAAGTAATCGGCACGAAAACTATCTTTTGGCAGCGTATAAAGTAATCGGCACCAAAACTATCCTTTGGCAGCGTATCAGGTAATCGGCACCAAAACTATCTTTTGGCAGCGTATCATGTAATCGGCACCAAAACTATTTTTTGGCAGCGTATAAGGTAATCGGCACCAAAACTATCTTTGACAGCGGATAAACTAATGGGCACCAAAACTATCTTTTGGCAGCGTATCAGTAATCGGTACCAAAACTATCTTTTGGCAGCGTATCTGGTAATCGGCACCAAAACTATATTTTGGCAGCTAATAAGTAATCGGCACCAAAACTATCTTTTGGCAGCGTATAAACTAACGGCACCAAAACTATCTTTTAGGAAGAGAGATTTTGTTTGAAATAGATCAGTTGAATTAACAAAGTGTTATTAATAGACCCAAACTCAAATCACCACCACCATTAATTGCAAAATATCGATAAGTTGAACAATATTGTTAAACAATTTTATTTTTAGATAAATATTTGTTAGTCTTGTCATAGGAGAAGGTCGCGCGTATTTTGCGAGTAGTTTATGATCGAAATATTTTTTAATAGCAAACTTTTTCAATAGTACTTCTCATAAATGGCACAAAAAGAGAGAAATAAAGGATTTAAGAAACTTATGCAACAACAAAGTAAACACTCGCAACAAATATTGTGGAAGTAGTCATAGAATGCAACTAAATATTGCAATAATAGCTAATAAGGAATTCTTTAAGGTACTGAGGTTAATTGACGAATCACTGTGCTTCTGATTTCAAGCGCTTCACGAGCTGCAGTATTGGCTCCTTCACCTGTTAAATTGAAATAAAAAAAATAAATGTTTCGAATTATATAAAAACAGAGTTGAGGGACAGAGATGGAGAGAGAGAGGTACCGTGCTTGATTTCCTGGAGCGCTTGTCTGAGTTGAATTGGGAGTCGCCACCTGTGCTGGTACAAGTACTGGTACCATTCAACTTGCCCCTGGTCCTCTGTCCTAGTACTCCACTCTGGAGTGACTCGACCGGCTGAACCATACAAACACGAGCATTGTTAATGATAATCATCGAAATAGAAATAGGGCTTATTCAAATATAAGAAAAAGTAATATCGTTACCTCATGCATACTAACAGGAGTGTGACTTTTCTCTCTGCCATTGTTGGGGAGAGGCGTGCTGGCATGATTCATCTGTGATTTCTCTCTGGTACGGGTCATATCTGACCCGACCGAGTCGAAACATCCCATCGTCGACATATCTCGCATTACTTCATCTATTCAACCCAAAAATAAAAGCTCTATTAAATATTAACGCCCATAATGTTGTGCCATCAATATTAGTGTGAAATGCGTGGCCTTTGGTGCAAGTACGACATTATTGTATAAACCCTAAGAGAACATCAAAATATCATGTATACCATTCCAAAGACAGAAATATCATAAATGCCCTTTGAAGCATAAGAAATGTCATCAATACCCCCATCTTTTCTAATTTTTCAAGAATGTGCCTATTTTTCGCACTTACCTATTGTGTATAAGAAATTCGCAGGGGTATACTTTGTGATTTGTATGCATGAAATGTCTCTTGAATAAATTGAGAAATATGAGACATGAAAGTACCTTTCGGGGCATCCTTGCCATCAAATTCAAACGGTTGAGAGCCATTGTTGTGGAGACCCTGCTTAAAATAAAATCACAAAAAGGGGGAGAATTGAGATTTATATAAAAACGACGCAGTATAGTAATAGAAATCAACACGAAGACACGAATTTCGCTTACCACTTCTAGTATCTTTTTAATTTCCAACAGCTTTTTGTTTGTGGCCTCAGAATGGACTACAAGCTTGCCTGAAGAAATAACGTGTATTAATTGATATTTATTTCATTACATCATTAACAACAAATAAAAAGGAGGACCAAAGTGTGAAATTACCCAATCGTCTATTGCCAGAGTTTTTGACATAACCATCCTGCACCATTCTCTCCAAGAGCTTGCGCACTGTGGCCTGGTTCGCCTCTCCTTCAAGCTTGCTTTGAAGGTTTACTGCCGTTACATAATCCATTGAAAGGGTATGATACAAGGCCTTCATCAAACAACAAAATAACGAACATGTTAGTCACATCAAGGCATAAAATAGTATATTATATACTTTCACACGAAAAATATATAATTAATTACCTTCATGTAGATCATATCCTCGACAGAGCCTTTGTTGCCTTCTTCTGGGCTTATGGCATCTTTCATTACCACCTCTTGTTTCAAAATAGGCGTCTCGCTATTACCCTTACCCTAGTAATGCCCAAAAAAAATATCATTAAATATACTCCATGTAAGATTATATTAATACTATAATTTTCAAATAAAACCCTAATGCTAATATATTATTTGAAAACTTTAGAAGGGTCTTGTTTTACCTTGTTTACAGTGAAGCTATCCTTGCTTGCTTTGGATAGTAAGCCTTCTCTGACCAGCCTATCCATAACATCTACAAATGACCACATTCACGAATGAGACGAAAATAAATTTAATTGGTATTTGGTACAAGAAAAGTAAATGTCGGGGCAAAACACGGTAAAATCAGAACCAAATACTTCTATAGTTTTTGCCGGTGGAATTTAATTTTCTTTTTGTACCTTCAATTACTGCCTGCAAAGTAGAAAGAAAAAGAGAGGAATTGAATTAGAGGGGGAAAAATAATTATATCTTGAAAATGGGAAATTTCATGTGTAAGCCTGCAAAACATTCGAAGTAAATATAATATGGAGGCTTTTAGGGGCGTAATATGAAATATTTCCTATTTGGAAAAAAACAAATATATTACCACTGAGAGGCCTTGGAAGTTTGCAAGAACGTCAGAGAGATCCACAGTGTTCAAATTTCTGGAATTAATCCATTCTTTGACTAGCTCAGTTTCTTCTTCGTCATTGGTATTATTATCTTGAGTTTCGTCTAAAGTAAAAAAAAGAAAAAAAAGAAGATAAAAGTCAATCAAAATTTACAAGAATTACCCCAAAATTATTTGAATTGTGATTTTAATAATGTAGAAAAAGAGAGAGAGTCACTAACCTTCAGACATGGACCCATTGGTTTCCTTTTCCTTGTCCCCTGTTACGATTAGATACATGAGAATGACAAAAGAATATTGCAGAGATACAGAACAACAACAAAAATGGTCAAAAGTTTATCAAGTTACCATTATTAGGAGCAACCATGTAACGATTCGCTTCAGAGGGATGGATCTGCAAAAATGCATATCAAGGAAACATCAGTTATTATAGAAAGGGTTGCAGTTTAACCTGAGTTTAATCCAATGTCCCCAAAATCCCAATTTTGTGCAACTATCACTCAATATTGTTAATTTGACTCTAATATACCCTAAACCTAGAAGGAAAAAGAAAGATGGCAACCTCACTGTCAGAAGAGGAACCAGAGTCGGTTTCGTTTCCAGAATCGTCTCCTAAGCTCATCGCATCATCCTCTAGGTTACCGTTCTCATCTTCACAAGGATCAAGAACACTCTTAACCTAATCATACATAAAAAATAGCACCAGAATTAGCACGACTATATAAATAAAAATTAGAAAGGGCAATTTATTTATGATTATTGAAACAAACCAATTTGACCTGATTTATTTTTACCTTGAGGGCAAGGATAAGGTGTTTGCTGTTGACATTTCCAACCTCCATTTTTAAAGGACTCTTGCTCCAAATATTCACTGCTTCGTTTTCCGAGCAGCCTCTGAAGAAAGGAGGCTCGTAATCATCAGGCTGCAATGAGAATCGATACACATTTTGACAAATTAATTGAAAGGAAAATGAAGCTCTAAGAGGAAGTTTAAAGGATTGTGTTGATTGATACATACCGTGACATCATCATAGTACAACAGCTTCATCAAAATGGTACGCTGAAACATAATTAAGAATAGAATTTGACAAGTTCCTCGTCAGTGTATGAATAAAATTAGGGTTTATATACACATCATTAGATAAATAATATAATATGATAAGTACCTCCTGAGGCATCTGATCGAGAGTTCTCATTAGTGAAACAAGGGTTCTGACCATCTTGCATGCAGAACGCCTATAAAAAACATAAAGTTCACCGTTCAAACAAAATTGATGAAATTACACGTGACTGAAGTGATATTTAATTCAAACAGAACTAAAATGGCTCATAATTAGAGTTAATTTGGGGTATATTAATGAATCAAAAACAGAGAATTTTGAATTCAAGTAAATAAACCTCATTTGGTCAGGAGTAACATCTGATGAGTTGGAGTTGAAGGTAGCTCCAGTCTTTTTGCTTCCATTACGAGTAACATTCATTGATACCTCTTCTTGACCCGAGTTTGGATAACTAAATGAAACTGCAATCAATTCAAAACCAAATAAAATATTAGTTGCCAAATTTAGCTAAGTCAAGGATAATTAGTCCAATTTGCAATATGGAGTGATAAGACTAAACAGGCCGAAATTACACAATTGGGAAAATTGGGGATTCAGTTGTATTGTGCTGATTCAGATTCACTGCCTTAAGTTTTTTATTGTCTTGTTAACTAAGACAAAAAAAGAAAAGCATAATAAGAAAATATGACATACATGAATATTCTTCAATCATGGGCCCATCAGGTTTCTCACAAATGCAGAAAATGAGCGTTTTCAGAAACTTCTTTTGTAGTGCATCATAGACACCTACATGCATAAATTTAAACAATAAGGAAAATAAGAGATTGAGTTTAGGTAAGAAAAAAGATTAATGACTCCCCAATTTTGAACTAAAACCCAAATTAAGCACAATTATGCCCACAATTAACCAATTTTGATAGAACATTCCAGTTTTCTTTACCTTTCTCCATCCAATCAATCAATCTCCTTGACTCGTCATCCATAGGCATGAGCTTTTTAATCTTCATCTCTGTAATAAAAATAAAAACAAAAATAAATTAGATACAAAATACAAGTATCTGAAAACAAGTAAAGATTATACTACAGTATAAAACTGAGTTCAAATTTTAATTAGAATAGGATATATTTTGCAAATTCTCATTAACTCATAAGAAAATAAATAAAAATGAAGAAAGCTGACCTAGAGCAGGGACAGATTTGTCATTGAAGTATTTCTCAGGGAACAGCCCTCTTATGTAGCTTATGTTATAAATCGCAATCCTTAGCAGATTTCTTGTCTGCAGAAGCAAATAATTGAGTGAGGCTGAGGCATCATTGTAAAAAACATATAAAGAACAAAAAGATATATAGCACTAAATATACTCTCAATGAAAAAAATCATATATTTAAAAAGAAATTATATATTATTCAGACAAATATTTTTGAATTTTAATCATAACATGGTAAACAAAGTACAATTGGGCCAGTAAACCAGGAAAACACCACATAGATCCCTCGATTCACAAGTTTCAAGTTAATAATGGAAAAATAACATGCAATTTTACAAATAAACATTACTTGACACATAATTATAAACTATTCAGACATACATAACAGATCAGCCAGAATAAATCAAATCTGCGAGAAAAATGAATGGCATCATAATATACTTTGTATGATAGAAATATCACTCTTACAAAATAGATCAACGGGAGAATAGAAACTAGATCTCTAATTTGGTAAGGTTCAATAGACAATAGATCATGGAAAAAAATCATGAATAAGCATCTATTTGGCATCTAATTAGATTATACCTAATTAAACATTGAAGGTCATCAAAAAAACTCAAAATTAGCCACAAATTCAGCTTGCAGCACAAAATCAAAATAAGCAAGTACAAAATCTTATCAAATCAGACTCAGAAAATAGATCAGACAGCCAGGATCTTAGTTAGACGTCTTATTCTCTAAGATCTGATAAATCATGTAAAAATCGTACAAAGTAGTACGATAAAGAGCATTCAGAACGCAATACAAGTAGAAATCGTCAACATAACTAAAATCAGTCTTAAAAATTACTGAATCTAGTAAAATAAATGCACTGAGAAGTGGGAAGATCATACCAGGAGGAGTGAGTCCTGCTCTGTGATCTCAGCTTCCTTGACCTTTTGAGCTACCACCTGAACAAATCAGAGGAAGTTCATAAGCATTTCAACGATTATTCCAGCAGATAGAGAGAGAGGGGAAGAGAAATTTTACCATTTTGCTACTATCTGAAGGCAGAGACGAAGCTCTGCTGGTGTGTGTGTGTGAGAGAGGGACGAAAAATGAAAGACTGGCTGTGAACTGTGATGTATTTATAGGAGAAGCAGCGAGAAACAATTTGAATGTTTTTGAATGTCGGGGGATTTAATTGAGATAGACCCTGTTAAGTTTTATATTTATATATTACTATTTTACTAGTCAATTTTGGAAAGAAAAGGACTATTTTGTAATATAAGTTTATTGTAGATTCAAAACATTAATTAGAAGTTTCATAAGGATCTATATAAAAATGCCAACTTTTGGACAAGATCATATTTTGTTTCGCGGTAATACATTCTATGCAGTCCTCTACTCCACTCCTAAAATAAATGGAGATCTCCGGCTTAGATATTAGTTCTCTACAAGAGATTGGATAGTTCCGTTGACATTAAAATGGAGAGTAGAATATATGCGATGATCTCAATACCAAAAGCTGTTTCGAATTCCGTTACTTCTGACACTTGACAGTGTCTCGTACAAATTTTCTGTTGCATATTTGTGTAACCTTATGTGAGCCCGAAATTACTCACAGAGGAAATTTATGATAAATCCGCAAAACTAAATATTTATTATAAACGAAAGGTAAAATGACACAAGAAATAGAAAGATAAAGTATTTATTATTGGACTGAAATTGTCTGTACAAATGAACCACACAAACCATCCTTATATAGGGAACACAACACCCTTTCATCAATGTGAACGCTCCAGTGTGAAAACTCCAATGTGCATCTCTCCAGTATGAAACCTCCAAGGACAAAACCATGACCAAAGACAAAAAGAGTGCAATATTATTAACATAAGATGCCTCATTAAAAATCTTGCCATGAAAACCCAGTGGGACAAAACCATGACCAAGGACAAAAAGAGTGCATTGCGTATCATTTTCTCCCCCTCATGGATACAAATATTTTGAAAACGAGCAATTTGACAAACTTATTTGCTCGTGATAAAAAAAATTCATTCTGAAAAATATTAAACATATTTGTAATCCATGACAAATATTTATATTTATAATAACATAATCGTTATTTTCATAACTTGCCTTTTAAACCTCTTCAGGGGTTCTAATAATCATAATCAACATATAATTTATTTGCGATAATATGCGTCTATCAATTTGATCATAGATATAGACATATAGTCTATCGTCAACATTAAAATGATCATATCAACATGCTCGGATTACTCCAATGCATACAAAGATCTTTGATATTTAATATAATATACTTCAGGCACATCTCTCGAGAGATTAAATAATATGCTTCATGGATTCTAAATCCTTCAGGGATTTTTATTATAGTATAATCAAATGAGCATATGAATAATTTATTATAATGTATACATGATAGATTTTGAGTCCTTCATGGACATTCAAACTAATTTTAAATAAAAATTCATCACCATGATAAGGTGTTTTTCGGACTTCGGGTCCATCAACTTCACTTTCTCATGTGAATTTCAATTATGGCCAATAATTGTATTTGTCGACATTTTTCAATTGATTTTATCATAGATCCTCGTTTTTCTTTATCAATTGTAAGTTCATATTCAATTTTCTCAATAACTATAGTTTCATTTCGATTCCATATTTTTCACGTAGGGACAAAATATTGAGATCTCATTATTTTCAACAATTTCATTGTTGTCAGGTACCTGAACCTTTTCAAAGGTTATACATTTATTTATGTCCTCTACGAACTAATATTTCAATATTAATTTCCAAAAAGAAAATATATTTCATTAGAAATAATAACAACTTCTATTATGCCAACTTTTTATCGTGCTCTTTATTATTCCTTTGAATTTATAATGTTGGAATCACATGATCGATCACGCTTCTGGCGTATATCAAACTTAAAATTATCAAAGGATATTTACTAAAAATATGAGCATTTCAAACTGGAAATTCTTGCATCAAATCATTGATTTGCAATTTATTGCAAATAAATAGTCTATGAACTCCTTGTTCATTATTATTTCTTCGAGGATCTAATTTGATGATGCACTCCATATAATTTCTTAATTTTTCAGTTTTTATTTCTCTCCCCCTAATGTAGGCATAAGTATACCTAGTGAAGTTCTTCGGGACTTCCACGGTATATTATATCTTGAGTTATTTCACTCATGTTTGATCATCTTATTCATTTATTTATTTTCTCTCTTTCAAGGATTTGTATGTTTATCATCAAATGCTTACGAAAATTCAAGCATGTTTTTCAATTTTATTTGTTATAACAAATAACATATAATCCTTCGCGGATATTATACACACAACATGCATATTTGATTTTATTGTTTCTTTCTTAAATGTAAACTTCTAGTTTACGTATACATTTAAACTTCAAGTTTATACATATCAATGGAACTTCTAGTTCAAACAAACAAATGTTCAAGATATCAAATTATGGGGAATAAATCAACCCAATATATATGCCAAACAATTTTTAACTCATTTTTATATCGTGTATAGTGCTGCCGGCACATCTATTACACATCTAAAATTTAACCGAATACTTTGGTTCCGAGCCACTCACAAGTAATAATGAGATTTGGGGAGTATTTAATGATCAATAGTTGGTCTTAATTTAGTCACCGTCGTGACAAGCATATTCTATGCTTAATGAATTATTTCACATCATATCATGGCTTCCATTTTATATTTTGTATAATGAACTCCTAGTTCATAATAACATGATTGCAATTCGACCAATACATCTGTATATCACAAAAATAAGCAATGATATTTATTACATAATTACTATTTCGGAGCAATATAAATAACGGCTCTTCCAAAAAATAACTCTTCTAGAGTAATATTAGCAAAATATTTCGCTTTTCTAAGTATAGTGTGCGTTGACGCACTATCGGCCAAGCATATATCTTCACTATTCATATTATGGATGCTCAAACAAGATTCTCTCAATTATGTCCACGTATATATACGGAACACTTTGTAAATTATATCACAAAGATACTTATTTATTTCTCAAATATACTCATCGTAATCATGAAATTATATTCTCCTATTATTTCATAATATTGCAACTTCAGGTGCAATCGATAGGAATAACAATATCAAAATATGGGATAACAAAATTAATATCAACCATAAAAATAAATTACTTAACTCAGACGAAAATAATTTCGGAGAAAAACAAATTGTAGCCTTTAATTACAAAATTATGGCTGTTATTTCTCGTAAACAGACAAAACACTGCATGGTTGGATACTTCAATTAAAATATATCCATCTCATAAGTCATAACTCAGACATAATCGTTTCATAACTGTTGTATTATTGCATATACTCACCTCTCTAGTTAATGGAGATGAATCTTCGAAATATCTTATTAATTTATAATTTAATCAATGTGTTCATGCCAAGAGTGCTGCTTCTAGTTCTAATTTGGAACCTTGGACTAGAGACTCCAATTAAACATATCACCTTGTATGGATAGCAAATCATATCCAATTAAACAAGGGAAACGGCTTATCTTCTTTATCTTCTCCTGACATCAACATCAGCGACAAGTACTAGATCATGGATTCTTCATGGCGTCCATTGTGCACAAAACATTCGTACTGCCATCTCGTGTGCTCCCGATCGTTCACTATGTGAGATTACGCAACAACAATCAATTCAGACTCAGACTCGGAATCTCACGAGTCACGATACAGATTCCATGCCAAAGCTTGATTCGAGTACGGGAACCTTAAGTCTCAAGCGTCATGTTCTTTCGTGTAAACTCGAAATTAATTTGACTTCACGTCTTATACTGAACATGAAAGTTCGCCAATATCCTTATTTATATAAATAAAATTTGAGTATACTGATGCCTTTTTAAAAATCAGCCACACACAATATACATATTTTATAGTATTGGCACGAGAAGAATTCACTGGCTATTATAATTATAATATATCTCTTTGGACTTGAAGTCTCCAAATTTCAATTGGTCAGAACATCTTATTGAAATCTCCAAATTTTATCTTTAATGGTCTATTTCGGTCTATGGCATACGACTACACCAAATCTAAACGACATCATATTTGACCACTTGTGGATACAGTACACATTTTTTTTTTTTTTTTCATCTCCTCAGAAAAATTATATAACAAAAACATATAACACGATAGTAATAAAAATTATTCATACCTTTTGACCGTTTTACCTTCATCCGGAATATTTAGACAACCGTGCTTCGGCTTTGTTTAGATTTTATCTTTGATCGAAATTTCGAAACTATCGTGCTTTCACCTCCGTATTTGATTCGAGACTATCGTGCTGATAACGTATTATAAACGAAAGGTAAAATGACACAAGAAATAGAAAGAGAAAGTATTTATTATTGGACTGAAATTGTCTGTACAAATGAACCACACAAACCATCCTTATATAGGGAACACAACACCCTTTCATCAATGTGAACGCTCCAGTGTGAAAACTCCATGTGCATCTCTCCAGTGTGAAACCTCCAATGTACATCTCTCCAGTGTGAAACCTCCAATGTACATCTCTTCATATTCATACATCTTCCTTAATGTCTAAGCTTTTCACACTTGAACATATTATATTTAACATACATTCATATTTATAACAATATTTTCTTTTTTTACACATTCACAAAAACATAAAATCATCTATGCATTTCAATTTGCAAAACGAAAATAAAATTAATTTCCACGAATATTCCTGACTGAACTGTAATTTATGACCCACATCAAAAAATTGTAGAAATTACAAATATCAATTATCAAATTAATTTGAATGAAAATTTTCATTTGAACCAATAAATATTAAATACAAAAAGAATATTTGTTCATTGAAAATAATAAAATAGTGAACAATAACAAAAATACTCGCAAAATTAACAATAATGACAATTCATAAATTATTCATCGTTCGTCGAAAAAACAAGACAATAATCAATGAAATGCCCATCAATATTTTGGAAATCCCGATACTTGTTACTCGACTCGACACATGATTAAAATTCGTGACATGATTAAGACTAAGAATAACAATAATTACAATATAAATATTAAAAATAATTTGTGGAGCATTAAATTTCTCGATAGAAATTATGATAGAGTTCGATAGGCTAAAATAGCTACTATACGTCCTTCTAAAAATTCATAAATACAACTCCAATGCATGTGTTTTATGGAGATTCCATCACAAAATAAGTAATTGTATTTTCATAATGACTAATTATTTCAACTCCAATTAATTACCTAGTTACGTAGAAATCTCTAATTGTGCCCATCAAACAATATATTTGTCAATTATTTCAACTCAACTTCCATATAATATTCTAGGTAAGACACGAAATAATTATTTTTGTCAGTTGTCTCCAACATATTATTAGCAAGGTTATTAATAATCGTTTTAGTTAGCACGGAATAGATGAATGCATAGATTTCAATCATAAACCTTTTCGTAAAGAAAGAAAAATAACAATGATTTTTCAAAAATATTTATTTTATTTCCATTGATTGAGAAATTTTTTGTCTTGCATTTATAACCAGGTGAAGGACAACATATGGTTTTCATTGTATGCATTTAATTTGAATGAGGTATGTCACGTTGTTTACATGTATTCACACAAATTTAAAAACACTATTTCTTTCATGTTTCGGAAAGTAGTGTCGTAAAAATCACATTTAATTTGTGAATTACCGATAATCGGTGGATTATCGGTTTGATTTATCCTTATCGTTTATAAAAGATCCAAACGATTTTTTCGTGTTTGACCACTTTATTTTACCGATGTAAGGACTTTATTTTTTCGATTTTACAGAAATTATTTTGGGTCGAAATTGTAATTTTATTTCCAGCCCAGTATAATCTCAAAAATTAAATATTTGTATCTATTTTCTCTCTCTACATTTCTTATCGTGTATACAAAAAGCAAAGAAAAGAAAAAATTTAGGTGATGAATAGTTGAGCGATTGCGAATAGTGATCGAGTGAGCTAGTAGCTAAGCGGTAGTCAAGTCACCAACAACTAGAATTTAAAAATATACAATATTATACATCATAAATTATGATTTATGACAGATTAGAACGATCAAATAATTTCCGATTAATTGGTAGATCCTTAATTAATCGGTAGAATTCAATTAGCGTATTTACAACACTAGTCGTAGTGCATTAATGAGCATCGTCCGGAAAAAAAGGACTAATTTGTAATATTAGAATTTACATATTTTATTAATAAAAATTTCATTAGAACTTGACTGACTTGTTTGATTATTTATGTTGTCATTTGCATATTTGTATTAATAGTTTGGGAAAAATTTTCCTTTATCCCTACTAAACTCATTAATTACGTATTTATCCCTCTTGAATACATAATATCATATTTATCCCTCCTAAATACAATTATTCTCTAATTTATCCTTATTTAATAATTTAATAAAATTTAACAGAATATTAACATAATTGACTAATTTTCCCCTCATTTCATTATCCCTTAATCTGATACTAATCCAATATTGAATCCTTACCCGTATACCCGTTAAGCTATGAACCCTAAACCCTCTTCTAACCAAATATAACCATACCCTAAACTCTCTTCTTCTTTCTGGCGACACGATGGAATCGATGGAATCGATCTTCTTCTTCCTCTTTCTGGCGACGCGACGTGATAGCAGGGCGACGCAGTGGATGGCGGCGGCGATTGCGCGACGCGGGAGCTGGCGACGGCAATTTTTGGCGACGCTTTTTTCCCCTTTCTTCGTGACTGTTGGATTGTGGTAATGGACGATCGATCTTTCTCCCTCTCTCAGTACTGTATTTTATGCTTCAAAATTAACCATTAAATTCACTTTTTTCTTTGGATTATTCTTCTTCTTCGTGAAATTTCTCTGAATGGTACCTGAAATTAAGTCCAAATGAGGTACATCATTTATTATTCTTCTTCATATTCTTTACTAGACTAAAATACACCAAAAAATCGCAAATTAAGTCCAAATGACATCTGAAATCAAACTAATTTTAGTTCAATTAGTAAACCAATGACACTAAATTGCCTCACTCAACTAAATCTTTTATATTTTTGTAATTATTCAGCACCAAAAGGATTATTTCCACCTGAACCAGAGAAATACAGAGGCCCAAAATTAAAAGTGGCAATAATTGGATCTGGCTTTGCAAAAAAGTCCCTGCATCATGCCAAAATTATGCAAAAGTCCATTATAAGAAAAGATGCAATCTTTTTGCAGGTGGATATATATGAATCGAGATCGTTCATTGGAGGCAAAGTCGGATCATTCGTGGACAAGACTGGAAACCATATCGAAATGGGAGTTTTGTACTATGAGTTTTGTAATATGAGTTTAGTGTCGATGTTTTGTAATATGAGTTTTGTAATATGTGTGATACCAATTCAAATGATGTTATGTGAGTATTATAATAGGATTTTAGTGTTGATGTTTCCTGAGTTGTAAAATGTTTGCGATATCAATTCCAAATGATATACTTTGTGAGTTGTAATTAGAGCTGGCAAAATCTGACCCGACCCGCCCGAACACGACCCAACCCAACCCGAAAATGTTGACAAGTCAACGACCCGAACCCGAACCCGAATGACCCGAACCCGAAATCGACCCGAAACCGAATGACCCGAACCCGAAATCGACCCGAACCCGAATGACCCGAAACCGAACGACCCGAAACCCGAACGACCCGAACCCGAAATGGAACCGAACCCGAATGACCCGAAACCCGAATGACCCGAAACCAAAATCGAACCGAACCCGAATGACCCGAAACTGAAATGACTTGAAACCCGAGATACATATCAAATGTTCTGCATGAAATATTTTTTTTATATGATGTTCTTGTAATAATTAATATTAAATAAAATAATATATCATGTGTATCTTATTTTTTTTGTCTTGCGCATATATTTGAATATTGAATATTTTTTTTGAAATGCCAAAAAAATTAACATCAACATACATGCATGACAAATACAAATTCTACTAATATTTAACATCAAATTATACATACAATAAACATACGTAACGTAAATATTACTTAAGTTTATAACAACATATAGATTCGAAGAACAAGTAGCTCAACAATCAGTGGTGTCCATTGTTTATAACTAATATTTAATTCTATATCCGTGGTGTCCATTGTTTAATTGTATTTTCACAAACCTATAATAACATATAACAATATGTTAGCTATAACAATCATTAGATAATTACTTACCCCATAAAATTTAACAGTATATAAATTTGAAAGAAAACTCTTCTTATATTGTATTTCATCAGTATATAAATTTTACAGTGGATATTTGGGAAAAAGTAAAAAAATACTTACATTAGAGATTTTACAATGAATGATTACTTAAATTAGAACGAAATGAGAGATTACTTACACCATTAATTAGAAATTTCACATTAGATAAAACAAAACCGTGACATTGAAAGAGATAGACAAAAATTAGAATGAAATGAGAGATGGAAGAAATAGAGTAAAATTGAAAGAAACATTCGCAAGTTACCTAAATTGAAGTAATCCTGAGATTGTGTGGGCTGATTCTCCAATGCTCTGGGGTGGTTCTCCACTTCTCTTCACAGTAAATAATTAGAATGAAATGGGGATTTTCTCTCTCTTACTTTGGCTTGGATAGAATAGGGATGTCAATGGGTCGGGTTCGGGTCGGGTATAGGCTCACCCATACCCTTACCCATCTTAATCGGGTAATATCCATACCCGACCCGTCAACTAAACGGGTAATTTTACCCGCCCCGTTTATTACCCGCGGGTTTTCGGATTACCCACGGGGATTTATACCCATACCTAAATATATACAAAAACATTAAAATATACTAACGAAAATTTATTTTTTTTCAAATCAAAATATTACCACATAACATAATAATATCATAATATACACAACAAATATTTTTAAGTAGATTTTATGAAACTAAAATTGGTAGAAACGTGAAATAGCTGTAAAATAAATAAATAAACATGAATCTAGGAATTTATTTATTTTAGTTTTATTTACTAAACAAATAGAAAAAATAAAAATAAATTGTATAATAAATAACAGTAGAAAGAATAGATTAAACCCATTTGAAAAACAACAAAAATAATAAAATATATATTAAAATATTAATATAACTATGATTATTAAGGACCGGGTTCGGGTCGGATATACCCACGGGTCGGGTACGACCTCATCCATACCCTACCCATACCCATGCCGGGTATTTTTTAATCGGGTAATACCCGACCTGCGGGTAGGCTTAATCGGGTATTACCCGACCCGCCCGGGTCGGATACCCGTCGGACATGGGTATTACCCAACCCATTGACATCTCTAGGATAGAAAGAAAAGGTTTAATTAAAAAATGAGAAATAATAAGAGAAGGGAACCTGGGAAAGTAAGAAAATACTAAAAGTTTAATTAAAAAAATGAGCAATAAAAAGATGAGGGAAAGTAACGAAATATTTTGGAGGGAAATAATTTTGGAGTTATTATTTATTTTTTTATGTTAGGAATATTTCTATGTATTATCTAAATTTTAATGTGTTCAATAATTATATTAATATTAAAAGTTTAATTAAAAATATGAGAAATGAAAAGAGGAGGGAAAGTAACAAAATATTTTGGAGGGAAATAATTTTGGAGGTATTATTTATTTTTTTATGTTAGAAATATTTCTATGTATTATCTGAATTTTAATATGTTCAATAATTAAATTAATACTAAAAGTTTAATTAAAAATATGAGACATGAAAAGAGGAGGGAAAGTAACGAAATATTTTGGAGGAAAATAATTTTGGAGTTATTATTTATTTTTTATGTTAGGAATATTTCTATGTATTATCTGAATTTGAATATGTTCAATAATTATATTAATGTAATATTATATATTCAAAATATTTAATAGAGTTATAATATGATATTTCTATGTATTTTATTTTAATGACATTAATTGTTCATCCAAATTCTAAACAATAATAATATAATATAATATGATATTTCTTTTATTAGTTTTTCTCATATAGCCCTCATATATTATAATACAATGAGTTATTATTTATCATAAATATATTTATGATTATATATAACTAAGTTTTAACAAGATGATGAGATTAATATAATATGTAATATGCAGATATTTATCATCAAATGAATTTAAAGAAAAAATCTTTTTTGAATTAGTTCACATTATCAACCTCCATAAACTGTAAAAAACATAAATAAATAATTTACATCATTTATATTTCTTGTGAACTTTTAATTATTTGTTTTCATTTATTTTATTACTGAGGGAATTTATTGAGTAATTATTTCATTGGATCTATTCCTAATTCAATTGGTAATCTTGAACACCTTCTTCTATTGTAACTTTTAAATATCATCACTAGTTATTTCTTTTTTTTAAAATATCCTAAATTAATTTTTCATATTTTAGAAATTTGAGCAAAAATTAATTGGATACGACATAATATATTTATAATTATCAAATGTACTTTTTTATTATTATAATATTTTTTTTATTTTCATTGTATAGATACGACATAATATATTTATAATTATTGTGTTAAATAGTATTGATATATTATTAATAATATAGTACTTAATATTTACATATATTATTAATACAGTACTTAATATTTAGTCATAATTATTATGTTCAAAAATTTATGACATGATACGGGTTGCACCAATTATTTCACTATTTTGTTCATTTGAATGTTGTATTTATTTGCCCTCTATTTTAATAGTAATTACTAGGTTTGCCCTTGCTATTTGCCATACATTTAAAGAAAAAGATGGGTAAAAGTAAGTAATAATGAGAGATTTGATGATGTCCATGCTATCAATCTCCCGTGAAGGCTCATGATATATTTCTCCTAATATTGGAATTTTTAATTTTAAATATGATATATTTCTCCAAATTTTACCATAATATATTTTATGAACTAATTAATACACTTAATTAAAATAATAACTAGTATATATTGGCGCTTAACTTAATACATAATTAATATTTATTCGAATTCATAAATTTAAATAAATTTTACTGAATATTTAATTATATAAAACACAAAACAAAATATTTTTATCAAAATCCTTCATCGACCTGTAATCCGTACCCGAAAGAACAAAAACTGAAACGACTCAAAATCGATGACCCGAAAATCGAAACGATTGGGAACCGAACAACCCGAAAATCGAATGATTCGGAAACCGAACGACCGAAACCGAAACGACCCGGAACCGAACGACCCGAAAACCGAAATGACCCGGAACCGAAAGAACTGAAAACCGAAACGACCCGGAACCGAACGACCCGAAAACCGAAACGACCCGGAACCGAACGACCCGAAAACCGAAACGACCCGGAACCGAACAACCCGAAAACCGAAACGACCCGAACCCGAACGACCCGAAACCCGAATGACCCGCGACCCGAATGACCCGATGACCCGAATGACCCGCAAACCGAAACGACCCGAACCCAAAATGACCCGACCCGAACCCGACCCGACCCGCCCGATTGCCACCTCTAGTTGTAATATGTTTGCAATACAAATTCTAGAATATAAATAACTCCTTAATTCATAAACAACGGAATATAAAACTCCAATTTAAATGGACACTAACTTCAATCAAGCAAAATTACATAAACAACTTAAATGGACACCAACTTCAAACAACTTAAAAATGGACACCAACTTAAATCACAAAATTACATAAACCCCATTAAACTTCACAAATTAAATCACAAAAATCTGCAAAATTACGTAGAACCCCTCGAACTTAAATATCATCGCGCCTAATCCTATGATATTGCATTGGAGATTGTGCTTTCTTTTTTCCCCGTCCCCTACATATTATAAATGACATAATATTAGACAATATAATCAAGCGTAATAACTAAGTATTATACCTTTTCTTGTTTGATATTTGGGATGAACTCGAATATCAACATTATATGAATGCACATAGTTGTCCCAATTAACATCTCCTTCAGCTTATCAATCACTCGAATATCAACATTATAAGTGTCATAAAGCCATTTCTTAAGCAATTTAGCGGAAACATCGCCTTCAACTTTTAACTTATCAATCACTCGATCGGCAATCCATCCTTGAGTTGCTCTTTGTGCATGTATGCACATCGTTCATTGTTTTCACCTAAATTTTACATGCATTTTATTGTTAGAAAATATAAATAAAATAAAAATTTTAAGTGAATTAAATTTTAACCTCAAATGCGATATTATCTTGTAGAACCGAAGCATGAATCCTCCACGCACACTTCTGGTCAGCACACCTTGCCGTGACATGTTGAAGATCAATTTTCTCTAATGAATACTCGAATTCTTTTACCAATGCATAATGGTTCAAGGCTCTCCTAAAATCAACCACGCTAGGAAATTTTGAAGACACCGTCATAATCGGGTTATCCATGTTAAATCCATAAATTTCTCCTTCGTAATTTGAAATCTCATCCTCGTCCTCACTACTACGACGACTATGATAACTCTCCTCACTATTACAATAGTCAGATCCCTCCTCTTCATGTGGTTCATCCATATATTCTAATCCCGTAGTTTCATTACCACCATCCATTGCCGGTTCATTCTCTCGCTCAGGATTTTCAATTGTTACGAAAATAACAACTTTTTTGTCATCTTTGTACATACTTAGCATCGAAAGAAAATTGTCATTTGAATCGAGTCGAATGAACACTTGTTGCATATCATATTTATCCACAAAATATAAAGCTCGATTGCTCTTCGATGGAGGCAGATTTTGCACATCCTCCGTCAAATTTCTGAAATTATAGGAGCACGTGTCCGCAAGTATAATTTTTTGTTTAGGAAAACAATATTTTTTCCTAGACGAATTCTTGACTTCCTTGAAGTATCCACCGTACTTTATCGTAAATTTATAATTAGAAAAATCATGCCTAAAACAAAAATGAACAACTAATTCAGAAACTATATAATTCTATTACGTAGATAGGATAGATAAAATAAAATCAGACATACTCAATATCGGGGGATTCAATCATATTCTCCCATCTAGGTTTGTCGAATTCATTCACAATTTGTTCCATGTCCGAATCCATTCACAATTTGATTGCAATCTACAAATACCAGAGAGATTGTTAGATCGAATCACAATAAAATCACAACGAAGCTTACTAGAGAGATGAAGAATGAATCGCCAGTGAAGAATCACAATAAAATCACAACGAACCAATAAAATCACAACGAAGAATGAATCGCCAGTACTCGCTCGAGAATGAATCGCCAGTAATCACAGTGAAGAATGAATCGCCAGACAGTGAAGAATCACAATAAAATCACAACGAACCAATAAATTAACAGAGAAGAATGAATCGCCAGTAATCACAGAGAAGATGAATCGCCAGTACTCGCTCGCCGGAGAAGATGAATCGCCAGTACTCGCTCGCCAGAGAAGATGAATCGCCAAAGAAGGAAGTACTCGCCGGTGAAGATGAATCGAGTGAGAAAGCTACACCATTTGAAGATGAAGAATCGCCAGTGAAAAGGGTGTGGTTTTGGGACAAAATACAATTAATGGATTGCGGGTATAATTTCGTTAATGGATTTGGGTAATTTGTAATTATGTTCATGGATTTGAGTGATATTTACAAAAAGGGTATTTTAGTCCATAATTCTGAAATATATAAGTTAATTAATTTAATTTAATGTTAATTTTAAGATTTGGATAAATTTGATATTTGTAGATATTAGTAAGGATAAATTAGAGAATAATTGTATTTAGGAGGGATAAATATGATATTATGTATTCAAGAGGGATAAATATGTAATTAATGAGTTTAGTAGGGATATTGGAAAAAATTTCCCTAATAGTTTTTAATAAAACTAGTCATTCCGAAAATAAAAGGATTATTTGTAATGTTAGTTTATTGTTGGCTCAAAAATTAATTAGAAGTTTTACAAGGTATATACAAATTCCAACTTTTGGATAACGAGGTTATATTTCGTTTCGCGATATGTAATGGGGAAATTTTTAAAACATCCCCAACTTCTTAAAAACTTCAAAAAAATATTGTGGAGAATATTATCCTATTTTTCACTTAATACATAATTAATATTTATTCGAATTCATAAATTGTTTCTGGCTGATTTTTCTATAAATGTCCCCAATCTTTTCCATTTTTCATCACACACACTCGAGCAATTTTATCCCTATTTTATATCCCCAACCTCAGATTACATCAATACGATAAAATTTATATTCCCCTATTTTATTTGGGCCAAATTTCATATGTACCCTTACTAATCTCCACAATTTTACGTATACCCCTGCAAAACGTGAAATATCATGAATATCCCTACAAAATTATTATAATTTCATGGATGCCATTTTTGTTAGATTTCTGTTAACTATCTGCTAAGATTTCCGCTAAATTTTACTTTTCCGATTTTACCCCCTATGTAAATAAGCAATAAATTTTATGTCGGGAAAATCGAAAAAACATAAATTAAGAGTAATCTTAGCATATAGTTAACCGAAATTTAATAAAAAGGGTATTCGTGAAATTTTAGTAGTTTTGTAGGGGTATTCATGATATTTCACGTTTTGCAAAGGTATATGTGAAATTGTGAGGTTTTGTAGGGATAGATATGAAATTTGGCCTTTTATTTGTTGCAATAATCGTCACTTCCATATTTTCTTTGGTAGACAATATAATATTTTATGATACTCGATATATTATTAGCAAATACCATATATCTTGTGATTTTATAAATGAGAGAAGGATGGCAAAAAAATTCCCCGAAACCTAAGCACCCATATTTACTATATATTAGAAGTCCAAGGCGTTGAATAACCACCAACCAAAGAAAAGAACGAAATCATTGAACTCGTGAACTATGAAAATTCTTCATGCAGTCAACCAAATTGGATGGCCAATTAACCAAGAAAGACATACATTTTTGCAGAAGAAAAAAAAAAGACGAATAAAAAAAGGAAAACAAATGATTAATGCGAAGAAAAAAGAAAAGAAAAAAAAAGTCTTTCTTGATTTGGAAAATTTGGTACATGTAAATGGGGTTTTAGCCAGATGACCTCCAAATCCTTCCTTCGAGAGAAATAACCATCACTGACACATCATCGTGATACTTTCGCCGGTCACCTTGGGGGATATCTAGCAACTCATGAAAATCCATCCCTGCTCATATTAACAAAATTATGTTCAATCCAACGGCTCCACAAAAAACTAATTATTAATTAACCAATCAAGTCATCAATTAAGTCCAATTTAGACCATGAAAGTCAAAAGATGTGCACTTGAGCAATTATCAATTAACCAATTAGGTCATCATTGACTCCAATTTAGACCCAAAGGGCATATATCTTAAAATAACTTCACTTCCAATGCAGTGATAAAAAAAATATTAAAATTTCTGTTTTTTTTTCCTTCAAAATTCGATTTAAAAATTTCAAACCCAACAAAAAGTTTTATTCTCATAAACAATAGTTTTACAGCAAAATCATTTAATTTCTATTTGAAATTCCTTAAAAGGACTGACCGTTTTTCTTGGCAGCGCGGCAGAGAAGCTCGGAGACGAGGTACTGAGCGGGATCTCCTTCTGGAACATTCTCCATGAACCACGCAACGTGCGACACCACCTCCTCGTTACTGAAATATTGGTACAGCCCGTCAGAGGAGAGTACCAAGAACCGGTCCGCTGATGTCAGCCTGTGATGTAGCACTGACGGTAGGCAACTCAGGTACGGCGACGTACCCACGTAGTCTATCCGGAACATCTCTAGCAACGCGTCGTTAAATTTCGCCTGAGCAAAAAAAAAAAAAAAAATTAAACTCAGGAAACAAATATATTTGCAAGAAAATAAAAAAAATAAAAATTATGAAATTCCTCACCTTTTTGAGGAAAGCAGCACCAAAAGCACGAGTAACTTTCAATTGACCTTTTACTCTGTCGTTAAAAACTGCTTGTGGGTCCTCTGGATGTTCCCCTTTTATCCTCAATACCTCCTATAAATTTACGAAAAAACCAAGGTTATTTTCGTAAAACAAGAAAAGAAAACAATTATAATTTATACCTCCTCAATGCTAGTGCTATGATCGGTGGACATCTGAACAGCTTGCAATTTCAACTTGCAAAGCAACAGCTCCTTGTTCTTATTTGCATTGACACCCCTCAAAATATTACTATTCGCACCATGAATCGGGGACTCTTCACTTATCCTATCAAGCTCGACTCGAGCCATGCTTTCTCTAGACTTATTCTTCCCGTGTCTCCCTTCATTCTCGCAACTATTCCTATCTTGCGCCAAAATTACACGACTATCCCCCAAATTCATCACATATACATCTTGATCCTTCATCAACATGACTAACACGCATGAACCCATCAATGCTAATTCCGGGTTTTTATCTAAGGACGATTCTACTAATTGCATGTACGTCTCTTCGGTCAATTCGAGGGCGTTTGACATGGCCTTTAGAACCGCTTCGTGGTCGACAGGACCCGATTTGCATTTTCTAAGCGTACCGGTACGTACCGGTTTCGATTCCTTTTCGTCTACTTGGGCTTCTTGTTCTTGGTCTCTGTGCCAGTCGAAATTCCAAGGGAAGAATTTTTTACGCAGCGATTTTTGTTTATGGTACATTTTTCTAAATTGGACCCCAAAAATATATTTCCTTTTCGCGATTTGGGTGTGCCCCAAATCAGAAGAAGAGGCCCCCTCGCTCTGTCTACTACAACCTGTGGTACCGATTTCATCCTCCGACTCTCGATTCGTAGACCCTATCGTACCAATTTCATTACATTCTTCTAGAAGCTCCATCCTCAATAACTCGTAAAGCCGCTTGCTTTTCCTTGCTCTATTACACAAATTACCAATAGAATCCCTCTCCTCGACAATTTCAAATGAATTCGAATTCGACTGAAATTGACTTTGACTTTGGCTTGGTTCGTCTCTTGTGCAATTATCACCCTCACATGCATAATTTCGTTCTACAACCATTTCGTCTCCATCTATAGATTGAGGCGCACTTTGACCGTTCTCATCATCGTCAATTTTCTCCTCGTAATCCCATAAAAGCCCTTCGAGCTCTCTATCAATGGCCTTGTACAAATGGGCCATCAAGAAATCAGGCCCGTCAGGCCCGCTAAACCCGTCATAAATACCAACAAACAACCAACCTTGTTCTTCAGATAAAACCACATGGACTCGGTCTTCACCGGCTTTTCCATGAGCCCATTGTAAATTACGGGTCTCGTTATACTCTGGCTCTGACGAGGCACCCACGCTAAACCCCAAACCCAGCTCCGACGGGCATTTCAATTCCTTTGCGGATGGGTTCCACCCTAAACGGGCTACCGGGTCTAAAAGCATCCTCCCGACCCGCTTCACCGGCTTGCTCATGCTCCGCACAAGCCTCTCCAAAGCGGGTCTTCTACGCCCGTAATAAGCAAGCGGGGCCGAGAAATTGGCTCTGTCTGTATCTGTGTTTTCTAACGGACCGGACATGAACATGTTTTTGTCTAACGGGCCGGATGCGAAAACCCGTTCCAACGGGCCCGACATGAACCCGTTAGCCAATGGACCCGACCCGCGTGGAACTGGCTGGAGCGGTACCGCAGAAAATGAGGCCGTGCTCTCGAATGAGGCAGCGGGCTCAGGAAGCGGTTCGAAGGAAAAATTAGGGTTTGAGCCGGTTCGAGCGGTGGTAGCATTTGCACTGACTGAGGCACCCGATATGGTCTTGAATCCCTTACCGGGTTCGGGTAAATCTTGGCGGAAGGACCCGCTACGAGTTTCTGAATCGAGTATGCTAGAGTCTAGAGTGTACCTCTCGGAGTTAGATGGAGTTATTGCCGGAGAATCGGGAAGAACAGGTCGAACATAGCAAAAGGAATGACCTATTCCCTCGTCCAGCGGCTCCAAAAAGTCCAAATCGACACCATTTTTTTCTTTGTTTTCTCCTGAAGGGACGAAACATCCTACTACCCGAGAGGTACTATTTCCCATTCAGAATTTTTTTTGTTGTTTTCGGCTTTTTTTGTTTTGTGTTCTTTGTTTTAGAAAAGAGAGAGGAACCAAATACCAACTGGTAATCTATCTGGGTACCTCATGAGAAGGCATAGCAAGAACCTGAGAATGCCCAAAATCCAATAAGTCCTTTTGCATAAAGATTGCATCATACGTAAATGGTCGCCAAGTATTTGAAGAAATTCCTGAGAGAAATCGTAGCGCCACCTCCCATGTATGTCAGGGAACGGTTCGAGCATGAAAACCGAAACATGGGTTTGCTTTGATTGAGAGAAGGAGGCAAAAAATCAGACTTTATTCGCTTAAAAAAGCGGATCTGTGCTAACAGATGGAACAGGAGGTGAAGAAAAAAAAACAAGGGTTTAAATGTTAATAAGGTTAAATTAGTGGGGAGGCAAGAAAAGGACTGGTGCCAAGATGGAGATTTGGAGGGGAAAAAGGGAGGAAAAGCGCAAGGAGAAGAAATGGAGGTTTTTGTTCTGATCTGAGTGAGAAAATTAGATTGGTCGGAGAGGGAGGGGGAGAGAGAGGGAGAGAGAAAGTGGGTTTGTTTACTTGTTAGTATATACTTACTATGCAGCTCGAGTCTACTGAAGTGCTAACAACTCCAATTTGGGAATTTTGGGGCTTTCAAACGTATTGTGGAGGGTGGAATGAAGAAAAACGAAACTATGAGGGTGTATTTGAGAATTCGCCAATGTAATGTACCCTCCAAAACAAATTGAAATTTGTCTTCCCATCTCATTTGTTCAGTCATTTCATTATTTATTTCTCTGAGTCAAATCTTGAGCTTTTTTGTAGTTGAAAGTTTTGATCTTGATAATCACTTAAAATTTTAATCTATTGCTAAGTCAAAAGAGAGTGCTATTTTTATCTTGAAATTTTATGCGAGAATAGGGAAATAATAATTTTGGATCTCAATAGATTCAATTTTTTTTTTGCCAAGTCTCTTTCTAGATGTTTTATGGTGTAGACCAATGCTTGATTTTTTTTAGAGATTGATATTTTACTAGATTTAATGTTGAAAAAATTCAATGCTTGAGTAGTATTACATATCGACCTTTTAATAGATTTAATCAGTTTCGTGAAAGTCCTGACTAATCGACGAATAAATCGTAGTCGATAAGAAAATGACTAAATTAATCCGTTACCAACTAGGATTTTGATGCGAGTTGCTATCTCAGTAACCCGATACCAACAATTTATTCTAATACTAGTTTGCAGTTAATTAGGCGCCCTTTGGCCAGGGACAACATAACTATCAAGGTTATATAGATATTCGTCGAGAACCATTAAATTCGAAATACGTTAAATATAAATATATTATACAAAAGATATAGTAAAAAAAGACCAATAACATACTTTATTTTATTGTTAATAAATAATAATAATTTGGCACTAAAGCAATGTATTGACCTTCGAAATAATATAATAATATTGAAAAATAATATGTTGAAACGTTAAATCTTTGTTTGAAGTGATTTCTTTTTCATAAAGTTGAGCAAGTCTTCGAGAAATATATTAACTTCTTTATCGAATTTCTCATCAGATTTTTTTCTCCTTTCTCCTATACCTTATGAGGAAATTTTTATATGCGTCGAGAATTTGTATTGGTTAGTTGTTCTTTTTCAAAGATGTTGACAAGGAAAGAAGAAGTATCTGGAGTTGAGAACTTTGTTAGGATTCCTATTTGGAATATCTTTTTTATTTATACGACAAAAATCATCTTATATTAATACATATATTTCCTAATAAATCCGTTATCCAAAAAGAAAATGTCAAGAACAAATAAAAAAGAATGAGAGTTCTATCATACATTATTTTTTCTTATGATACATCCATTTTCAAAGGAATATTTTGAGTAATTGCCAATTAATAAGTATTTTAAGGTAATTTATCAACTGTATTTATCATTGAATGATATGTTCAATAGGAAATATGTATTGTTAATTAAAGAAAAAATATTCATAAAAATTAAATTTTATGATACACATTTCTAAATATCCAAAATATTTTTTTAAAATGGTGTTCTCCCAAAAAAAATTACTCTAATATTAAAGAAAAATAGAGCCTTCAAATTTGTCGGTCTGCCTTTATATTTTGACTCCTAACTAATTAATTGTATACCAACACATCATAAAATATATAAATTATCACCTCATAATTATATACATAAAAAATCACTCTAATTAACATGATAATGTTTTTTTAAGTACTATAGGCGAATTGTCTGTTAAAATTTTCATTAAAATTCGATTGGCAATTCGCCTATCGTACTTCCCAAAAAAATAACATTATCGTGTTAATTAGATACGATAATGCTTTATCATCTAATATTAATACGATCATTTGAATTCGAGCAGCTTTGTGAGTAAACAACAAACAAAAATACGTTACATATAGTTCAAAATGAAATTAGGGATTTGACAGTCTTGTACTTAACTTTATATACATGACTATAATTATTATGTCTTCATATAAGTTCAAAATTGAATTGGTGATTCAATAGTATTCTGCTTCAAGTTCAACTATGACTTTATAATCATGTCTTCATGTAAGTCCAAAACTGAATCAGTGATTCAATAGTCTTGTACTTAAATTATATACATAGACTTTATAATTATGTCTTCAAAATTGTCAAAACAGGAGAAAGTTTTGTATCATAACATGAGTGTGTCTCCTTAATAATTTGTCCATCGATCATACCAATGTAGCCAATGGGCTTATGCCCAGTGATTGGGTGTGACTTGTGAGACACAAAAAAACATATGTTGTGAGAGATTGTGGGTTCGAGTCTCACTGGCATCAATGGATGGAAGACTACCGAGCCCTCTCTATTTACTCGTTTTTTATTATCATACCAATGTAAGATTAAAGTGGTCTGTCAATGGGCCCGTAGCCGAGTTAGTTGAGTGTGAGGCACAAAAAATCATATGTTGTGAGAGATTGCGGATTCGATCCCCATTGACATCAATGAATGGATGACATTATCGTGTTAGTGATTGCTTATATGAACTACACCAAATTTGCTTACTACTCCAACTGGTACCAGCAAAGAAAGATCAAGTTCAATGGAATGGTACCTCAAAAAAATTTTGTGTTAGTGATTGCTATAAGAGAATATCAGGAGATTACAGGGTTGAATTGAAAGAAATTTGGAAAATTAAAATACCTGGTAGAATTCATATATTTTTGTGGCTGATTGCACAAAACAAAATCAATACAATTGATAACCTGAAAAAGAGGGGTTGGATTTTACCTAATAGGTGTGTTTTATGTAAAGCAAATGAAGAATTAGTGATACATATCTTACAGAATTGTACATTATCGTGTTAGTGATTGCTTATATGAACTACGCCAAATTTGCTTACTACTCCAACTGGTACCAGCAAAGAAAGATCAAGTTCAATGGAATGGTACCTCAAAATTTTTTTGTGTTGTTAGTGGTTGCTATAAGAGAATATCAGGAGATTATAGGGTTGAATTGAAAGAAATTTGGAAAATTAAAATACCTGATAGAATTCATATATTTTTGTGGCTGATTGCACAGAACAAAATCAATACAATTGATAACCTGAAAAAGAGGGGTTGGATTTTACCTAATAGGTGTGTTTTATGTAAAGCAAATGAAGAATCAGTGATACATATCTTACAGAATTGTACCTTTACTCTTCAATTATGGAGGAAGCTCAATCAATCCCTCAATTTGACCCTGCAATTAAATCCAAATCCACTTGAAATCATATTTTCAAAGCAGGCTTCAAATGAATTGAAGCAGTTCATTAGTTTACTGATTTTTCATACCTGGAAGGAGAGATGTCGCAGAATCTTTCAAAATAGTGAATTATCAGTGCATAGAGTGCTGGATTTGCTTCTTCAGGAAAGAAAAGCAATTGCTAAGGCTTTTGCTCCAAGATTGAGTAGAAGTGGAGAGTTTGATGGAGCGAGTTTGGAAGATGGAGGGATTTTGGAGGATGGCCATGGTGGAGTGGTGCTCGGACCAGAGGACCTGACCTAGATTGTGGTCGGGAAGAAAGAGATGTAATGAGAAAAATGGTCGGGGGAAGATGAGGATGGTGGAGAGAAGGATCAAACCAGGAAATGGAGTTCTAAGAAGAAAAGGAGACTTCAAGTACTAGCTCTCATAAACCGGGAATCCATTTCTATAGAGTTTTAATGTACTCAATTTTATTAAAGGACTGTTATGTAATTAATATTTTAGTATGGGTCTGTTTGTAGGAGTTATTTCTATTCCTAATAGAGGCTGTAAAAACTACTTTATTAAGCAATAGACGTGGGACTTTTGAGCCCACTCTATTTTTGATCAAAAAAATGAATGGATGACATATGAGTATTCTTCATTTATTATCAAAAAAAAAAAAAAAGATTAAAGTGGTCTTCGTTATATTTAGTCTAACTCAACCTTCAACGATCAGTCCATTACATACGTACATCGATATAATTGAACCCGACAGTAACATTCTTTCATCATTTATAATAGTCAATCTTTTTATGTTAAATACTCAAGTAACCGAACTATGAGTCTATTAAAATAATAGTCAATCTTGTAAAATTATATTCATTTATAATTTAATAGTGCGAACCGTATTAGAGTGTATCGATAAATAAAATGATCGGTACGTCACAATTCAAATACTACGTAATATTATTAATTTAACTAAAAAAAATCATATTATTCAAATTTGACTGACAATTTTGTCCAATCTAACGCTACAATAGCCGCAACCGCCTCTCTTGTTTCTCCCTATCCCATCTTTTTCTCTCCCTATATCAAAATATGATTTATTCCAAAAAAAAATCTATTGATTGATTGCGTTGTGAATTTATTCGTTGGTGTGCACATAAATTATGTGAAAAAAAGTATATTGTAAAAACACAATTTTAATTATTTGAGTTTGGGTTTTATCATAACAAAATTGCGTCACAAGATAAATATTTTTTGTTGCACATTCTAATATATCATTACACACGTGTAAGTGTTGCCGTATAAAAAAAATATAGCAATATTTTATTTTTACCCCATAATTCTTCTCTCTCATTTTCTATGCGTATTTCGAGAAGGATTATTGCTTATTAGGATAATTAGTGACTCAATTAACATAAAAAACGAATTAATCGTTAATTTTAACGTACCAATAAAAATACATGCTAATTAATTATTAATTTATTTTTACATATAAATTTGATATTAATTTAGTATTAATTAAATTTAATTATTAATTAACATCATCATGATGTCATATGACAATATTAAGAAAAAATATCACGAACGGTGGAGGCATATTATACCGTAAAAATACAGTTTTAAAAATCCAGTTTTATACGGCCTCAAAAATATATATGTTACACCGTAAAAATACAGTTTTAATTATCTGAATTCGATTTCTATTACTGGGTCTTCAAGTAAATAATCCATTAATTACAACTGAATATATCTATATTTGTTGGATTCTAAATCCAGATATTTTTATATTCACACAGCATGCTGAATATTCAGGACAAGGACCTTTCACAATCTTTAATATCGAAAGGGAAAAAGGGAATACTGGTACCCAATTGTGTTGCCTCTGAGAGAGAGAGAGAGAGAGAGAGAGAGAGAGATGAGAGGACAAGAAGCGAGGGAGCTATTGGGGTTTCCTCCCTCTTTTCGCCCAAATCCCTCTCAGGTAATAATTCACGATCCTCCGTTAATCAAAGAAACAATTCGTTGCATAAAAGAATCATCAGTTCATACTGGGCATGATTAACTTATAAATCGTAGGTTAAGGCTGCATACAAACAAAAAGCACTCGAATCGCATCCTGATCTTTTCCCACCACATCAGAAATCTCAGGCGGAGACTAAATTTAAGCAGGTCTAGTTCAATTATTTGTCGATTAGTATAGACTTGAGCTCTGGTTTGCAACAACAGTTGATATGGCCGAGTTGGTCTAAGGCGCCAGATTAAGGTTCTGGTCCGAAAGGGCGTGGGTTCAAATCCCACTGTCAACATTATCTCTTTTTTTTTTTTTCCTCAGAAAAAAGCTCTGGCATTCCAATATTGTAACGCTGGGTTGGGTTTTGTAATATGGACGAAAATTTGGGGTGTTTTCAGAAATCGAAACCCTTACATTTTTTCGAGGAGATGTTACATTTGCAACTTTCTTGTTGTTCCGTATCCTGTATTTCGTTATACAGTATTTTAATTTGCTATTGTGGTCTTGTTATGCAGATTTCAGAGGCATACTCATGTCTCAAGGATGGTACGTATTTTCTATTCAGCTTTATTCTCGTATTAAAGTTTGTTTGTTGTAAGTAATGATTAATATATAGTGGCTTTTTTATTTAAGTCTGCTTTGTGCGGTACCAATAAGAATCGAAACTGGTACCCTTTTGTCTTAATCAGTTAATTGTACTATTGAGGATTGGTGATGGAGGTTTAATTCCACAATTATGATCTAATTAAGGCTTAATTACACATTTAAGTGTTGAATGGACTTAATTGCACGAGTGTGACTTTCAATCGAGGCTTCATCATAACAGTTAAGGGTTGCATGAATGCTTAATTGCACAATTACGACCTAATTGAGGCTTAATTGTGCAATGAAGGGTATCTATTATTAGATGAGAAAGAAGCTGGAATAATATTATGCTTGACTATAGTTCTGATACTTGTATTTGCAGGTGAAAGATTCGCAAATCAAACAGGAGGTAAATGCTTAATAAAAAAATTATTTTCTTATCATACAACTATGAAGTGGATTTGTTGACTATTTGAAGTTTAAGACTCATTACATCTCATGAATCATGATAGGTACTTACGTACATGTTGTGAGAAAAGACGTCAATAGAGTGTATTCAAGACGAAACCATGCATTGATCAAAACCCCATTCTTTCTCCTAATTTTGGCGACGGTTTCGTTTGGAGGATTTAATGCATATAGGTCAGTATTGATTCACTCCTTATTTGTGTGTGATGCGAAGAAGGTTACATAATTTATTTTATTTTATTCAGGGCTTACAAGAAGGAAAGGGAAGCATGCCCCTCATACAACCCTTTTCTTCCTTGACCATGCAAGGATAGCGCGAGGTGTATCGAGAATGCATATAATATACAAATGTTGTTTAATAATGTAGATTTATAAGCGAGAATAATTTGACAGAACCCTTTTAACTGTACGTTTCGGTAATTTAGTTGATTTTTCACATATTAAGTGTGAAAAGTAGTTGAATTCAAGGTTCAAAAATATATAGAAATTTGAAGCATCGATATTGGAGTTGTGTGAGAAAGACAATCAAGTTTTTAAAAGTTAAAATGGTTCGATTGCAAATTGAAACTACTCAAGTCAATTTCAAAATACAAGCTAACAAGCAATGCATGTTTAACAATGAATTTATATTTATAATAACAATTAAAATAAAACTAACAGTAACAGTAACAGTAAATTTTTTTGATTCATTCTGTCATCCAAGGCTCAATTTACACAATATAACAATATAACTATGCGCCTAATTTCACTCATCAATGTTAAAAAAAAAATATATGCCGACAAAATAATAAAAAAATTATTTATCATTTGTCTACTCTCAAATTATCGCACAGGTGGCCGAGTTCGGGTCGAGCTTCCATCCATCTCGCGAAGGCCACTTCCCTTGTTCCATTGGAGTAGAGATACGACCGATACGTTATTAAATAGAAGTATCTCCTACAAAAGCATTCAAATTATAAATCACAATTAATAATATAAAAAAATACAATATACAATTCAATATGGAAATTACTGACCTTAGGGCTTTGATGCCCATATCAGTGAGATACGAGCGTCTCTCGTCATTGTCGCTCGCACACTCCTCCAATGCCTTCTTATAATGCAGGATGTCGTCCCTCAAATTCCCCGCATCCTTGCACCTGTAATAATTTCAATTAACCGCAATTCAGCCTCAATTAAATTATAAATCACGTGGTAAATAAATAATGAAACCCTACCTGTCGATGATGGAGTCTACTTCTACTTTGCTTTTGGGGCCATGAACCAAGACTCTGATAAGGCTCAGAATGTCTCGGTAGTCCCCCTGCCTGAATCCAACCGTGTCTCTATCATCATCGCCGCTCGATATACCATCTGTGGATTGCGACGTCGACACGAAATGCGTCTCGGCGGTGTGCTCCGTTGCGAAGTCCGAATCAGCACCGAGCCTGAGACAACTTATCGCCATCGCGTAAGCCACGCCACCATATCCCGTGTGTGAGATATATAGATGGTAACGAGCCCCCCTACACGAAAAATGCAACTTAGTTATCATAACTTCATAAATAAATAATTAAAAATTTAAAAGTACGTACTCGTTGAGACAAGACTGGATGGCGTCCACGTCAGAAGCGACCGCCGCCCTCTCTCTGGTCAGAGGTATTCTGTGGTACTCGATGTCAAAACCGTCCTCCTTTAACGAAGCGAATACTTCAGAAGGAGTCATGACATTGTCCACAGATACGTTGTTCTCCCAGTAACCAATCACGGTGGATTGGTTCGAGGCGTTGACCACTTCTCTGTGTAGAAGTATCTGGCCCCTGGATTGAGCAAGTTCCGAAAGAATGTCTTCTTTCATCCTTGCTTCCATATGCTCCACCTGCACAAATTTGTAAATAATAATTAATTACCAATTTTGTCACAACTTGACTGACATGGAAACTATAATTATTAGTAAGATTTGAAAAGGCGATGAGAAAATATTGTGTAATCTTTATAGGGGCTTACTGGAGGACCGATTAAGGCGGTAGGAGTGATTTGGGTTTGGATTTCGGTACCATACTGGTCAGATCTCATACTAATGAGATATTGGTATTGACATCTCTCTCTCTCCCCTATTATTTCCTTTCCTCAAAGAAATTACAATAATGGAAGGCCTCTCTCTCTCTCTCAGTTGTTTTCTTTGCCCCAAAAATGAAAGGCGGCTAGGGTTGTGTCTCTCTCTGTCACTCACCGACACCCTTTTATAGTGCTCAACTCCTTTCACTGGACTGACACCTGTATGTACACGTGCCGTCCTCTCCCCTATTTGTTTTCCTTACAGTACACTTGTAAAGTTGGGTTTACAATGGGTGCTTCTCGAAACACCCCGAGTGTTCCACATCTTATAGCCGTTGGATATATCAAAGACTAAAAGTTGTGATAGACGGCGTTTATCACAGTTAACCATTTAAAATTAGAAACTATTAATCTTTAGATACACTTCAAGCAATTTAGGAAAAATGACAACACTTAAATACCACGATAAAAAAAATAAAAATAAAAAGGGGAAAAAGAGAAAAGCTTACCAAAGGGCCAGTGATGCCAACATGCTTGAGAGTATCGACGGGCTGATCTAATTCCCTCAGAACAAAAGGAGTCCCGTTAATATACACAACCGCTTCTTCTTTCAGATCTGTTATAACTACTTTCTGTTTAGTATTTTTGTCCTTGGCTCCCAAATACGATAATACTTCCCTCGCACTCTCTATTGTCGGAGTCGCCATGCTGTATATCGGGTATCCGTCCACCTAAATTTACCCACCCACAAATTTACATTCACATTCACAATTTCAAAGATTTTGAACTCACTAACCTTGAAAACATGAGCAGTGCCTTGAAAATCGAAAGACGTGGATTCTTTCTGGCCAGGAAAAAGATACATTTTAAGAATGGATCCTTTTCCTAGTACGGACCCGTTGCGTGCTCTCACTCTCGCTTCCATCACTACATCCTCGTGCTCAGATTTCTGCATTGTTTTTGCTTCATCCTGTTCAAAGTTAACATAACTCATAAAACTACACTTAAGAGAGAGAAAGAGAGAGACGGGCAGAGAGAGAGAGAGAGAGTACCGGAAGAGTGAAGAAGCGGCCAGGGCGTAACCTAATACTCCATTTCATAGTTTGAATCTCAGGTCTCTTATGCATCCAAGTCTTAAACGAAACCTTCGTCTCTCCTTGCATACAAAATCCGTCGAATCCATCGCTCCCCAAATACGCTGAAAAGGCAATCAATTTAACATATCTCTCCAAATATTCCGCAGCTCTATTCAACGCAACCCGGCGTTCTCTCGGCTCGACATCTTGTTGATTTACCATCCTTCGGTATTGCAACAACGCCTGACGTATGTTCTGCAACGCGGAACACCTGTTGATTATCGCATCCAAAGCTTGTCTGCATTCGACTCCGTTGTCGAATAATCTCGTTACTTTTCGTAAGAGAAGAATGTCGTCGATTCCGAACGGGTGGGGTTGATGTCTTTTTACCGGGTTTAGTTTTGTAGATGGGCACCCGTTATCGGATTCGTTATCCGATTCGTTGTTCTTTTGAGTGGGTTCTTCTTCGGTTGAGAAACCGGCGAGTTCGTTGTCTTCGAAAAGAGAGGTTTCTTCTGTTTGCATTCTCATTGGCCTTCCGTGATCTATTCTTAGTTTTAGTAGACACGCAATTACCGTCCCTGTAGTCGTTCTTCCGCGTCCCATCTTCAAAAAAAAAAATGTATTAATGAGTTTACTCATTAAATAAGTAAATATAATGATAATTAAAGAATTAAAGGAAGCAAAAAGACAAATAAACCTGACAATTGAAGACAAGGGCAGTATCTTTAGGAGAGGAAGCGATGTTAAAAGCAATAGTATCGAAATCAGAACTCTTTGGAGCTTTACCATCAGTAATGGGTACACGTGCGTACTTTACAGGTAAACCCCTCGACTCGAGACCTTTGTACACCTCGAGAGGGGTTTGGATCGATTGAGGCGTTACATGCTCCCATATATCAAATATTTGACCATCATCAGTCTCGTGTATCACCATTATCGCCCCATTATATCGCCCCGCCTCTTTTAATATATCTTCCTTCAACCTCGCCTCCATCCTCTCCACTCTCTCTCGATCAATTCCCTAATTCAAAAAAAAAAAAAGATTGAAATAAAAAATATGAAATTGATATTGAAATTGAAATCTTTAAAAAGGTGCGTACCGAATACTCGAGCATGTTTTTGCAAGGTCTCTCGACTTCACGAAGCACAAAAGGCTTGCCATTTATATAAATAACAGGTTCTTCTCTCATATTATGCCAAAGAACCGGTCTCCCCCCCTTACTACTACTAATCCTCTCGATAACCGCGCAAATACCATCAATGGTTGGATTCGCTACGCCATACACCGGAAACCCCGAAATTTCTCGAAAATTAGGAGCCCCTTCGACCCGTTCGGGTAAGCTCTGATTATGACAACCCGGACAATGATCCGACTTTAAAACTGTCTGACGCCCCAAAACTTCACCGTTTCGCATGGCGGAAATTAAACCCATGTCGTAAGCACGACTCGGTTCGGACGGCGTCGTGATCGAAGGTTTGGAGCTCGAATAGCCTAACGCTCCCATGGGGTCTCTCCGAAGCAATCGTCTGAGAATGCTGTAGAGTTCGGGCCGGGCTTTCATCCAATCGGTGAAGGAGATCTGGCGAGAGGAAGCGGTGCGGAGCGCGGAGCTCTCGGTGTGGAGATAGACGGAGAAACAGATGAGGAAATAGTATCGTTCTAAGTATTCGACGAAGAAGGAGAGCGAGGCTTCTCGCTTTATTTCGTCTGGTTGCCGAAGAATGCTGTTTCTGTACGTCGCTATTGCCTCCCGCAAATTCTGTTAAAATTACCACATCAAAAAATTAAATAAAAAAATAAATGAATGAAAGTTGATTTATCGATAAAAGAAATAAAGCTTACGAACCTGCATAGAATCGCATTTATCGATAACTTTATCTACTTGTCTTTTACACTCCACACCTCCCTGAAATATATTATTGAACTTGCATTTTTAGTATTTTATCTCGAAGAAAATACTAAGCTAAAACCCTAAACCCTAAAAAAATGGTATTAAATTATTATACCTCGAGAACGCGAACCAAGCTACGAATAACTGCATATTCGCCTCTGCGAAGCGCTTCCTCCGAGTCTGGTGTGTTGTCAGGTACGTCACGCGCAGCAGCAAATACTTTCCCAATTGAGCTTGTCCTTGGAATACCTACCAAAAATAATCACATTCCAATTTCGCAATCAAATAACACGATAAATATAAAAAAATTAATGTAATTTTTTCAATTCGGACTAATTTACCAGAAGCACCAATTCGATTCATGTAAACCAAGGTCGCGATGACCATGCCAGTAGTAGTCCTTCCTCTCCCCATTTGGCAATTAAAAACTATGTCTGTTTCTATGCTCAATTGAGATATTCTTTGAACCTTCTCAAGAAAATAAACAAAATAATGAACTAATTTACAAAATTAATAAAATTAAAATTTGAGATTTAACGAACCAGATGGTCGAAATCACATTCTTGAGGGGACTTTTCGTCTGTGATGGGAACTCGTTCATACTCCACAAGGTATCCTTCTTGTTGTAACTCTTCGTACACCTAAATAACAAATTTCACTCAAGTTAAAAAGTACACAATAAAATTAAAATCAAAATAAAATAAAAAGTACCTCTACAGGAGTCTTGATAGAATCAACTACGACCGGTTCCCATTGGTCAACCATTTGACCATTTGGCAACTCGTCCGTTACAAGTACTTTATTTCCGTACCTGTATATATTTACGAATTATTTTAATGGATAAAAATTAATTTAGTAGAATAATTAATATTATAAATTATTGCATGCCTTGATGCTTCTACGAGGATATCTTCTTTTAATCGAAATTCCATTTGCTCCACTCTTGCTCGGTTTATTCCCTGCATTAACAATACATTAATTCATTATAAATGCATGATAATTAAAAATAATATAAACTATTTGACGAACCGTATATTCAAGATTTGAGAATGGTCTTTCGATGTCTCTTAGAACAAAAGGACGACCATTGACGTATATCACCTAGAAAATAAAAACAAACGATAAAAAATGATAAAAAGGTAATATGAGAAAATATAAGGGGGTGTTTTGAAAATTTGACAAATAAAAGGGGAAATTACGGGTTCTTCTCGGAGATTGTGCCAAAGGACACTCGATTGTTGTGGTCCTTGTCTATGTGCACCGATATGTTCTAGAACGTTCCTTATGCCATCGATTGTTGGCATTGCTACGCCATGAACTTTCAACGATCCAGCCTAAAATAAAGAAAATACTCGTTCAATTATTTTTTTTATAAATATCAAATAATTCTTCACAGAACTCAGCACATGAAATAAATAATATGCATGCAACTTACTTGATGTGACAACTAGTAATATTTGTTATAATTTGCGAATGCCATCGTTTTTAATAAACTTTTTTCTCGGTAAATTAAGAAACATAAACTTATGAAATTGTAGGCAAAAGAAATTTGTAAATTAATGAAGTGGAAACAAGGATGATAAATTATTATCTTAAAAGAACATGTGATTAGGTGGGAAATATTTAAATTTGGGAAGAGCAAAATAATATCAAACTTGTTGACTTTGTAATCTGTGAAATCTTATAGAATGCATATTGTCAATGAAATAGGAAAGTTTAGCAAATATGAAAGTATACATGCACACGAGAAACATTATACGTTTCAATTCAGATATGCATGCGCATGAAAAACGTTACATATTTTAAAAAGAGAAATATATTGCTTTATTATAGTTTATAAATTATATCTATATCAAGCTGTTTGATTATTTCCTATAAAATAATGAAACTTACAACTCAATATGAACAACATATAAAACTACACAAATATAAAAACATTAAATCAATATATAATATCAAATGACAGAGCTTACGACAGGATGTGATGTCGCGTCCCTACTAAAAATGCGAAAAAAAGGGAATAAAATCATGAATGAATAACGTGTAATAAAAAAATCAAATAGGCTATCGAATATTCATTTTTTAATACAAGGAGATAAGACTTGCACGAGATATATTCTATTATCCAAATTAGATGTGGATAAAATATTGAATAGAACATGTGGTTCGGATAATAATATAAAGGATATGGAACAATTCTGGAAGGAAACATAAATAGTTGACTTTTAGATTGATTGCAATCATTATTATGATAATCATAGTATTAATGAAAACAGAAATGATAGAGTTACAGAAGTAAATCACAAATTTCCCACCGAAGAGCTGTACAAGGAAAAAATTGAGTGGGACCCATGTCCAATATCTTCCATAAATTACTATTCGGTGGAGGATTAGTGATTTATTTCGGTGAATGTAGTATTTTTGTTAATGAAAATATTACCAAGACACGATTAAGGTTTCGTTAACTTGACTTAATCTAAAAGAAAGATGGAATGGATTGAATTTTAGTCGCAATTATTTATCTCGGTTCTTACTGAATAAGCAAAATTTGAAAAATTCTATGTAAATCTTACTGACGAAGAAAACATTTACACGTGGAAACAGAAGATAAGGATACATGCAAGCGAGACACGCGACATTGGCGGAAAATATCTGACTGAAATTCATAACAAAATTGAATTTGGAGTGCACCCAAATTGAAATTGGCACGCAATTTCAGCTCTGACAAAGCAAAATTAGGGAATTTCTATCTGAATTCCACTGATAAAGGAACTGAAATGCTCGTTTTGGTGCCAAACCGTACGATTCAAATTCTTGCTGAAATTAATCTTTATAGTGTGTGCATGCATAGAAGCGAGAGCCATTGTAATAAAACGATGAGAAAATTGGGGAAATTAGGACGAACCTGTCTGTAATTGGGGGCACCGTCGATATTGGGAGAGAGACGCTTGTTATGACAACCAGGAAAATGGTCTGATTTGAGAATAGTCTTCTTGCCCAACACAGCTCCTCCCCTGAAATTCACCACATGCTCACCTCCCACCTCCACGTCAACACCGCACGCTTCTTTCTGATAAACCCCATCGGCCATCTTCACTGATTTCCTTCTCTTTCGAGTTACTGGGTTCCCCCAATTTTGATGTATATATTTATCTATCTATCAATCTGAGGCTTCGCCACTAGTGTGAATAGTATGAAACGAACTAGCAGGCACTCGGTGAAGTTTTAAGAATTGGGTTGGTGGCAGGTGGCGGAGAAAACTAAAAGAAGGCAATAATGGATGAGGAAGAGCGAAGAGCGAAGAGAGAAGAGAGAAGAGAGAAGTGAGGAAAGAGGGAAAGGTAAAGGGGGGGAGGAGGGAGAGGAGAGAGAGCCAATGAAAAAGAAAGGAGAGGGAGGAGGAGCTATCCTCCTAAACTATACTTTACAACGATGACAAATTTGGGCCCTCGTATACAGTGACTCTTCTGTTCAAAATCAAATCCTCCTCTCCTTTTTCTCTATTTTTCTACTAGTGCAGAATATTGATAGTGTGAACCAGGAGGATGGATAGTTATTTATACCCCCAATAGAAAAATGGGGTGTGTTATGTGTATCACGCACATTTGGTATGACGAGGGAGTGGGACACTTGTGGGTATCTCCTGAGTTCTGTTGAGGACACTAGCTGGACATATCATCCATCCAGTTGGATAGGTTTTGCTAACTTCCGGTTGAGTCCAAGCCAAACCAGGGGCGTGGTGTGGTCAAGGTTTGATTGACTCGACCATGGTTTAGGGACAGCTCTGTGGTCAACAAATTAACGGTTTTCAGACTAGAGACAAATAAGGGAGAATTTTTTTCAAAAGTAGCTTTTTACAACAAAAAAAAAAAAAAAGGTTTGATATGGTGCCTCGGGAACTCAAAAAAAAAAAAATTTGATGAGACGTCAAGAGTATGTTAAGTGAGTTGATTAGTATTATTAATTAATTTGATTAATAATTTAATTGATCGTTTAATTGAATTTGTATGTCAATTAACATGTATTAATAATAACATATTATTAATTATTTACGTGTCAATTAATATTTAATTTAGTCAATTAGAAATTCTAATCAATCAATTTAATTCTTTTTTTTTGCCAACCAAACAAGGGTCTTAGGATGAGTTTTGTGGGCAAGATATATTTTCCCTTACAAAATAAAGTCCAATCCAAAATGCTAATCAACGTAATAATGGTTTCCAGACATGAGACAAATAAGGTAGAATCTTTTTGAAAAGTAGCTTTTACAAAATAAAGCTCCTTTTTTTAAGAAAAGTTATAGTTTCGTCCAAATTGTAAAACTAGCGCTTTCGTTGGGCGAAAGAAAATATTTTTTCGCCAAGCTGTTTGGCGAAAATGGTAAGAGATGAATTTGTGATGTTAAAAGTGGTTAATTGACATGTAACACAGTAAATGATTAGAAATTGGATTTCAACACTTTTGCCAGAGGGTCGCGCGAAAGAAGGCATGCATGCTGCTTGTCAGCTCTTCTTTGAGTCCCGATGATTTGGGTGGTATATTAACTCTCGCATTTTTTGAATTAACGTTTTTTCGCCGGACCCTCTTACGAAAGAGGGTGTATTTGTACCGGGGATGAACTTTTTCTTCTTTCTTCTTTCTTTTTTTTTTTAATTTTTCCTTTTTTTCTTGTTTTTCCTAAAAAATTTGTCATTATTTTACTGTTGGCTTGAATTTTCCTAGGATTTGATTATTTCAAAATAATGTCGATACTATTAATCAATTTGCATAAGTGACATTTGTAGAGATAAAAGACATAGCCCGCAAAAGGATCTAAAAAAGAATCAAGACGTCCAAGAACAATCAAGAGCGATAAAGAATCAAGACATCGAAGATCACGTCGAAAATTCTGCAAGTTGGGATATCAAATCATCACCTCAAATAACCAATATGTATTCCTAAACTTGTCTTTGGAATAATTAAACTCAAGAAAATAAGTTGGTTATATTCAAAACAATACAAAACTAAAGTATGCATGCATGCCTTAAGTCATGGTGCGTCACGACGCACAATATCATGCGTCATGACGCACCTACAGGTCATACTTAGTTTTATCTTACAGTGCGTCATGACGCACCAAGGAAAAAATGTGTCTTAAGTTGTGTAGCGTCACAACGGACAATATCATGCGTCGTGACGCAACCACAGCTCATAAAGAGTATTCTTGTACAGTCCGTCATGACGGACTCAACAAGCGTCATGAAGGACGACTTGAGAAAAGTCCAGGAGAAGGTTCGTTACAACGAACCATTCAAGGGTTCTAACGAACCTTCAAGTACACAGGCTTCCGTCATGACGCACCAAAACTTGCGCCATGAAGGTACACACTAGTTTTGAATATATTCAACGTAACGACTAGTTTGACCAAGCCGTGCACCAAAACTTGCGTCATGACGCAAGTCCAGGAGAAGAGAAGAGAGAGAAGAAGGAAGAAGAAGACAGAATGGGCAACTCCAATCATTAAATGGACTAACTTTCAGCCCTCCTGACGAAAGAGAGTGCGAGGGTCACCTCCACCCATTAATGTTGGTTCAAAACGTGGGGGGATGTCAAATCCTGGATTTTGTCTCTTTCTCCAAGTTCAAATCCATCTTTAACTTCTTTCGCAGGATAACTTGGCGAAAAAACAATCTTTTCGTCAGGTTACCTGACAAAAGTGCTAGTTTTGCAATTTGGACAAAATTATAGCTCTTCTTACACATTGGGCTTTTGCAAAGACTACTTAAAAAAATCAATAAGGTAAGCAATTATTTGTACATGAAAGAATCAAGACCTTCTTTAATATTTATTTTTTGTTTAAAAAGAAATATATTGTGTTACTCTTGTTTTTTCGTTTGTGAAAAAAGTATAGTGAAAATCTTAAAAGAAAATAAATTATGCAAAAAATTAAAATAATCGAATACGACATGTGGCGTATCTAATACGTATCTGAGCCGTATCACATCCGTATCCGTACCGGATATCCACACATGAATGTCGCTTGGGTGAACAATACTTATTTCTAAAGTTTGGACACCAAAAAATAATTTTAACCATTTATATATGATTTATTATCATTGAAAATGTAGAAAATTTAATTTCACGAAAACAAAATATAGATCATTTTTATTATAATATCTAAAAAATAGCGGCAAAACAAATTTGTTACATGATTCATCATACGAAAAAATTGAAGTTCAAATTTTTTAAATGAGATTTAATTTAAATTATATATGTAGACTTAGGATATAATAAAAAATAAACATTGGTCAGAAGTACAATATGGTATAAATTTGTCTCTAGTTCGAACATTGGTCAGAAATACAATATGGTATAAATCGTATATACATAAATAATAAAAAATAAACATTTACATAATTAGACAAATAATTATTTTACTTTTGCTAATTTCACATGATTTAATTTCCGGACATTTTGATAAATCATAAATATTATTTCTGAATTGGTAAGTTCAATTCACGTTCTAAATTTTAAATTGGATACATGTGTATATATAATTCATATATAACCCAATATAATTTATCACGATATATATATTTTAGCACAAATCGAAATTGGAAATTCAACTCGAGATATTGTGGAAATAGTCATGCTCACATATGAATATCAAAACAAGTCTCAAGATAAGCTTTTTTTATTGAGATAAAATATAAAAAAAATACATAAATTACAAAAAAAGAATGCAAAATAAGATGGTCGGTTAATTCACGTCTTAAACAATTAACAATTGGAAGAGGCTTTTGAAGATTAGACGAAAATGGAAGAAGCTCATTTTGTTCATTCAGCGCCATTAATCGATATGCCAGTACCTACGCCACCATCGATTCCCCCATCAATACATGTACAGAACAAATACAATTATATTATTTGAAGGGCTACATTTTGCAAATTATTAATAACCCAGGGTCTTTTTGCAAAATTTCATCTGTTTTATACCTCGAGGAACAAGAACAACACAAGGATCGTGACGTGATGACCCCTTGCAATAAGATCAGTGGGTTTGGAAGCGATTCGCATGTTAATTATCTCTACATTTGATATTCCTCCCTATTAACACAAACTATATTATATCAAATTTAACCCTTCGTTAAATATATATAATTACCTGAATACCGCCAGAACGGTTTGTACGAGTTCGAATTTTCTATTTTGGTCCACGTAAAACTCGTCATTATGCTCACTCCCCGTTAAAAAGGTACCTACACAACACCCTAAAAAAATCAAAATTTACAATTACACCCTAGAAAAACTAAATAATATAATTAACTCACGAGCAAATCCACTTCCAAATTTGAATCACTTTGTTGCGGGGAGACATTGCTTTCGCCAGCTCAGCTTTTAATTTATCAAATACTGACTGCCCTAGTTCCTGAATAACAAACAAAAATAATTTAAAAAATATATATTAAATATTAATACTAATAATTCAAAAAGTAAGGGGAAGTTATAAATATTTCTTGCAATGCAAATAACGCCGCCGTCAATAGAATCGGCTCTCACTCTTATATAATCTATTGCTTCAATCATTTTTTCCGCATATTCTTGATCTTTCTTTTTTTTGATGGAGTTGGCGATTGCCAAGTCCGTGATCTTTTTTTTTCCGCATATTCTTGATCTTGACACCTCAATATTACTCTCTATCTGTTTAACCATATTAATTATATTATTAATAAAGATTAATAATATTAAAATGAACCTGGTTCATATTACCCTCCAGGCATGACCACCTTTGGGCCACATAAGCCAACACATGTTGAAATTATTGGTTCAACAAATTTACAAAAAGGGCCATGTATTATCCCGAATTTGCAAAAAGGCCCCTCACTCGGTGCCGAGATGTTTGAGGATTTTCTTTGCCACAACTCCAGCTGCGACTCCCCCGATTGTTTCTCTCGCTGATGATCTCCCCCCCCCCCTCCCCCCCTTTCTCCCTAATTAAATATATGAATTAATTAATTAATTTAATTATGTGTTTATGATGATGATATCAACATAGCATTGACTGGTACACTGGTACATGTATGGCATGAATACCTTATTTGAAATCAAAGGTTGTGTTTGCGTGGGAAGGCCGGTACGTTTTTGACATTTCAGTATTTAACAAGACATATAAACAAATAGCTCAAAATTCAGGGTTATTTAAGCCCTAAAAAATTAGCCCAACGGAACCATTCCGGATTGAATGATATTAACACCTTTTTGAGATTCTTCGATACTTGGTTGAATTGTTGGATCTAGTTCTGGCTTGCTAGCTTTTTCGAATATATAATATCATATACCGTTACTTCTGCGTACAAGTCCATAATTAAATTTTAATTAATTCGGTAAAAACTAAAAAGTGATTGGTTACGGAAAAAATGTAAAAACCATACCTCGACGGCCATTCTGAACCAATAATTCCGTTAAAGAGGAATCAAAAGTCCGTCCTTGCATTTGCAAATATATCCTTCACTGCCAAAGCTACTCCATATCCAGCCACTTCACCCAATCTTCAAAATATAATATTAAATTAAATATAATTTGAAAAATCTCCCATTATATATTTTTTGGAGCTTACTGAAAAAGGCCAATAGGCATGCCGAAACCGGAGATAACTTCATCGATTCTGAATCAATCGACGCCTAAAGGGAGAGGCAAATTGGAGCTACAATCCTTTCTTCACTAGTCCCTCTACATTCCCTGAATTACATAATCACAAAAAAAAAAAAAGAGTTAAAACTAAAATAAAATAAAATAACATGAATATTATTGAGAATACAAGCAGTTGCAAACCTGGATCACTATTAAGCCTCCTCCAATCACGACAATCTTTTTAGTTCTCGGTTTCAGCCCCAAATCAGTTACTTTCAGTACATGTTTATTCAACAAATTTTATAAAATAATATAATCAATATAAATGAATTCAATAAAATAGTATTTTAACCTAGGAGCTAGAGCGTTGAGCGAAAAATACATGAACGAGCCCTTTTGATGTGTTGGAGAGCATACCAATTCCTTGAATAATGCTGCTTCCTGTCATTTTAACAGTAATATTACACAATTTAGTTATGGTAAATTTACAAAAAAAACCTATGTTATGCCTAAATTGCAAAAAATATATATATCCCTTCTATTCATCAAGAAATCGATTGCTGCATTAGCATTATGGAGTCGAGTTGGACAAAGAAACCGTGAAGCTCGATCTCGTGACAGATAAACTTACGAATATTTAATTACATATAAAAAAAAGCAAAATTGTGTTAATGACTTGAAGAAGTATACCTGTAGAACTAAGACCCCATCGAAATACACTTCAGAATTTCTTTCGATTGCACTATTATTGTACCTGAATCATGCGATAATTAAGCATTGGTCATGAATGTAATGGAAATTTTGAATTCTCTGACCATTAATTGCATAGAGAGACCTTAATGAGCAATTTCTTTAGCTTGAGAAACATTTTAGGAGCAAAAGATAGAATTATTTGGAGAGACCTTATGATTTGAATTACGAAGATCTATACTTATAATTTTATTTTATTTGTATTTAATTTACAAAATAATATAGATTGGGACGACATCATAAATTCCAAGGATTCGATTGGTAGCTCTCGTGTGAAAAATGTAAATATATTGGAAAGTTCGACTTGTAACTTGGTTGGCGATTTAGGTAGAGGTGTAAACGGTTCGGATAGTGGTCATACCAGATTCATATCCATATTTTTTGGATACGGAACAATCTGGATACGGATGCGGTTCAGATATTAAGAGCGGATACAATTCAGTTGGATAAGACTACGAATACGAATATGAATGTCATTCAGGTAATTAAAACAGATATTTTATACGTAACATGACTATTTATTTTCCGTTCGACATTCAAATAAAATTAGACTAATACTTAAATAATACATAAACAATACAAGCACATCATAATTTTTCAAAAAATGTTGAGAAAACCTTGATTTTTAGAAAAACAAATCACTCAGGAAACTTGAAAAAAAAAAAGAGGAAAAATCACGAAGAAAAGACAAATAATTTTGGAATTTGAAAATAGATTTCATGTATTTTTTTTAAATGAAATTGATTCATTAATCATGAGTCATGTGAATATGAATTTTACTAGGTTCACGAGATCATATGCATTTAAATATATTTTTAGAAAAAAAAATCACTCAGGAAACTTGAAAAAAAAGAAGAGGAAAAATCACGAAGAAAAGACAAATAATTTTGGAATTTGAAAATAGATTTCATGTATTTTTTTTAAATGAAATTGATTCATTAATCATGATTCATGTGAATATGAATTTTATTAGGTTCACGAGATCATATGCATTTAAATATAAAATAAATTATAAAAACGGATACCCGTGTTTTATTGTTATTCGGATCCAAATAGTATCCGTATCCGGATAATATTTTGAATACCGAATTCGGATCCGGATCCGAAAAAACGATCCATTCAAATTCAAATAATTTTATTTCGATCCGGATATTTAATCGTATTCGGTACGGATCGGTTCGGATAATATCCGAATCATTTACACTCCTACACGTAGGAATGTATACTAGTGAAAAATTAATATGCATGATACTAGAAGGGATATATATATATATATATATATATATATATCCCTTCTAGTATCATGCATATTAAGAGATTAACTAAAAAGCTTGTACAAGTAATACTTAGTTTTTGCTTGTAAGTTTCTAACCGTCGGATCCCATCTTGATTCGTGCAAACTTTTTCAATCCACTGTCCCGTTAATTAAAAACAACCTCCGTCAAAAACTTAAATCTCCATCTTTTTGAAAAGAACTTCAATCTCCATCAAAACCTTCACTGGCATATCTACCTTCTCTTGCGAGCTGCTCTCTCAAGCGACCCTCCAGACCGACACTCTCCAGCGACGCTGCTCTCCCGACAGCTATCTAAGAAGACGACAAACGACTCATCTTGGACGAGGCCCTTGCCCTAAACCTACCAACCTCTTTCGGAGGACATAGTATACTTGGCGGCCATGTTTTGGGTTTTTTTGAAGCAGAATTAAATAATGGACGTTCTAAAGGTTTGTGTGCTGATTTGGGATGGAACTGATTAATTGAAGTAACGGTTTGGACTGATACGGTTGAGCGAAGTACCTATTTAGACTGTACGAGCTAATTGAGGTACTGATTTTGGAGAAGAAATTGTGTGGTTTTTTATTATTTTATTACTAAAATAAGATCAATATGGCAGTTTGGTTTTGTAGACTTATTAAGCTCTGATTATTGCTACTATTATTTCTTGTCTTGACAGATCGAAAGTTAACGAGGAAGCAGAAGATTAAGAAGAAAAGTGATGGGACCATGAAAATGTAAAAACTACAATGTTGAGTGGATAAAGCGAATAAAACCAGATTTGGACCTGTTGAGAGAGAAGAATTCCGGCACCTCGTTTAAATAGCCAAGCTGTGGAGGATCTTAATGTGAATCTGCTGAATAAGCTGGTGCACCACACGTGTTCGACTAAATGCTTCTCATGTCTCTTAGAATGATACTTAACTTAATTTGTATAGTACATCAATATCACCATTCCTTCGAACATTTTTGTGAAATTTTGGTCAAAATTCCTGGATTTATACCTAATCCTATGTTCTTTTTGTGGGTGCAATGAAAATTCGAAGAGGCCGGAGCCATATAATTGTCCTCGGGCTCCAATTACAATGTTTTACTAATAGATGAATTTAATTATAAATGAAGCTCCAAGTACAATGTTACAATAATAGATTTAAACAATTCGAAATGAAGCTCCAATTACAGTGTTGAAGATGTTTGGATTGAGGGTGACTGTATTAGGTGTTGTACGTAATAGTTATGTATTAGAGTTTGAGTAAAATTATGTTTGAATATATTAGTGCCAAAGCATTTTATATTTTATGTCGTGTATTATGTAATGAAATATCTAAAATAATTTTAGCGTATCGTGCATTGACAATTTAGTCATTTTTATTTACTCATTTGCAATAAGTGGTACAATACCCGACACACAAGGGTTGTATTTGTTTCTATTTGGACTGTTGCATCTATTAGTGCTCGCATAGTGTTTTTGAAGCATGTTCACGGCCACTTTAGAAAAAGAAGTGCTACAAGGGATCTACTGAATTATTTTTAGCATTCAAAATGAGGTACCAGTATGATTGTGCCGATATGATGCTTAAATAATACCAGATAACTAAATGGTGTAAGAGGATAAAAAAAAATATATAATTAACATTAAAATTAACATTTCAATTTCACCATGAAACAAAAAATCATCTATTTCATAAAAGAATCTTCATTACCATCGAAAGCAATTCATATTACAATTACAATCCTAAACTTTATTGTACACCTTTCATTCACTCATACATATAATTATATTCGCATGGCTTGTATGCATGCCTCGACGAAATTATTGTCCAATATTCCATAGCCAGTTTATCCTACTCGGACCACTTGTATGCATGGACTTGTATGGATTGTAAGCATGTCTCAACTTATTCATAGCCAACTTATGCAACTCGAACTCAATTCATCTAATTCGTAGCTAATTCAGACCCAATTCATAGTAAGTCCATGCAATTCATAGCTAATTTAGGCCTAAATCATATAATCCATAGTCGAAATTCATCCAATTTGTACTCAATTATTCTCATATCAAAAGCCCCTCCCTTCTTCATTGCTTCTGGATAAGACTCTTTTGACGAAGGAAGCATTAGAAGTTCTCATATCAACAGCCCCATCTCTCCCGAAACTCCATATTACAAGAAGAACTGCATCTCTGAAAACTCTATTTCATCTGCAATTATCAACACCCTAAGAAATGCAACAACATGAAACATGAAATTTGTACCAATTCTCAATCAATTTAATTGAACTCTTCCTCTTTTAGCTGACCATAGCATATCGGAAAGAGAAACTAACCAATCAGATCTCATAAAGATAAAATCAATTGTAGCTGGATTTTTGGGGACCAGAAATGCAAGCACAGTTTTCAGCTTTTAAGGAGGCAACGTAGTTAGCTGAGCTGAACCTCTAGCAGTAGACTCACTTGAATTCTAACTAGCACATCTACCAGCTATCAGGCGATCGTGACTGCTTGGTTGGAGTACTGGTGACTAGGTGCCTCGCCACGAGGGTAGCGACGACTCAACGATGGCAAACGGAGACGAGGGATTCGGGTCAGAAAGAGATACCTCAACAAACCCACACCACTCACCAGTGGCGGGCCTGTTGATGATCAGAGGGAGACGCCTATAGTTTCTCTTGCCTTGAGTTCACTATGAACGAAGAGAGGGAAAGAAACAGCAGAGATAAAGGGTTTTGCAAACGAGAAGAGGAAACATAGAGCAATCAAATTGACGGAGAGAGTTAGAGATAGACGGAAGCGTGCTTTTGTAATCAAAAGACGGATCTTCACGCAGATCTAACGGTCAGAGATGTACAAGCAAAATATAGTGATTACTTGTACAAGTTTTTTAGTTAACCTCGCATATTAATATATATATATATATATATATATATATATATATATAAAAGAACAAACACAAAACTACCAATCGAATTTTAAGAAAAGTATATAAAAGTAGGGCCAGCCCAAGAAGACCCGTCGTGGAAACAGGAAATAATGACCGAGTCCATGTTATTGATGTATTTGGAATAAAACATGGCGTAATGGCCCAATTATGATTCGGCTAAAATATATTCTGAGCATGAAAAAAAAAATGTATTGAAATTTACATGCATAAAAAATTGATTAATTTTTCTCAAAAGATATATTTTTTTATTAATAATCCAACTATCCAAGTTAAAGGATGATGCAATTGTTTGGAGGTTCTTCGTAGACCACGATTTGGCCGTACCCCGACTGCCGGCATACCCCGCAGCACGGATGCATCCATGGTTTACATTCTTCCTCCTTTTCATCTTTCTTGTCATCCTTTTTTTCATCTTTCTTTTCACCCTTTTTGTCATCTTTCTTTTCTTCCGTCTTCGCAGGGCCGACACTTATGACTTCCGCGAGCTTTTTCGCCTTCCGCAGCTCCTTAACCACATCCACCACGTCGACGGTGCCCGTGATCGTCAAGATGCCCTTTTCCGCATCCAAATTTATCGAATGAACACCTAATTATATATGCAAATTTAACAATCAAGTGAATTTCAACACATATTATATGCGGGGAATCTGAAGCATTTTTAATTTTATTATTTATATTACTTACCATCTAATTTGGCAACAGATCTCATTATGGTAGTCTTGCATTTCTCGCACACTACTTCAACCTTTAATTCAATTTTCTGCGAATTACAAGCGAAATTCAGAAGAGATGCAATAAATTTAGATCTGAAGAAGAAGAAGAAGAAAGAAAGAACTAACCTTTGACATTTTGGAAAGATACTAATGAAATGTATTTGGAAATATATACACAAAAGACCATATACAAAACAATTAATACACTAAAATGAAACAATATTATAAATGTAAATTTGCCTCGAACTTTTGGCTCTGAAAACATTTCTCTTGATAGTGATGGAGGGCATGCATGAATGGTTCTGTTGAGTGGTTGACTTTAAAACTCTGTTGTGCCTTCTCGTTTGAAGGTCTCTCAATAGTGAATGCTCGACGAATTCATATGTTTCCTTTGGTGAAACTTGCTATAAGAAAATATTCAGTGATATTGCCACAGGAGAACCAAGAATGGAGTTTTGGGCTGTCATTGCAATTTTTTATTTCAAATTCCAGTTGCCGATTCAAAACCGACAAGGATGTGTAATTTGGTTTGCAAATTAATTTATATGAATTTTTAAAAGGAAATATTTTATAATAACCTGTTTTTTTTTCATTCATTTCTCCAAGAGATAGTATAACTGACGTCATTAACATTGTCATCAGCCCTATTTTTTATTTTTATTTCCGTACGATGCCGTGTAAAGTGTTATTAAAAAAGTAAAATATTTAAAAATCTATTAAAAAAATATATTGTCAGGTATAAAAATCTATTAAAAATATACAAAATTGTACTAAAAAGAAATATATTGGATTACTTTGTAAAAGATAAACTTATATTAAAAACTGTATAATGAACATGGAAATATGGCAACGAGCCGACCTGAGTCGAATACAGGTCCGCTCGAGAGTCTGGCTCGAGTCGGCTCGGATCGAATGGAAACCAGGATTCGATTCAAGCTACACATCTCAGCTCGAGCTAGGCTAAAAAAAAAACTCGAACCAGCTCGAAAAAAATCACAAAAATCATACAAATTCATAAAAAAAATCAACAAAAACCAACAAAAAAAATAATATTTATTAGTACAAAAGCAGTCCAATACTTTCAAATAACAATATGGAAACAAACATATTGTTATTAAAAAAGTATAACACATATCTAAAAAATTATTTTGATAAAGATATAAATTACGTCCATAGAAATCTTTATATATATATACTAGATATCTTTATATTCAAAAGAATATACATTTATATTTTTTTCCTATATATTCTTTTATTCGAAACAGTATATGTCGTGAAACTAAAAAATATAATAAAGTAACATACATCGTAGTGAAAAAATGCATTTATCGAATTTGTATTGCACTTCACAAAAATATGTTATGCATATAAAAAAATATATCATACATTTACGGAAAAAAAAATTCATACCGAACATGCATTGTATTCGAGAAAATATATATCATCCATATAAAATGACATAACCCTTCGTCCATACAGAGCAAGAAGAGGCCGAATTCAAAATATGATTTCCTAGAGGCATTATTACTATGTCATCAAGATGTACTACCAACGAACTTGTCAGGATATGAATGGAATATTTTGTTCGTTCGGGTGCAAAATGTAGCAGAAACATTGATAAGCTCAAACGGAATAACAAGAAATTCAGAAATCCTATTTCCTCAAAGTATTTTTCTCTCATGTCTGGAAGATTCATCCAAGTATTTTTCTCGTCTTCATTTCAAGATATCGTACTGTTTCGTATTAATATTATAATCATAAAGTTACACCTTCTTTTTTTCTACAATTGTTTTTTATCATTTATTGCAAAATTTTAAATACAAAATTATTTTTTTCTTCCCTAAAAAATTGTAAATATCGAAATAAATTTTATTTGCAAAGAATAAAAAATAAATTTTATTTGCATAAATCTGTCAGTCTCTTGATCTTAATCCAAATCAGCAAGATGTGTTTCAATGGGCTTGGAACAATAATAAGGCATTTACCTGCAAAAGTGCATATAAAATATTAATTGAAGGAGTCTATATTAAAGCACATTACTATAAATTATGGGATATAAAGATAGAATTAAAAATTAAAATTTTTATTTGGTTATTATATTTAAATAAAATTCTTATAGTGGATAACTTGAAGAAAAGAGGGTGGTCTTTGCCTAATAGATGTGTTTTATGTAAACAATCCGAAGAAAATGTTCAACATATAATCAGTGAATGTCAATTTACAAGGGTAGTTTGGGGGAAATTAAATAGTGTGTTAGGGTTGAATAATCAATTACATAATCCTCTGGAAATTTTAATTGATGAAAAAATAAAGAAAGAAAATAAAATACTTATTTGTATTTTTCTTTATCATATCTGGCTTGAGAGGTGTAGAAGGACATTCACAAATCAAACCTTCTTAGATTGGCAAGTAGTTGACCATATAATCTATCAATATAAATTAAATCAATTAGTTAATATTTCTAAATTGCATAAACATGATGTTATAAATATTAACAATGAAATAATATCAAATGAAGAGGCATACTTCACTAATGAAAATATTTATGCAGGAAATTTAAATCAGGAAAATAGAAGAGAAGTGGAGCAAGACAGAAGAATTAATGGAATCGGTACCGGTACTGGTACCAATACCAGTATCAGTCAGGAAGCAGGAAGAATAGAAGACCTAAGAAGGAGATATACTGATACTGGTGCTAATTTCAGTATCAGACAGAAGGCTAGTAATGTGGTAGATCAAAGAAGAATAGAAGATACTGGAAGAAGATGTACTGATATGGTAGTTTATACTGGTACCAGGCAAAATAATAATAATGAAGAGAATCAAGGAAGATCAGAAGATGAAAGGCGAGAAAGTACTGGTATGGGAGTTAATACTGGTACCAGTCAGATTAATAATAGCCTCAGTACTGAATCAGTCTCAAATACTCATCTTAGTACTGAGGGCATCATAATCAGTACTGATGCTGATAGATCTAAAGAAGGAATGATGAAAACCAACAAACCGAGAAACAAAAATCAAATAGAAATCAAATCAACTGGAAAAAGAGCTTTTAATGAAAGAGTTTGGTGATTTAAATCAGAGTTAAGTGAAGAAGAGAGATTTCGGTTTCAAAATGAAGCAGATCTAATTGAAAGAAGAAATGCAGAAAATCAACAAACAAATCCAATAGATCAAGAACTTATTACCTTGGAAAGTGTTGTAGAGAGCTTGGAAGATCTCGTCTCCTCAGATCAAACTCCAGATCCACCTTCTAACACAGCAATTGTACATCTGCATATGCCACAATCTCGAGAGGATGCTAGTCGGTTGGAGTCACTGGAGGATCTAGGGTTCGTATTTGAACCCGATTGAGAAAGGAGTTATGAAAGAAGGTTTTGAGGGGTAGAGCAAGCTTAAACAAGAATGGCTATGGTTTGAAGGTTGAGATTACGGGAGGAAGACAGAAGAGCATGGAAAGGGGTAAGAGGAGATGTTGGCGGTGGAAGAAGAGAAGATAGTAGAAAGAGAAAAGCTTTGAGCAGATGTGATCGAGGTATTTATACCTAAGGTAAAAAGAGAATGGAGTACTAAAATCTAAGATATCAAAGTCCAGGATTTTAAAACGAAAATGAAGTTATCTGGGGATTCTAAAATGCCGGAGTTATCTGGTCTTTTAAAGTTTATATTGATGTAATTAGTTAATATAAGTTTGTAATATGAGGTATTAGGATTAACTCTTACTTGTATTAACTTATTCAATATAAATGAAATATAATAGAAGTATGGCATAAGAACCTACTTTATTTTCTTCAAAAAAAAAAAAAAAAAATTCGAACTAAAAATAATAAAAAACAACTACTCAAAAAAAAAAAAAAAAAATTATACAATTACTTATAAACAGGCTCATGAAAAAAAGATCTCGTGGCCCATTTTACATTCTAACTAGGGAATAATGCAACTGTATAGCCCACCTTATTTCTCATCTACATTTCTTTGTTCGACCTTCAATCCAGCAAAAACCCTAAACCCAGTTCGTCCGTCCTCCCCTCTCTCTCCGTCGGCTACTAGCAACGCCCAGTTCGCCGCAGAACCCTTACACGGCACAGCCATGGGAGGCAAGAAGAAGGCGTTCATAGACAAGAAGCGGTCGGCCACGTTCACTCTTCTGTCCCGCGACTCTGCTGCTGCTTCTTCCTCTAATCCTCTCTCTACTGACCGAGTCTTCGTGCGCACCGACAGCCGTGCTTACACCGTACCCGGTTTTGAAGAATCAGACGAAGGACAGGACCAATTTCATCAGAATGATCAATCATCTATCTTTGATGATGCATTCGAGGACGATGACTACGCCGGCCGGCCCTGTCAAGGTGGTTCCGAGCTACCTGAGGACGTGAGGAGCCAGATTTTGGAATTGGGTTTGCCTGATGATGGTTATAATTACTTGTCCCATTTGAGAGAGATTAGAAATGAAGGTGCTGGATCCGCCTTCTACGAGAATCCCAAGGCTCGGTTCGATCTCGTCCCCCTTGACGTCAAGGTACACTTCGTTTATTTTGAAATATACTTCTTTCATAAAAGCTAACGCTACAAGCTTTTTTGAAAATAATAAGTCTCGAATCCTTCTTTCATATGCAGGCATATGATGCTTCAAAGGTTAAGCTCACCTCCAATGCTGTAGAGAAGGAAGAAGCGAAAGTGGATCCTAATTCTGTCCACACTGTACGGGTCAAAAAGGCCGTTGACCCAGATGTCGCACTGCTATTGGACGACAACGATCTATCTCGTTTCGGCTCAGATGTGGACGATTTAGAGGAAGATTTCGTCGTAATGGCTAACCAACCCGAAGGAGATGAGGAGGGAGAAGAAGAAGAAGAAGAAGAGGAGAGAGAAGTTCAGGTTCACGAAGTAGAGAGAGAAAGTAATGACGAGAACGAGAGTTCTGATTTGGACGATGAACCGAAAGAAAGAGTCAGAAGACTGTTGGACGAAGAATTTGATATGGTAAGTAAAGAAACAAGATTACGCAATTAAATTTATTTCATTAATTTTATTTTGGTTTTGCATTAGCTGGCTCTGGAAGAGTACGATGATGACGATGACGAGGCGGACGAGAGAGCCAATTTGAGCGAAGGAGAACACGAGATACTCGCAGACAAGCTTAAAGACGCGCTTAAAGACTACGGGGTCGAAAATATCGTACAAGAAGAGAAATACAAAGTTCCCGCAGATTCAATCGACGAAGACGAAGAGCGTGCTGATGTTATTCGCAAGTGTAGCGAATACGCCAAAAAGTAATTACTAATTCGTCTACATTTAATTTATCATTTTGATAAATTTAATATCTTGTAGATATTTCGAAGGCGAAGAAGACGAGGGAGACGTGGTGATTGTCTCGGAAAGCAGCGACGAATCTGAGAAATGGGATTGCGATACGATCGTTACTACTTATTCCAACTTGGAGAACCACCCTGCGAAAATCGATGCGCCAGGAAACCCTAAAAGACGGTTTCCCGTGAAATCGGTTCCGTTTCCTGGAGATTCGGGCGTGAAAAAAGACGTGATTACCCTCGGAGGAAAAGGGATGCTCCCGTTGGATTACCTCCCTCAGAGGAGGAGAATGGTGGAGAGTTTGGTCAGAGAAAATGTCGTGCCGGGCGAAAAGCCGAAGAGGAAAGTCGGTGAGGAATCCAAGGATGAAAAGAAAGAACGCAAGGTATTTATAACTTTTTGTTTTTTGTTTTTTAATTTGTGTGTGTGTATTTAAATTATTTTGTTTTGTTGATTGATTAGACGGCGATAAAGAACGAGAAGAGAGAAGCGAGGAAGACGAAGAAAGATCTCAAAGTGTTGTACAAGGGTGAAAATAAGAAGGCTCAGAAAGTCGCTGCATTTGCTGGTCCTCCTGCGGTACACCTAATGTAAGTCCTTTTTTATGTTTTTTTAACTCGGTTATTTTTGTAATTTTTTTGGGCTTTAATTATGCAAAAATAAATATGAGTGGTTTGACTTGTATGATTTTTGTACGTTGATTGCAGGTAAAGTGTATGCTACGGCAAATTCCAGTTTTGATGCGTGAATTGCGAAGTTCTGCTATTTATTTTCTTTTTTTTATGTGAGCTGGCAAAATGTGATTTTGGTTTTAAATTTTAATGTTTTATCTCTTTTGAGATGTTATACTTCAAATTTTGTACCATAAAAAGATGATTTATTTATAATTTGAGTATCCAGTGGTAAGGAAGATCAATAATTTTGAAAGATATAGGGTTTTGGAATAATGAATTAGATAAATTTGAGTTTTACAAGGGTAAAATTGATATTTAATTTGACATTGCCAGCTTTGGAGTGGGTGAACATTAATATCTTTTAGCTTATCTTACTGTGTAAGTTGAAATCGAGAAGTAAATCTTGGGGGAAAAAAGACAAATTTACAATGTATATATATATTGGGAACTCAAATGTAAAAAATTCCTTTTTCTTAAGCCTACGTGACAAATAAAATAATGGTTCCAGTTCCATATGTTCAGGTTGCTTCATATTAAATCCAGTTAGATCAGTCCAACCGGCTTTTCTGCCCTAAATTGCTATTTAACTCTTCCTCTCCAGCCAGTGTATTCAATTTTCTCTCTCTTCTTCAATACCCCCAGAAGAAAAAGCTACTCCAGATCTCTCAACAATGGCCAAGACTAGCAGTACTCTTTCTCTCTTGGTGGCATGTTATCTCATCGGCTTTTTTCTCTCTCCTTCCCTCGCCTCCGATCCCGACATGCTTCAAGACGTCTGTGTTGCCGATCCCACCTCCGGTAATAATCTCGCTCATTATCGATATATAATTATATATACATATATAACCAATTAATTAATTTGATGATGTATACAGTGAAGGTGAATGGATTTGCGTGTAGGGCGAACTACACCGCAGAGGACTTCTCGTTCAGTGGGCTCGCCAATGCTGGCTCGACCAGCAACACCTATGGATCGCTGGTGACCGGAGCCAATGTCGAGAAGATACCTGGATTGAACACGCTCGGCGTGTCCATGTCGCGCATTGACTATGCTCCTGGCGGTATCAATCCCCCCCACACTCACCCCCGCGCTACCGAAATCATCTTCGTACTCGAAGGTATCGTAATTAATAATTAATTAACTTGGTAATAACGAAAACAAATTAATTAATATTTTTTTGATTTTTGGTAGGTACATTGGATGTGGGTTTCATAACAACTGCAAATGTTCTGATTTCGAAAAGAATTACAAAAGGCGACGTGTTCGTGTTTCCGAGAGGGCTCGTCCATTTTCAAAAGAACAACCAGAAGTACCCAGCAGCAGTAATTTCGGGTTTTAACAGCCAATTACCCGGCACGCAGTCTATCGCTCTGACGCTCTTCGCTTCCTCGCCACCGGTGCCGAATGAGGTGCTTACTCAGGCATTCCAAATTGGGACCAAAGAAGTTGAGAAGATTAGATCCAAGCTTGCACCCAAGAAGAGTTGATATGTGTAATTATTAGTGGCAGTGTAATTGTTGAATAATGATGTTTTAATTGATTAGAATTTAGAAGTTTGTGTGAGTGGAGATTTTTCTTTTCTTTTCTTTTGTTGTGTTAATTTCCTCTTTGTTTGCTGGGTAAAATTCAACAGTGTTTAGATTTGATTATTTCTCAGCTTACCTTAATTTCTCTTTTAATTTGATTATTTGACAAGTTGAAAATACTGTGTTTTTGCAATCATTTAGTAATGATGCATTGGAGTCCAATAAATTTAATGCAAAAAAAAAAGGCCATATCCTACATAGCAAGAATTTTAGGGGAAAAAGCTGCAGCCATATATATAGTTAATTAATAATTACCAATGAACATGATCCTTAATTTTTTTATAAAAATCAAGAGAATCAGATTGATTTCTTCTTGTTGGGACGTAGTAATAAGTTGTTTTGAGCATTAGTGCATTAGTGCTTTTCGGCACCCCATTCATCACTTTTAAGTTTTAAGCATGCAGTAAAGCTATTATGCTTTTAGCCATAAAAGACATGCACATTGCAATTTGCATATTTGTCTGCTCCAAATTTGGGTAAAAAACCCAAAAATAAACTTAAAAAGTAGAATTTTTCGACGATCTTATGATCAAGAAAATTAAAACTGATAAAAAAGATGTGTACATTCGTAATGATTAGTCAATTGGACGACGGAACGAAGAAATAGCCAGCAAAAACAAATTAGGTTCATCTGTTCAAAGAATCCACGCGTAACCATAAAATTTGCAAGAATATGAGGTAAATTAGGCAAATTGCTAGAAAATGTGAGATGTTCTTTGTTTGATGTTCAAGAATAGATGAGAACCAATTTTCTCGTAGACATCGTTTGAGTCATTTTTGCAAGACAACGTTTTTCCAAGTGGAAAACAATTTTCATCAACACTAAGTATTGATTAAAAAAGTTGAATGAATTATTACATATGTTTATACACAAATATTGAGTGGACTTTATTTATTTAGAATATAATACTAATAATTATATATGTTTATACACAAATATAAAATAATGACAATAAGAAAATAATAATAATATAATAATAAAGATTGTTTGTCATTCAATTTCTTGCTAGCCAAACGAGGTGAAATCGGATATCGATATTCGTCAGATACGTATCGAATACTCTATGCGGCGTACTTAAATATTTTATTTTAAAATAATATCAGATATTTGTCGAATACATACGGATACTTGTCGGATAATTATAACGCATCAATAAGTGTGTTTGAAAAACAAAAATATAAATTTTAAATCGAGATAAATGAGTAATGTATATAAGTAAATAACTAAATATAATAACCATTTAATTAATAGGAAGTTATTTCTGTAATAATAAAATTTTAGTATATTTTATGTCAAAAATATAATATAAACAAATGAAATATATAAATTATAGTTAATAAAATAATATATATAATAGACATGACGTATGTTATGTTTTTTTTAAACTATTGTATCGTGCCGGATACGGGCCAATACCCGTATCATTATCCGTGCAACACATAAAATAACACCATTCTCGTGACTTCTGATTCCATTATAATGAAATGAATTAAAATCCTTCTTGTCCATTATATTTTTGCACATAAAATCAAACGGCCCCATAAAAGAAATCATTTTGTTTCTATATTGAAACCACCAAGTTCAAGTGGAGAGACAAAAATAAGCAATGCAGGTCCAAGTCTCACATGCATCCACTATGTCATTACATTATGCTAAATCTGAATAATTAAAACTTATATAGTTCGAGGGCAGCTAGATAAGCGAAAATTAATGAAGAAAAAAAAAACGCAGAAAATGAGACTAACAAGTAAACATTGTTATGATTCATACACAGAGAAAGGATGAGATAAACTCGATAAGAGACCGAATCTAAATGTACAGTATGATCTCCTAAGAGGATTGGCTGTCTAAAATCTGAATCGATTCGTGGAGCAACCTTTGTGCTTCCTCTCTCCTCCTAAATACAAAATAAATAAATAAATTAGATTTTGATAATTCTCGGCGCCGAGTCAGAAAATTACCTTTTGATATCTTCGACGGCTTGCCTGCGTCTCTTGATTTGACTGTCCAATATATGAATCAATGTTGCTCTTGCCTTAGAATCATATATATACAGAAAGAAAATGATATAAATATTAAATACGATAATCATATAAATAATAGCGAACTTATGTGTGGTTGGATAAGATAAGGACCTGATGGGGACGGAGGGAATTAAGAAGATGGTGCAAATTTCTCAAGATGAGCGAAATGTCTTCGACCCTTCGCGCGTATTGAGACGGTCTTTCTACTAACACGTCTGCGAGCTCCAATATATGCAGTTGCAGCTCTCTGTTTAGTGTCGTCAATTCCCTCCTAAAGTCTGAAACACAGAAAATATCAAACTCTTATTCAAGTAACTGGTACAGTACTGATTCTCCTGAATGTACAATCAAAAACCAAATTACACTGCTTTTGAACCTAATTTTGCAATTCGAACGAACATCGAACAATTGGGGATGCCGAATTGAACGAATTGAAGGAAAGTGTGGAGAACCATCAAGAAAGGGGAAAAGAGAGAAGATTATTACCAACATTAGGGGTCTTGGAATAGAGCTGGCGGACACCTTGATCTTCCAAACTCGGAAGCACCACATCAGTCTACACCAAAAACACACCATTTCGATAAACACAATTAGAATGAAAATTGAAATTGAGAATAGTAAAAAGGTACATACGGTGTAAATGGCGCCGTAGAGAGTATAGGAACCGTCGTCTATAGGCGGCGGAGGAGCCGGGGCGGAATCGGGATCGGCTTCGTAGTCTTTGTAAAGGCGGTAGTACGGAGGCGGTGGGGGAAATGATGCCGCTGTGCCGGTCGCCATGGCCTCTACCTTACTTTCGCAGGAAAAATTGCTAAACTCCACGTTTGGGCTTTTCTTTGTTGAAACAAAAAACGAAGGAGTAATTTCTGACCAAATTCTCTTTTCGGCCTTTTTACGAAAAAAATAACTGAGTAATTTGATCATGATATTATAGATTTTGATTGAATACAACATTATTTGTCATAAATATAATATACTATTTGATGCCAAAAAAAATGAAATATGTGATCTATTGTTTTATTATGCTAATATATATCTGGTCATTGTCGATTTGTCCATGATATAAGATCTCTTATTTTTATTTTATTTTAAAGAAGTTTAAGATAATGTAATTAACAATTAACAATCCACTAGACTTTGAAAAATATATTTAACTTCAATTTAAAAATAACATTAGCATATCATGGTTTAAGTATTGCATTTAATTCTGGAATTTAATAAGAATCCATGAGCTTAAATTGGCCCATCTAGAACTCAAAATTAGTTTCACTTGTTCTATTGTTCAGAACATATAAATTGATACTTTTATGCAAGTCTCATGGAAAAGCACTTTATAATTTTCCTTTTAAAATTGAATCAAACAAACTTTTAATAAAACTTAATTTCTTAAGAAATCTGATATGAAAATGTATTAATATTTTCTTAGCAAAGTCACATTTACTACACCAAAAGGTCCACATTGCACAACAAGACATATACAACTTGTTGTTGACACTTAAAATATTAGATAATACGAGACCGTTTAATTAAAATTAAAAGCTGATAAAACGGTCTCGGCGATAAGTAATTAAGTAGTAACTAAGCAAGGACAATTGTTTCGACGGACACGGGTTGAATAACTGAGTCCGAATCCAATTGCTCCGTGCCGTCCCATATCTCGGGCAACGCCTCCTTCATGTTATGTATGCTCTCCAATGCCACGTCAGCGCCTGGTACCAGAACTGACGTACCGACCTGTATTTTATTCAAATATAGTAAGCATGGTGACTATTTAATCCAAATTATATTAATTGTGCGGAAAGAAACTTACGACGACAGTACGGAACCCTGCGGCTTTTCCCGTGGCTATATTGCGTGCACTATCATCAAAGAAAATCTGAAAAAGAACGACAAAATTAATCAAATTAATGACCATTTGAATTCAAAGTTTAAAACAAACAAACGAAAGAAAGAATTTAGTTATTATGTAATTAATGCTCACCGTCTTCTTGGGATCCATTTTTGCAATTTTTATGGCGGCTTCCATGGAATCTAATGTGGGCTTACACAGAATGTTTGTTTTGCAATCTGAATTCGATAATTTGGAACCAAATTCGTTGAGCGTTTCAAAGCAAATGATAGCCTCGAAGCAATCTTCGAGTCCTAATCGGCTTAGTACTTTAGCCGCATGGGCTTCATCCGAATTAGTGAAAATCTACATTCAAAAAGATTTGTTTTTTATTAATTTGAATGGTGTATACGAAAAAAAATTGAAATTTATTAAATAGCGTACGAGTTTCCTCTGAGGCATGGAAAGGAGAAGTTGCTTCAATACAGGATCGGGCTTTAGGTTCTCGTAAGGAAGTCTTCCGTGCACGTTTGCATGGAATTCATCATAGTCAAATTCATATCCTAAGGCCTACAAATAAAAAAGAGAAAAATTAATATATTATGATTTAATCAATTAATTTCGAGTCGAAATAATTGGTTCCATTTAATTCTTTTTACCTTGAGTCCGGCCATAGTGGTACCATATTCCTTGTACAAATCCAAGCACATCTTAGGAACTTCGCTCTCTTCGATTTTAAGTTGCTGCACCATATATTCTGCATGAATTTCAAAAAAAATAAAATAAATCATTTTTTCGTGTCGATTCTAATTTTTCTTTGGTGATTATTTGTTACCTTGAATATTATTGCGACAAGCTAGATTGATGCCAGAGCTCATTGGATAGATAGTATCATCCATATCTGCACATATTATATATTATTATTTGAAAAACACAAACGGTGAATTTTTCGTGATCATATTTTTGGTCCGTGCAAAGAAAAACAAAGATAAAATACTATAGAATTCTAGAAAATAATTCAATTTTAATTTACCAAAGAGGAGGCAATCAAACTTTGCTCCGGTGGAGAAGAAATCCATTTCGCTGCTATCAAAGCCTGCCAACAAATTAAAATTAATTATTTTGATACAAAGATGGCCAAATTTTAGCATGGGTTTGGAAGTTAGTTCAAATTGCCTAAAATTAGGACTGAATAATTCAAATATATCTGCGATTTGAAAATTCACCAGCAACTTGTTTGGTCTTCTGTTGGTTAATTTTCGGTCTTTCACTTGATTTCTAGAAAGTGAGAAAATATGCCTTTGAAATTCCCAAACTCTCCCCTTTTTCTATGGAGAAGTCAAATTAAGCTGCCACATGTTGGGAAAAAGTAATTCTGGTGACTTTCAAGCAAATCGACAAATTAAGAAACACAAAGAACAGTTCTTTCTCCTCCACAAGCAAAACCCAAAATTCATGTAAACCCTAAACCCTAAAGACACGATAACCAATGCTTAATTTGGCATGCAATTGGAACCAAAAAGCTAATTTACTGAATTTAAGTTCGAATCGGAAGAATTACAGAAAATTAAGCAAGAGGGAGGATGATGGTAATACCTGGTGAAAAGGCAACAATGGCGAAATAATGAGAATTAAGCAATGGGGTTAAATGCGTGTGTGCTTGGTTGGTTTGGAAGAGAAGGGTGGTATGGTATTTATAACGGAGGAAGAGAAGAAAAGGAATAGCATTACCTGCTCGCTCGTTGGAGGCTGACACCTCACAGCAAAATGACTCAAAAGCTAAAGAGACTTCTTCATTCTGATTTCATGTGCCACTCACTACAGCTACCTTCTTTATTCGTACTGTTGTCGACATGAGACATGTTTTTAGAATAAACAAAAAATCATGATTTTAATTTTTAATTTTATATGTTTATATTGGAATTCGCATTGTCACAAATAAACTATTTATTATTTTGAAATATATTCAAATTATTTTACAAAATTGCATAAAAATTAGAAGAAAATCACAAATGCAAATTCAAAAACATTATTGCTAAGCATCGTTGTCCAATAAAACTTATCAACTTTATTTTTAATGTTATTGACAAAATAATTTGAGATATATGTACCATTAAAATATTTCTATTATAAAAATAATTTGAGTGGAACATTTGTAAGGATGGTAGTAGTTTCGAGTGGAACATTTGTAATTTTTGTAATATCAACTTTATTCTTGTAATATCGCACTTGCCTTTTTAAAAAAAAAAAATTATGTGATGATAAAATACTCAAGTGAGAATATGGAGTATTATACTCAATAATTTTTAATCATTATATTCTCGCATCAAAATTAATGTTTTGAATTAAATATTGTATTTCTGTTTCTTCGAAATTTGTGTGGCACAAAACTTATAACAAAATACTAATTTTGAGAAAAGTCGTGAATATTATACTCCATAAATTTACTTCAATATTTTAACATTTCTCAAATAAATTTTGTTCTAATAATTACTATGAGTTATAACACACCCAAATCATGTGAGTGTCGTCACAAAAAACCCGGAAAATCCACTAGGAACGCAAATCGCAATCCTCCCTCCACTTACCTTTCTATTTTTTATTATTAATTACTTAGGTTAAGATATAATCTTTTTTCTTAATTTATTAGGGCCTTTTTAGTTTAAGGACATGATATTGCCAGACACGTCCCTTTTAATCTTTAATAATTTAATTGCGTCTCTTATGCATACTTGCAAATTCCAAGTCATTTAATATATCTTTTTTACTATATATGTGTAAAAAATAGTTTGACATAACTTATTCTATTTACTGTAGCAAAGACAAAAAGACAAATAATTTACACACCCCTTATTTTTCACATATCTTTAAATCTCCTCGTGATTCCACATCATCATGGTAATTCATGATTATTGACCATTAAATTTTGTGATGTGGTTTCATCATACACATTAATAAATTGAATCATTAAATGTAGTGGTGTGGTTTGATCTCAATCATTCATATTTTGTTAGATTTTTTGAAGATTATATTTTCTGTAGTCATTTGTGTATCATTATTTTACACCATATTTTAATCATCCTTAGAAAATCACATCATTCTCCATAAATGACATAGAATATTATTATTGGTTAGGTTCACATTAGACTAATTTTATTCAATTGTTTAACATTACATATAATATTACATGATCAAATGTGAATTCAATGGAAGATGAAAAGTTTATATATGAAATATTAATAACTTAATATGTCCTATAATAAAACATACAATATATATTAGTATTATTTTAGAAATTTAATTTTAAAAATTCAACAAATATTTTCATTTTCATTTTCTCTTTATTTTGACATCCATATCAGCATAGTTCATACATATTATTTTTCATAATTTGAATTTGTAAATATATTATGTAAGAAAAATACAATGCAAAAAAAAAACAAATTTTTACATAATAGAATTTTAACAATTGTATTTACATAATAGAATTTTAAGTATTATTATTTATTTTAAAAAAATTATAACTAAAAAAATGTCATATAATACTCAGTGGATTAGACTTGTATTTTTAAAATACATATAATATTACATTATCAAAAGTGAATTATATGGAAGATAAAAAGTTATATATAAAATAATAATAACTTAATATGTACTATTATAAAACATACAACATATATAGTATTATTTTTTAAAATTTAATTTTAAAAATTCATCAAATATTTTTATTTTCTCTTTATTTTGACATTAATATTAGCATAGTTCATACATATTATTTTTCATAATTTAAGTATTACTATTTATTTTACAAAAATTACAACTATAAAAATCCCATATAACACTAAGTAGATTAGATTTGTATTTTTTTTTTTTTAAATTGAAATAATTTTTTTAAAAACTAATAGAAATAAAAAATAATTATTCATTTAATTAACTTCTTAAACTTATAAACACTTGTCAAATAATATTGGAAAAAATTAAAATTAAAAAATCATATGATATAAAAGAATTTCTACTTATGTTTATTATCAATTAAATTTTGTTATTATTTATTAACCTACTTTCGCTGTTAAGTTTGATATTATTTATAAGTATCATTGTAGTTTGAATCAATACAAATTTATTATTATTATATAATTAATGATGTGTTATTACATATGTCGTATGATTCATTATTTTTATATTTGATATTTTATGAAATGTGTGAACAATTATAAAATATTTGTCGTTATGTTTTTCCGTATAATTGCATTACATCTCATACTATTATTAAATAATGACACTAATTTATGTGTTATTATTTGATTCAAAAAATGAGATTATTGTCATCATAACGTAAAATAATTATAAAACATATGAATAATCATAGATTAATGAGTTCAAATAATTTTATTTTAGAATTATATCATTAATATTATCATAGATTAATAAGTTCAAATAATTTGTATTACAATGAAAAACATAATTAACACACTCGCCGCGTAGCGCAAGTATTCTCCTAGTGACTATAATTTTGTAAATTACAGGGAAATTTTATCTTACCCTTGAAATTCACCAAAACTTGCTCTATATTATTAACGTTTTAATTAGCTTATAACATACAATTAACATGTTAATTAATAGAATTTATATGTTAATTGATTATACTAATTTATGTCAATTAATACATGGAGGATGTTCCAGTGAAATATGAGGGCATGGTAAAATGTCTTTAATGGTATCTCTTGTTTATCATTGAATTAAGAAAATAGAAATTTACATGAGACCGGTAGCGGGGGAAGACGAAGCCGCACATAAAAAAAAAAGTATATTGTACACTCAAAAGATACATCGTATATTTAAATATATATATTTAAGAATGTATAAATCAAGTACGTATTGTACTTCGAAAATGTGTCATACATATAAAATACACAACGCATGATTAAAAATTTGTATCGTGGTTAAACATATATGTCACTCATTTTTAAAAGCGTCACACACATCTAAAAAATGTATATCACACATCTAAAAAAAATATAGTGCTTCTGAGAAATTATGTTTCGGAAACTATAGACGGAACATGCATTAAATTTCAAGAAAAATGTATCATACATATAAATGACATAAGACACAACTCAAAATAAATATAATACATCTAAAAATGTATATTTTAGAAGATTAATCAAGAAATGTATTGTACGTCAAAAAATATTGTAGTTACAAATCCAACTTTAAAATATACGAAAACAGATGGAGCCTCCAACATCTCTCTTTACTAATTTTTATGGATGATTCTACCATAGGATCTTTTTTCAATACTTATACAAATTAACAAATATATTTTAGGTATTTTTCAATCATCTAATTTAAATAATAATTAATGCAATGTTCGAACAGAAAACTAATTTAGTTGACAACATTTAATTAATTATAAATTTTCAAAATATCCTTTTAAATAAGTCCTACTCAGTTTTTGGTGAGAGAGAGAGTGTACGGAGAGCTCTTCAAAAAGGGCGATTTCCATCACCAAAAGGGCGATTCCACTTTTCCCGTCAGTAACAAAATGGGCTGGCAAAGAGTGTCTGAATCAGATGGATGGACTAGGTACACCAAAACCCCACTATCCAAAGCATGCATGGCTATGCCATTTACACCATTCCCAAACACCAACCCTACCCAACGCCAGTATAAACAAAACCCAAAACCCTATCATCCTGCTCCCCGAGTTAGCACACAACACACTCATCTCAACCCTTACACAAACACAAACAAAACCATGGCGAGCCAAGCATCCATACTAGCTAGACAGCAAGGTGAAGGTCGCCCCAACCCAAGTCCCTACGTTCCGTGGACACCGTACAATCCCCATGGACCAACTCCTGCCGGTTCCACCGCGATCTGGATAGAAAAGCGGCCACCATGCACCGAGCCAATCCGGTCAACGAGAAGGAACCCAAAGAAGCCGTCGCCGTTTCTCCCAGCTCCCCCGACAGCCGAGGAAAGGTTACAAGCAACAAGGATAGCAGCAAGCGGAGCAGCGAGGGGATTCAATACCGGCGTTGCGGACTCGAGGATCACCTTCCCACTTCCGAGAGACCACTCTCACCCAGCATGGCGTGGACTATGCTTCAGATGTATTGAACCAGGCCATCGGACCACGGGGTGCACCAAGCCAAGGCGGTGCACAAACTGTGGCCGCGTGGGACACGTCGCCATCCATTGCAAGAAACCGATCACCGAATATGCACCGACGGACCAGCTAAAACCCAGAGGTATATTCGGCCCTAAGTGTCTTCCCGAGGGTAGACCCAAGTGTGTGCCGTGCTTTCACTCGCAAACACAACAATACCGCGAATTTACGACCACGATGAAACGAACCATAGTCATTGACGGTCGGCTAGCAAAGGAGCACTCCCTCCCGAAAGTGAGACAAATAGTGCTCAACACGCGTAAGTGGAACTCCCCATTTCAAATTGCATTCCTCAACGACAATCGTTACATTATCACCCTACCCGAAAATATGGATCGAAGTGAATACATCGCAACCAACCTTCAACTCTTTATCGACGCTAACTATGCTATATATCCATGGGAGGTATCCGTTGACGCATTCCCCGCGAACTATAGGTTCAAAGCATGGTTGAGATTCAAGAACCTTCCTCTTTATTGTTATAATGAGGTCCAACTCGCAAATCTCACAACGATGTTTGGCGCAATCCTTTACCATGCACCACTAAAAAACATCTCATATTTCGATAGCTTCGAGGTTTTAATTGGTACGACCGATCTAGGCCTTATTCCCGACGCCGTATCATCACTAGTCCGAGAAGGGAGCCAAGAGGTTGAAATTGAGCCCATAAGCTCGATTGAGGAACCACTTAATTACGGCTTCCCCGACGACCCAACACCATCTCTTGAATTCTTTGAATCGCATCTCAACAAGATCATCTTTGGAAAGAATTGGAACGTAGAACAAACCCCCGCAAAAAAACCAAGAAGAGAAATAAACTCAAATATCAACAACCCTATGGCCTCTTCCTCAAGCCACATCAATGGCGAAGCCTCCAACTCCATCACCGACCAAGCGCCCGGTTTTCCTTCTTTGGTGTCATACCCGAAACCCGGTAATCTAGGAGTACAATCCGAAAACTTTACAAAACCCATTAAGAGGATACATGAACCGCATCTCGGGCCACAACCCATAACAGTCACGGTAGAACCAAAACGTGATTGCACCAATAACGCTTTACAAAGAGAAGAGCTTGCACTGCCTATTGGGGTAAACTTTTACAAAATAAATGACCTATTTAAAGCGTATCAGTATAGAGCAGTGAAGGAAAAGGGTTCTCTTACACATACCAAAATGGTGCAAGTTGCAGAATTAGAAAGGAGACAAGACTCAAATACTGGTAAAGCAACGCGTGACAAGAAGGGGGCATTAATTACAATGAAACAAAGTGCAAAGAGTCAGCCCACAGCCTCTCCCATTGATCGAGCAGCCTTAACCAAAGAGTCACAAGAGGGCTTAGAAAGTAAAGGCAAAGGCCCATTGAATAATACACCACCAATCACTTTCCACAACAAGGCATCGGCCCAAATGATAGAAAGTATCTCAGATCCAACTAACACGCGCCCGGATCCGTTAACCATCAACATCCAACCAGGGGACCTGAGCAACAAAAGGAAGACATCGGATCTAAGGAAGCACCGAAATGATAACATGCCCGATGAAATCCGACCGATCGCCCGAGTAGCGAGTAAACCCACCGGAGGCCAGCAACTCGAGATAGTGGTAGGAGTGGCGTCACAGACTGATCAGAAGGCAACAGGAGCAGCAACTGTCCTCTCGTCCGCTCCGACGCCAAAAAAAGAAGGGACGGCAACACAATTGAAGACGAAAACAACAATAGGAGAGGCATCGGGAGATCCAGGGGACAGAGAAAGCGTTTTGGAGCAGAATCTGAGCAAAAATTCGGCATCAGACACACCTGAAGCGGAGGCAGCAGCAAATCCAGAGTTTAATTCCGCCGAAGACGTCGAGGCCCCGAATTCAACCGAGGCGGAAGTGGAGCAACTAGTCAGGGAGTATGAAGGTAACCCTCTATCATTAAAATCTAAATTACCAAGCAAAGGTACTTTTTTTCTAAGGGAAAACATTGTTAAAAAAGCGATTTTCACACCAATTACTAACACACGAATAAGAATCCCCAAAAAAGCACCTGATGGAAGAGAGTTTACCTCACTAAAAAAGAAAAAAATGAGTAGAAAAGGCCTATCAAAAGAAATTAGAACCACAATTAAAAATAAAGAGCTTTTACAGATCCTTAATGACGATCAAGTAAACAATAAGGGCTTAGACGAGCTAATGTGTAAACAAATTGAAATGCTATGCCATATTACACCTAACGATGAAGTAGTAGCTCAACAATCGATTAATAATAGTAATACCACTCTAACAACTTACACATGTAACCCCACGCAAACAAATCAACAAAGTAATTTATCTCTGGGCGTTTCCACTACCCCTAACACAATTGCTTGTAATAAATTATTAGCGGAGTTCGGGCCTTTTGAAGAAATACCGGACGAATCGGGGGAGGAAAAAGAGGCGGTGAAAGGCACCGAGCATAACGAGTAACAAGGGAGGCGAGAAGTTACATGTCATTACACTCCAATTTTTTGAGTAGTGTAGGGGAGTAGTAATGCAAGGTTTTAAGTTATCATGTCATTTAAAGACTTATGTATTTTGAGTTGGAATGTGAGAGGATTAGGAAGTAGGGAGAAATGTAACTTAATTAAGGATCAAGTACGAGACTCTCTTTGCGATATTATTTGCTTTCAAGAAACAAAGTGGAGCCAACCTAGTTTGTTTAATGTTCGTATGGTTGCCACTTCGAAATTTAGAAACGGTTGCTTTCTTAATGCCATAGGTTCAAAAGGGGGGTTAATGACCGCTTGGTCGGAAAAAATTAAACTCATCGATCATGTCGTGAATGCTTATTCGCTAACTTGCACTTTCAAAAGAGGTAATGAGCAACCATTTGTGGTTTGTAACACTTATGGCCCCGCGGAGGGTGAGTCACAAAAACTTACATATATAGAAGAGCTCCACAACATAGTTCAAGGAATCACCCCCACCATAATCGTAGGCGATTTTAATCTTATAAGACGGCCTAGTGACACCACGGGGGGAGGTCACTCTATAACCTCGATGGAAGCATTTAACAATTTTATAGAAACAAATGAACTTATAGAAATTGATTTACGTAATAGAAAATTTACATGGTCGAGTAGGAGACAAGTTCCTACATTGTCCAAATTAGATAGGATGTTTATTACACCTTGGTTCACCCTCAACCATAACATAATTTATGCCGAAGATTTGCCTAACACCACTTCGGATCACATCCCAATAAAACTAGCCATCAAATCTCCATCAAAAAAACCGCATCACTTCCAATTCGAAAAGTTTTGGCTTAAATATAACGAGTGCCAAGAAGTAGTTCACAATGGATGGCACACACCTCTATCGAATTCACATTTTGATCCCGCGCACAAGTTGGAACAAAAACTTAACAACACAAAAAAAGCACTCCAAGGTTGGTCAGAAGAGAAATTCAAAAATCAAAATGAGATTATTGAAAAATGCAAGACTTGCTTGCAACACATGGACAAATGGGAGGAGTCGCGTACTCTTAACTCCGAGGAATTCAAGTTAAGAATTAAACTAAGAGAACAACTCCACGAACTAATAACAATCAAAGAGGCGAAATGGCAACAAAGATCATCGATCAATTGGCTAAAATTAGGAGATAACAATACGTCGTATTTTCATGCTTATGCATCGAACCGAAGGAACCAAAATATGATATCGAAAATCATACATGATGGTAGAGAAATTACAAACGATGTGGAAATAAATAACACATTCACCGCATTTTACAATGACACACTCGGCGCCCCATCATCATCAAGCCGCACAATGGATCTCGCTAGTATGTATACCGATCACAATGGAGAAAACACCGACCAAACTCTCCAAAGCCTCGCGGCCTCGTTCTCCGAATCCGAACTCAAATCGACACTTGATGCATTGAAGAAAGGAAAATGTTGCGGACCGGACGGATTCCCAAGTGAGTTTTTTCAATCCTTTTGGCCCTTTTTAAAATATGATATATTAGACGTGATGGAGAGTTTCTATAATAATAACATACAATTGAAGTCCATTAATAAAGCCTCCATAATATTACTCCCAAAGAAAGAAGACGCAAGTGTGGTGGGGGATTATAGACCAATTAGTATTATCTCCACTCCAATTAAGCTCATAACGAAATTGTTGGCCACTCGATTACAACCACTAATGCCATTACTCATCCACAAATGCCAAGCCGCATTCATAAAAGGTCGATCTATCACCGAACTATTCCTAACATCAAGGGAAATTTTAAATTTCTATCACAAGGCTAAAATTCCATCGTTAATGATAAAAATCGATTTTAAAAAAGCATTCGATAACGTGTCATGGGATTTTTTAACACAAACATTACAAGCAAGAAAATTCCCTAACAAATGGATAGATTGGATTCTAAATATTCTTAACTCATCTAGTTCATCCATACAATCAAATGGGATTAGAGGCCCTTACATTACGCACCGAAGAGGTTTAAGACAAGGGGACCCTCTTTCACCCCTCCTATTTACAATAGCGGTTGATGTGTTGCAAAAAATGATCACTAGGTTGGCACCGATTCTATCGAGTCCCGTCGTGTTCGCCCCTTCAACGTTACAATATGCGGACGATACCGTATTCTTCGTGGAAGCACACCCAAATAACATAAAAATAATTATGCACACAATTTCCCTTTTTTCACAAATATCGGGACTTGAAATTAATTGGACAAAAAGCGGATTTACTCCCATAGCCATACCCGAGCATCTTCATGGTCACATGGAGTCCCTAACGGGGTGCGGTAAGAAGAATCTCCCAATAAGCTATCTCGGCTTGCCATTAACAATTAAGAAGCCCTCCAAACTCATATTTAGACCCCTCATCGAAAAAATAAGAGGGAAAATAAATAATTGGAAAAATAGGTTCCTAACTTTAGGGGGTCGGTTCACCCTCCTTAAAGCGGTTCTAGGAACACTACCAAATTACTATATGCAAGCTATGCTTATCCCGACCGGAGTGATAGATGAAATTAACAAACTATCAAGGGCCTTTTTTTGGAAAGGACGAGAAAAGATTTTAGGGGGACATTGCCTCATCAATTGGGCAAAAATTAGTTTGCCAAAATTACACGGAGGTCTTGGTGTCACAAATCTTGCTATTCAAAATAAATCTTTAGTGATAAAATGGCTTTTTAAAATTGACAATGATAGAGACTCTCAATGGACGACGACGCTTTTAAGTCTATATAATATCCAAAATGCGGAAGATATCCTAACAATCTCACCAACCCTCACTTCTTTCTTTTTGAAAAACCTACAAGAGCTCATGCCACTTTACATCTCATTGAAGGGGTTGATCGAAAAAAGAGAAGTGCCAACATCGGGCCCACCGGAGCATATCGCGAGATATCCCACAAGCCGAGTTTATGGTCGCATCTCGCACACGGGTTTAGAATGTAGATGGACGCCAATCTTGTTGCGAGCAAAAGCACCCCTCAAAGTCAAAATCTTCGGGTGGCTCCTACTTAACAACCGGATCCTTACGATGGATAATCTAATTAAGAGAGGATGGCCGCATGATCCAACTTGTGCGCTTTGCACCCACCCCACCGAAACGGTTCTACACCTTTTTGTGGAGTGTCCATTTGCGCGGCATATATGGAGCACCATCGAACCTAGCGTCTCACTCATCGCCGATTGTCCTACTTCCTTTTGGTGGAAGACACGACTCCCCAAATCTTCGGAGGAAGCCAAGGCGTGGGACATTAAGTGGCTAGCGTGCTCATGGACGTTGTGGAAGGAGCGCAACAATAGAATCTTCCAAAGAAAAGGTCGCATGCACGACCTAGTTTTGAGCTCCGTTAAAGACCTCATACATGTATGGAGTCTACACTTATAAATCCCAGTAGAGACTTCATTAGGTGTTCACACTAGTATATTATCAAAAGTCGAGTGTTGTAATTATTGTAAACCTTTTTTCGTTATTTATAAAAAAAGTTCGGATTGAGCGCGTATCGCGCTTGCCGTTCACTCAAAAAAAATAAGTCCTACTATAAAATCACCCAATTTTGATTAGGATTTTGAAGATGAATAATTATAATTATAATGATTGAATAGGTATTTAAAAAATATTATTGATTAAGTGGTGCATTGGCATGTGTCCAATAAGAAAATAATAAGATACGTGAGAAAACGACTTAATTATTTTTCTTTTTTTGATACGAGGGAAAATGTCTTCATGATTTTTGTATTTAGTCTTTTTCCTTGTTTGATGGGAGGAAAAGAACAAGGGAAGTGGATATGAATTTGGAGTTAAAAAAGGAAGAAACTTAAATCCAAATGATTAAATACGTGAGAAGATGATTTAATTGGCTTAAAAAGAAAATGATAGAACACGAGGGAAAATGACTTGATTTTTCGGATTAGAGTCGTTTTCCTTTGTTTGATGGTAGAACAAACGATGAAAGAGTATTCAGGGCTCCATTTGAAATTTAAAAAATAAATAAATCCAATTTTATTACCAATAAAATAAACTTCAAATATCAAATATAATTTATACATGGTCACTTATTGTACTTGAATCACAGTATTTTAAGAGGTCGACCCCGTCAAAATTTTGCTAGCCCATCCCGCCTCTAATCCGGTAACGACACGGTGTTGTGTATAGTTTTACTATGAGAATATATTTAAAAATATATTTAATATATTTAAATAAAACATACGATATTATATTAAAAAAAGCATACGATATTTAAGTACAAATATAAATTGTTATTATAAAAATATAATGATCATGCAGAAAAATATATTACAAAAATACATAAATTTCAATATATATATATATATATATATATATATATATATATATATATATATATATATATATATATGCATGGGGAGTTCTATCATACACCCCTTTTGCTTATGATACATCCATTTTCAAGGGTATTTTGTGTAATTATTAATTAATGAGTATATAAAGTAATTTTTCTATTTAGCATACACAATTTTCCTTATCATACACCCATTTTCAAGGGTATTTGGAGTAATTATCCATTTATGAATATTTAAGGTAAGATCTCAAATATATTTATCAATTAATGTTTGACTAAATTGGAATTTTTTGTTGTTCATCTAAACAAAAGTGTCCATAAAAGATAAATTTTATGATACACCCTTTTACAAATATAATTAATTGCAAAAATATCCAAAATACCCTTGTAAAAGAGTGTATGATAGAACTCCCCTATATATATATATATATATATATATATATATATATATATATATATATATGATCATAAATGTGTATAATAATAATATAAAAAGACGTTATGTTAAAAAGTATATACATATAAAAATATGTAACACACAACTAAAAAGATGTATTGGTTAAAAAGTACATCACAAATTTTTAAAAATGTCTGATACATCTAAAAAACTATATCTAGATACATCGTACATTTAAAAAAAAAATCTTTAAGAAAATATAAACCAAACCTATTGTATTTCAAAAATATACATCATACATATAAAATGACACAACACACAACTAAAAATATATATAATACATCTAAAAAATACATTTTCAAAGGTTAACCAAAAATGTATTTTACTTCAAAAATATATATTGTAGTTAAAAGACCAACGTTTTAAAAAAAAAAATCTGACGAGCGAAATATTTATATATTAAGCTATCATATGGATGAATGGTATTATATAAGTCTGATGACCCCATTTTTTGGATATTATTTATACTTCGATCATAGTAATTCAAATATCAAAATATTATATACATAAATGCTATTCATGTGCCCTATAAAATAAGTATTGACGGGCCTGCGTTTAGACTTTCATCTCATCCAAACTACTATATCCACATAATTATTTTGTCATTAGAAAACAAATAATAATCTCGTCACTTCCTAATCATAACGTTCTTATTAATCAAAAAAATCAATGACAAATAATTATATATAGAGATACGCCACGTAGTGAAGATCTTCATGAGGTAATGCATTTGTTTCTAGTCTAATTAATGGAATTATCAATATTTCATGCTCTGATTTTTTTCCCTCTTTCTCTCTCTTTGATCGTCACTAACAAGTAATTATTAATAAGCACATATTATTAATAAGCACATATTATTCCACATAATAATAATTATTATTATTGCGTACAAAAGAAATGAACTGAAGTTGTATATTTCTCTTTTTGAAATGACTTGTTGGGCAACCAAACAATTAAGCAAATTAGAAACGTGTGTGAAGTCCTAAACACTAATCTAAGCTAATACTTAATTAGAAAAGAAATCTACCAAAAACCAAATAAATCTTTTCGTCGAATAACAACCTAACTGAATAATTATTCAATTTGCTTTCTATTTTAATTATCGATAAATAGTACAGTAATCTATTACAAATCCTCTAATGCATTCTTTCAGTAGTCCAAGAATGAAAAATCATACAAAAATCAGGTACAATGTGCTAATATTATTACAATCATTTGTAAGATTTCTATATACGAGGAACAGGCCGTAAAATTTAAATACCACGAGATAACCTCCGTTATAATATTTAATCCAAGCCTAGCTCTTCGTTCAAGAATAAATCGACTTGTCAAGCTTCAAAGAATGAACGAATCAGATTAGACTTTGATCTTTCCTGAAAATGAGATGATGACACGTGCCATCACAAGGGTACGCACAATCAATGTCCATTGTTTCGGATCTCTCGAAAAACCAATCACCAACTGCACTTGCAATGTTCTGTGCAAAAAAAAAAAGGAAAGCAATTAGGGTTTCGCCATGAACAACAAACACACAAAAACAAGAATATAGAAATCTCAAAATATCAAATATGTCCCTCTAAAAGAAAATTGCTTCCGCAGGCAATATGAAAAATTGTTATTAATTGCATTAGAGGTAAAGTGAGGTTAGGGCTGTTAACAGGGGTGGTCAGGTAAGGATAAGCCTCCCCCCATACCCGTACCCGTTTGATTCGGGTATTATCCGTACCCGAACCCGAAATACCCATGGGCAACTTTTACTCCCCATATCCGAACTAGCGGATAAATCCATAATCAATAGTTCAAGAATGTATGATTTAGTAAAATTTTCGAAATCTCGAAATGGTTCAAATCTGGCAGTTTTTGAAATATGAAATTATGGTATGGGTTCGAGTAAATTGGTAAATAATACGTGTTACCAGCGGGGCGGGTACCACTACCCCCAATCCCATACCCGACCTGAATCCGATGCGGGTTTTTTTGGGGTTTTACCCGCCCCGTTCGGGTCGGAGACCCATCCCGTTGACAGCCCTAAGTGAGCTAGATAATCATTTGAGGTTCTCTAGACGAGCATGCGAATTAGAGGTAGCAATCGGGCGGGTTGGTTCGGGTTGGAGTCGGGTCATTTTCGGGTTCAGATCGTTTCGCGTTTCAGGTCATCCAGGTTCGGGTCAATTGACTTTTCAAAAAAAAATTGTTCGGGTCGGGTCACGTTGTGTCAGCTCTAGCAAGTTAAGGTCCAATATATTTTTTCTAAATTATATAGTTGATTATTATTTGTTTTTACTTGGTCTTTTTTTTCTTAACATGTTTGTGTCTCAGTATGTCATTGAGGATTGATAAGACACATTATCGACACTTAATTAGTTAATTACTCAAGTTCTCTTATTTTCATGTTACTGGTACTCATATTGGTACCACAAAGCATGTCAGTGGCCTCGTATCAGTGGATAACACACCTATAACGTAGGCCCATCCCGATTGGTAAAAAAAATTGCAGTTAAGGGGGGATTAATTAAACATGCAAAAAAATATTTATTTTCTACTTTGAGTATTCATTATTTTCATTTCATTCTTTTTTTATCATAATTTAGTCAGTGTCCAAGTAAGGACTATCTTATACTTGTTTATTCTTAAAAATATTAATTATTATTTGGTTTGACGTATTAATTATTGTTCTATTTTTTCCGAGGTTTCTTTAGTTTTCTTTTAAACTCAATTGAAATTAACATTTTTTATGGAGATTCGACTAAAATCCTCTCCAGTTATATCCAATAAAGGAAATAAATAAATTAGCATGACTATAATTATCTCGTAAAGTTTAAAAAAAAAACACTTTCTCGTCAGTTCATCGATCGTGATCTCGAAATGAAATTATTATAAAATTATTAGTTAATTTCAATTTTAATATTCGACGTCGTTTCGTGACAAAGGACCCGATCCTCTCTTGACCTCATTACGGCACGTCCGATTACAAGGGTACCGACAATCTATCCCCTTGTTATTTTTTCTCGACCGTCCAAAGTACCAATCACCTACCCATCTTGCCATCGCCTGTAAACTCAATTAACTTTCTTCGTCACGCGGTTTGTTCGCCCAATTGCTTCTCTTTGGTTTATTCTTTTGGTAACTTCGCGAGCAAATTTAAAATAATAAAAAAAAATAGGAAAAATAAAAAACGTACCTTGTTGGCTATGCGCGGAGAGTTATTAGAATACCACATGTCAGGAGTCTCGGACTGACAATGCGCGAAGCATGAATTTATAAACAGACCATTTCTCCTTGCCCTGGAGAAACCGCTTACTACGTTCAGCATTTGGTTCCTAAACCCTGAAAATTTATACAATTTTTTATATAATTAGTAAAATAAAAATTTGTGTAGCTTTTATACGTATGAATTTAATGTAGGTATTTAGAATTTTACCTTGCAAAAATTGAAGTTGGTTTGAGTTGCACGTTGCGTAGTTGTCTTTGCACGAGTTCCAGCGCGAATCGACCTTTGCCAAACTCTCCTTGACCTGAGAAAAACAAATTATTGAATATTATTAAATTTATAAATTTAAAAGATTTTTATCTTTGCATACCTGCCACACATCATATGCGGTGTTCAAAAGGAAAAGTGGCGTCTTAACGGTAGGTATCACATTCTGTGGAAAGAAACACTGCACAAAAACATTACAAGATAATAAATTAATAATTAATAAAATTGAATTCGAAACATTATTTTACTTGGTTCTGTTAATTAATTTTATGAATATAAAAAGTAGACACATACAGAAGTAGGATCCATGCGAGAAGTGCATGTCTTGGATAAAGTACGCGACGATGCCTGCAAATCATAATATATAATATCTTCAATGTAACAAATTTACTAAATAATATGCACATAAATAATTAGAGAAAAGGATATGATACATGAATTCTGACAACACCATTGAAGAAGGCTCTAAGAGTTCGACCCCCCGCCACGTCAGACCTATACGAACATAGCGAAATTAATTAATACAACAGATACATAAAAAAATGGGTGTGTGTTTTGGTGGGTGGGTTTAGTGAGTGCATACGCATCGAGGAACAATCCAGCATCGGCAAGGCATTTTACTTTCGTACCCCTGGGAAATAACGCTGCGAATTGATCACAATGTTGGATCGTTGCGAGTCCTCCTGCTGAGCATCCCGACAAAAGCACCTGTAATATATAAAAAAAATTGCATAATGGTCCTTAAAAATGCACACAAGTTCTGTTTTGGTCCTTCAAAAATATACCTGATTGGCGTTACGCAAGCCTTTTGACATTAGATCATCTATGGCTGCTTGATAAATGCGTTGGCCCCTCAAATAGACGCCTACTTTCTACAAAATGGATATTCATATATGTTTTATATTAATCACAAGAAAAAAATCATTTATGACATTAAATCATTTTTTTTTTGCAATTGTGAAGTTGTTGTAATTACCGGTAAATAATTGTCACCAGTGAAAGACCCACCATCACAGTACCGAATCTTTACTCTGTTCCAGTTGTAGAAGTCTAAACACGAAATAAATAAAGTAAGGTTCATAATTGCATATACTGTTTAGTAGGGAAAATTCATAATTGCATATATTGTTAATAATTTGAAATCCCCCCCCCCCCCCAATTTAATATGGTAGTTTTATTTGGGGTAATTTTTAATTTTGACCTGGATTTTCATTGGACTTGTCACTGAGGATTCCCTGAAATGGTATATTATGAGCCATGAGGGTCGAGGATCCGCGACCATTTTTCTTGCGGCCCGCGCAGTCGTTAGCGGTATTGCACCATCCTCCCCCCTATATTAAATATCTTCAATTTTTAAACTTGAGATTTCAATCATTTTATTTTTATTATTTTTCTCCTTGGAAAAATAATTAAAATTTGTTTGAGATCTTTTTTTATTCAAATGCTCTTACCTCGAGATTCACAATCCAGTTATTGGAACCAGATCCGAACCCGCGGTGTAGGTTATAACCCGGTAAGCTCCCATCCATACATACTATTACCAAAAAAGGAAAAGTAAAGTTAATTAGCAATTAAGTAAATTATCATTTTATATTTAACAAAGTATGTTAATGATACAAAAGCCAAAACCTTTTCATTAAAATATGTAATGGAAAAGCATAAGAATTCAAACAGAAGAAAACAAAATTAAACAAATATGGTAAGATAAGGACCCATCAAACTCATACCACATTTGAATTTAAGTATGCAGAAAATCCCAATTAATCCCACAAAACAAAAAAGGGTTTTGTACAAGAAAATCACGATGCCAAAGTGTAATTATTGCAAAATCACCGAACCTAAAATTTGGACTTTACATATTCTATTAAATTGTCTGCCATTGTTACTAAGAAATCATCATTACTTACTAAACAAAAAAAATTTGGTACCAAATAGAAAATCAAATCAATTGCAACTCCCTCACTGAAAAGGATTGAATCAAATCAACATCAAACTCTAAAATTAAAATGAATTACAAGCTCCCTTGGCTGCTGCATTCTGAATCAGCGTCAATGGGACGTAGAGAGTATTGGGCGGAAAGTATTTGGAGAGCTGCACATCAGTCTGGTTTCCCAGCAGCTCAAACCCGTTAACCCGGCTCAGCAACACCAATGTCAGAAAAACCCAAATGCTCTTCATTGCCGAACTTCTCTATACCCTTCTTCGCCGCACAAAGCAAAGAGGGGAGAGCGAAAGGAGATGGGATCTGAGAGGGAGAGAAGGAGACAAAGGTTGTGGGGTTATATGGTAATGGTGGGGTGGGGAGGAGGAAGCTCAGTCAGAGAAACCGCAGTGTAATAATCTGTTTATTGTGTATATTTATTTCTGACGGTCGTATTAAGCTATTAGCTTGTGTCTGTTAATTCATTCTTTTTTCTTTTTTCTAGGGATGTTTGTCGGTTTGTTTGTTCTATTTTGGGATTTACGTATTATCTTTTAAAAAATTAAAATATCATATTTGTCCTTCAAAACATGAATATATCATATTTACTCTTTCAATAATCTAGGATAATAACTTTGTACTTTCAGAATTTATAAAAAAAATAAAAATATCAAAAAATATTTTAGTTTGTAACTTGATGTTAATTTGTTAAGTTTATCATGGTTTAAAATGCAAATCTGATTAAGTTGTTATAATGTTATTTAAGATTTTTGAAAGGTAGATATTATATTATGGAATTTTGGAAGGATAAATATGTAAATCTTTTTGTTACTTTACTTTTAGGCACATTTTACATTTACGACCCTGTTAATAAAAATTAGCTTGCAAAAAGAACATTTGCAAAAAGTTTTTGCCAACCATACAAGCAAAGCATTTTAATTTGCCCTTGGACTTGTGAAACTTACAAAAAATTTAGTTAATAATATAACAAAGGAAGAAAAATAAATAAAAGAAATAAAATACTCTTTGTTGGTAAATTTAGTTAAGGGGAGCCGAGATTTGCTAATCTGGTGGGAAATTGGAGAAATATATAATAAACTTTTGCTTTGTTCGGTGGCAAATCAAAAAATAAGTTTGTCCACACCAAAATAATTTGTTTATTTGTGTTGTAAAATATTGTTTGAACTAATTTAAACAATATAAATAAATAACTGTGGATGAGTTTTCTCTGAATTCCGGTTTAATGGAACTTATTGTTAATTAAAAAGAGTTTCATTTTATACAGGTGCATCGGCTTATTAATTTTTATTCGCATGATATTATATATTTTTTGCGTATTTCGAGCGATAGAAAATTTTAAATCAAAACTATAATGTTCATGTATTACTGGTCTATGGTGTTCCTATATAAATTTCTATTTCAATAAAAAAATGGAGAGTTCTATGATAGATCCATTTTCTTATGATGTACTTTTTTTCAAAAAATATTTAAAAATATTTTAGTTATTTATTAATTAATTATACATAATTTATGTTGTTGCATAATATTAAATGATAAATATACATTTGAATTTAAAAAAAAATTTATTAGTTAACAAATATTCAAAATATTTTTTTAAAAAAAAGGGTTTATCATAAAAAAATTGGTCTATCATATAACTCCAAAAAAAAAAAAAAATACATTAATGAATCATTATATATATACTAATTTTCCAAATTTTTAGGAGGCCGATGTCCCGTAAGTTCGTAACCCTTTAATAAAGAGTAATGATAGGGACACAAATACCAACCACAAATATGACACAAATGCCTAAGTTTGTGTTTGATTTATGATTCATATATGCATAATTAACATTACAAACAAAATTATTTGTGACACATTTGTGATTGATATTTGTGACCCTATCATTACTCTTTAATAAATCCGTTTATATATAATAACATTATAGAGGAATTCTTCAAAACATCATAACTTTTTAGGAAATTATAAAAAAAAAAAAGTCTCACAATTTAGATTCCTTCGAAATCTCATAAAAAATAAGCTGATTTTTTTTTTTTATCTTTCTACGGAGTTAACTTAAGTTTGTACGTCCATTTTTTTTTAACAAAATAACGTTATAAATTATCTTTTATTCTGTTTAAATGAAATAACAAATAAAAATTAGGTTTACATTTAATATAAAATAATAAATAAATAAATACTAACACATAAATACAATAATAAAAAATAATAGTTTACGTAAAATAAAATTATAATTTACACATAAACTAATTAATTTTTTGTGTGTAATATAATATCATTAAATAAATCAATGCATTGCGAAATAAGAGTAAAGCTAGGGCCACTCCCTCTCTCCCTCCCTCCCTCCTCCCTCTCACAAGAATGAATGATTTGTGGGTCCTATATGCATTGATTTTTAGGGTGGGCAAATGATTTAGTTTATTTGGGAACCGAACCGAACCGGTCGAATTCGGTTTAATCGGTTCGTTTTTTCGGTTCATTCGGTTCGGTTCGGTTCAAAAATTGATATTATTCGGTTTATTCGGTTCGGTTCGGTTTTGACATTTTTAAAACCGATTAAACCGAACCGACCGAATTAATATTATTTTTCATGTTTTTATTATGTTTATTTAAAAAAATTAATATTTCATATTGTAAAATTATAAATAATATAATAATATTTTATATTATTTTTGCTAAATAGAATTTGAATTTTCTCATTATAAAGCTTCTTATTCGGTTCTACCGAACAAACCGAATAAGAAATTCGGTTTAATCGGTTCGGTTTTAAATCGGTTCACATTTTATTCGGTTCGGATCGGTTTGAATCTAGTTCGGTTCGGTTTGGTCTTAATCGGTTCGGTTCAACCGAATGCCCACCCCAATGATTTTTATAAAATAGCATGTGGGTCCCACATGTCAATGACTCGAGAGAGGGGAAATGGGAGTGGTCCTAGCATTGCTCGCGAAATAAATCATAAATATCGTTTTTATGTCAATTTTTTTAAATACATTTTTATTTAATAAAAAAATATAAAATTCAAAATGATTTTTAAGCCATTTACATGCAGATGTTTTGTGCATGAAAAACACATCATTTGAATTAAAAACATCACTTTTCTTTTACGACAATAAAAAGATATGGACGGCACTTTTAATTTAAAAGGAATACGTTATAATTGTAAAATTATCGAGTTCCATAATTATATAGATTATAATAATAATTTTATTTATTGAGCTCTATAATTACGTAGAAAATAATAATTATTTCATTTAGTTATTTCATTTTCTAATAAATTTCCATTAACCCGTGTTTATGCTGACAATATAAATATGTTATGACAATTATATTGAAATCATATTTTTTTAAAATATTATAATGATGTAAACTATCAAAATTGCTCATTCTTTTTCAAAACAATAGCACGTAAACAATCATAAAACGATAGCAACTTCTTCGCGCATAAATAATTTAGGCATGCGCCATCTTTGATCTAACCTACAACTCTATTTTCTTGTCGTATAAATTATTATATTATACATAACCCCTCTACAATTTTATTAAATATTATCATGTACGACAGCATACACCTCTAATTAACGTGATGATATTATGCTGATTCAATCATCACATCCATGTGAAAACTGGGGACACCATATCTACTCTCCTTTCAAGAGTTTTCAATAGTCCTGGGTTTTACTTTTTTTTTTTTGAAGGAGGATCGACAATGTGTTGAGGTCTCGAATATATTGGATAAATAAACGTGATTTATTTTGACATTCATAATGAGAGAGAGAGTTTTTATATTTATGCCGCCGGAACTCGAACCCACAACCTCTACAACATGAGATTTTTTTTGTGCTAAACACTCAACCTGGGTTTTACTTTTATCTACCCCTAAATGTTAATATAAAAAAAATAGTTAACTTTAGTAGTCCCGAGTAATATCATAAAATATCCTTGTATAAAAAACAGTACATGAGTATAAGATATGATTCCGAGTAAACTTTATTTACGTAATTCAAAAGAGATGAATTGAGTTGTGAAATTCCCATACCAGTGGCCCAAATTACTTGGTTAATAAATGCAGAGAATTTAATAGATCATACAAGTGAAGTATTTGCACTGTTCTCCTTTATTAAATTGCAGTGGCATGACAGATTGACAGAGCATAACTTGAACTCTATCTACAGGGCATGTCATGTTTTTAATCCCATTCCTTTATTATTTGAGTAGTGACTTACATCCCCCCAGTACTCTCCTTCCATCTTGACGACGTGTATATGATTTAATATATTAAAAATTAATACATAAATATATTATTTAACATTTTAATTTATGATTTAATTATCTTAATTTATAATTAAACATTCAATTAAGATGTTAAATCATGAATTAATGTGTTATCCACGTCATCAAAACTTTAGGCAAGAGATGCGGGGGCGTATTTCCAACATTTTCCTTATTATTTCAACAAACCTAAAATAGTCACTAATGTACCCATATCTTCCTGATTAAACCAGCCCAACCCTCAAATTCGAAAAAAGAAATATTTTCCAGTTTTGGGCTTTTAATAGAAAAACATAGTAGCCCAGCTCTGTCCGCACTCCAATAAAACCGAGAACTCAATTCGCAACTTTTTTGACAACCTGAGAATCCAATTCCTTGATCTCTACTCATGATTTCCGAATAGGAAGTAACGAAAACAAAACCCCACCAAGCTCAACTCCTCTCCTCTCTCTCTGTCTTCTCCTCCCGATTTCACCACCCATAATCCCAGATTCAACACCCGTATCCGAGCATTCATGGCGATGGATCCATCCATGGTAGGCGGCGCAGCTGATCCCGACGGGCCGGATGCGATCCGGATGACATGGAACGCCATTCCTCGATCCAAACTAGAGGCCAGCAAGTGCGTTGTTCCGATCGCTGCCTGCATAGCTCCTCTCCGCCAATCTCCATCTCTCGCTTGTCTTCCTTATCCGCCACTCCGTTGCAAGTCTCCTTGTCTCGGAATTCTCAATCCTTATTGCCGCGTTGATTTCAATGCCAAGATCTGGATCTGTGCCTTCTGTTACTCTCGAAACCACTTTCCTCCTCACTACAGCTCTATTTCGGAAACCAACGTGCCTGGTGAATTGTACGCGCAATATACCACAGTGGAGTACTCTCCTTACGAAGGCGCAAATCCGCCCCAGATACCACCTCCACCAGTGTTTTTGTTCGTGATCGATACGTGTGTAATTGAGGAGGAATTGGAGTATGTTAAATCGGCTATGAGACAAGCTCTTACGCTGTTACCTGAACATGCTCTAGTTGGATTGATCACTTTTGGGACTCAGGTGCACCTCCATGAGTTGGGATTCTCGGATCTGACTAAACTTTTCATCTTTAGAGGGACCAAGGAGATAACAAAGGAGCAGATCTTGGATCAATTGGGTTTGTCTGTAAGGAATCTCGGGCAAAAAGGTTCTCAGCAACCTATTAGTGGATTCAATCATCCATCTGCAGGTGTAAATCGATTCCTGCTTCCCGCCTCAGATTGTGAATTCACAATTAATGCAGTACGTTTTGTTTATCACGAATCCATTCTTTTTTTAAATGGAAATTTCTGAAAGCATCTCATTGTTGGTTTTTGGTGTGAAGTTATTGGACGATTTGCAACCAGATCAATGGCCAGTGGAGGTAGGGAATAGGCCGCTGAGGTGCACTGGAGTTGCCCTGAGTGTTGCTGCCGGTTTACTCGGTGCATGCTTGCCTGGCACTGGGGCCCGCATCGTCGCTCTTCTCGGTGGTCCCTGTACCGAGGGCCCTGGAATGGTAAATAAATTATCTCTTTGCAGTTTTTTCATCCTTTCTGTATTATTTGTTGGACTTGTATGAAAGAAAACCATGGTTAAATGATGATTGTAGATTGTATCTCAAGATTTATCAGAGCCAGTACGGTCCCACAAGGACTTAGATAAAGACGCGACACCTCATTTCGCAAAAGCCGTCAAGTTTTATGATAGTCTTGCCAAACAATTGGTCAGCCAAGGTCATGTCTTGGACATCTTTGCTTCTGCTCTTGACCAGGTTTCCTCTCTCTCTCTCTCTCTCTCTCTCTCTCTCTCTCTCTCTCTCTCAATGTATTAAAGGTACTGATTTTGAGAAATGTGCAGGTTGGAATAGCAGAGATGAAGGTAGTAGTGGAAAGAACGGGCGGACTCGTAGTACTATCCGAGAGTTACGGTCACACAGTATTCAGAAATTCCTTCAAGCGTATTTTCGAGGATGGAGAGCAATCTCTCGGCCTTTCTTTCAAGTGAGTTTCTCTTCTTAAATAATCAACAATTATATAAATATCAAATATACCTTTCTTATGCTAAATGCAAATTTGTATTTCTCTTTATTCTAGTGGCGTACTTGAAGTCAATTGCTCAAAAGAGTTGAAAATTCAAGGCGTAATTGGACCGTGTACATCCTTGGAGAAGGTTATTTTATTTATTTTCCAAAAATGCCCTACTAAGTATTAATCTGATGCTCGACATTAAAATTTATTTTAGAAAGGAGCTCTATGTGCCGAATCGGTTGTGGGCCAAGGAAACACGACAGCATGGAAGATGTGTGGCCTGGATCGAAGCACATCACTAACCGTGTTTTTTGACGTGTCCCCCACGGAGCGCCCTAACGTGCCTGGACAAACAAATCCCAATGCGTATATTCAGTTCATAACAACGTACGCAATTTTCCTAATTTTTTTATACACAAAATATATTAAATATTCATAATTTTTTAACGTTGTCTTGTTCGTTCAGTTATCAAAACACTGCAGGTCAAATGAGAATTAGAGTTGCAACAATTTGTCGAAATTGGGTCGATGGTGCCACCGGTACCGACGAACTAGTCGAAGGATTCGATCAGGAAACCGCCGCAGTTGTTCTCGCAAGATACATCTCCTTGAAAATGGAAATGGAGGTAACCATGATTAATTAATCCTCACATTTATTCAATTAAAAAATAAAAAAATGGAATTAATTAATGACAGGAAGAATTTGACGCGACGAGGTGGATAGACAGATCGTTAATAAGGTTATGTTCGCGATTCGGAGACTACAGAAAAGAAGACCCCACCTCGTTCAGTTTAAACAATAATCTCTCGCTCTTCCCGCAATTCATGTTCAATCTGCGGCGCTCCCAATTCGTCCAGGTGTTCAATAACAGTCCTGACGAGACGGCTTACTTCCGGATGATTCTCAACCGGGAGAGCGTCACGAATTCCGCTGCGATGATTCAACCGTCTCTCATTTCATTCTCGTTCAGTTCTCCGCCTACTCCGGTTTTACTCGACGTTGCTGCTATTGCCGCCGATCGAATATTGCTTCTCGATGCGTACTTTAGCGTGGTTATTTTCCACGGCCTTACTATTGCCCAGTGGCGCAATATGGGCTACCATAACCAGCCCGAGCATCAGGCATGTCTTGTTTATTTTCTTGTTTTTAGAAAAATAAAAAATAATGATTTTGTTATTACAGGCATTTGCTGAGCTGTTACGAGCTCCGCAGGAAGAAGCGGAGATCATAAATAGGGGCCGTTTCCCTGTTCCGAGATTAGTTGTTTGCGATCAGCACGGGTCTCAGGTTTGTCATGTGAATACTTCGTCTTACCCTTGTTTTGGAAATAATGATTTATTTTTGTGCATTTAGGCGAGGTTTTTGTTGGCGAAACTGAACCCGTCAGCGACGTATAACACGTCAAATGAAGTGGCGCCGGGTTCTGACATCATATTTACCGATGATGTCAGCTTCCAAGTATTCTCCGAGCATCTACAAAGGCTAGCTGTTCAGTCGTGAGAGCGAAGTTGAATGTTTATGAAAAAAATCATTTGTGATATTTATTTATTTTATTAAAGGAGACTGGCTAGTTTTGGATTATTCATTGAGGCTGGTTTAGTGTTGTTCGCGCTTGCTTTTTAATTTGGGTTTTTTTTTGTGTCGTTTCACCGTATGTTTGTAGACAGGTAGTGAGTGGTTCTTTTTTATAATGTTGGGTAATAAGTTTATATTTGTGTTGGGTTTTCTTTTCTTTTTTATATATATATTTTTTAGACCATGAGATGAATTATATTGAAAAGATAAATGTATTGAAGTAACTTAATTGCTCCAGAACTGTAACTTTAACTATGGAATCCACCAGTGGATTCTTGTTTAATACTTGTTATTCATTTGGGCATTGCTTGTTTTGGTGGATTTTATGCATTCTAAAATACAGGATGTGGTTTGATATTATTTTTCGGATACGGTGAATATGAAGCTATCCGATCCGGATACGGTCTGGATTAAACGGATATGGTTTGGATATTATCGGATACATATGTTTTTATGATATTATTTTTGGGATACGGATCCGAATAGGAAACTATACGGTCTGGATTAAACGGATAGTCGAATACAGATTTTTTTAGAATATTAAAATGATATTATGATATCATAATATATTTTTTTAATGATGTTTGTAAGATATTTTAGGTGATTCATGAGGTTTGCAAGGTGTCACCGCCAACCTCCTCTTGAACGACAAAAACCATAACGATGGTTTCCTCAACCGACACCTTTCTTTCTTGGTATTTTTCCTTTCCACATGTACTTGACCCAGTTAATTAGGGTTGGGATATTTCGTAATAGTTACTTACATGTAATGTATGTCACAAGTCATCAATTACAAATCATATTCTTCAATTCAGGTTTAAATTTTAGGGAAAAACTCTAATTTCATAGAAGTGTGCCCTAGTTTTCAGAAAAATAGATTTCTTTCAGGTTTAAATTTTGTGTTTGACACTAATTATGAGTATTGTTAGGTAATTAATCCTAATTGGGCCAATAGCCTCAAGACATTAAATTATAATTAGGATGGGATTTAATTGGGTTCTGATAAATTCAATTTGGGCTCAAATTACTTCTATATTGTTATTAAATAATAAGGACAATTTAAGATTGCAATGATGCAAATGTTGCCAAATGCTACCGCCTTCAAGGAAAATATTAGTCCCCCCTTCATCACTCCATTTCAATCCTTCTTCCTCTCAACGATACTCGTATCCATCAACAATAATTCGAATACCAACTTCGATTTTTCATACAACAGGTATGCATTTCAACTCCCAAATTCAAATTTGAAACATATAAAAGAGTTCTTTGATCTTGCATTGATTCCATGAAAAAGTTATAATTTTGCCTATTTGTTTCACAGGATGGAAGTATTACCTTCAATCGAAGACGAGTGGTCGATGGTAGAAAGAGAAGGAACACAATTGGTCACAAAGAACAGATCTTTCGTGGTTCATGGCTTCAACACTTACTGGTTAATGGTGTTCGCGGTGGACCATTCAACTCGGCAAAAGGTTTGTGACGTCTTTTCAGAAGCTAAGAGTGCTGGACTGAACACTTGCCGAACTTGGGCGTTTAACGATGGCCAGTGGAGAGCTCTTCAAATTTCTCCATATAATTACGACGAGGAGGTTTTCAAGGTATCCATGCATACAACCTGCTCGACGTTTTGTCTCAGTAAATTCATTCTTTCAATAATCAATCCAAAATTGTATAATAGGGATTGGATTTCGTGGTGAGCGAAGCGAGGAGGCACAAAATCAGACTTATTCTCTCTCTCTGTAACAATTGGGAAGACTATGGTGGAAAATCACAGTATGTCAAGTGGGCCCAATCGTCAGATGTGGACGTAACTTCCGATGATGACTTTTTCTCTGATGAAACTATAAAAAATTATTACAAAGCCTTCGTCGAGGTAATATTGATTAATATTTATAATTATGATTTTGCTTGTCAATTCATTAATATTTTTTATTTGTTTAGGCCGTTTTGACGAGAGTTAATACCATAACAAATGTATCATATAAAGACGATCCAACTATACTCGCATGGGAATTAATTAACGAACCAAGATGCGCTTCAGACCCATCTGGCGATACATTACAGGTACATAATATCACAAATTACCCTGAATTTTTTTAACTATCACATATACCCCTGTAAAATAGGAAATATAATGGGACCTGCCAAAATCTCAAAATCTCATGTATACCCCCAGAAATGTGTAATATCACGAATGCCCTACAAAACATATGAAATATCATGATTACCCCCTGCAAAATATATGAAAGAAAGAAACATAATTTTGAAAAAATTCGAAGTGAAGGGGGGTATATATGATGTTTCCTATGTTTTATAGGGGTATACATGATATTTCCACTTGTGTAGATTCATTATATTTAATTATTTTTAAAGGATCAAATATTAATTGGTACTATCTTTTGTTCAATTTTTTGGGTATAATTTTAGGGATGGATAGAAGAGATGGCAATTTACGTGAAATCCATAGACCCGGTCCACCTAGTGGGAGTCGGTCTAGAAGGATTTTACGGACCATCCACGCCCGAATTAGCCCACTTAAACCCGAACGAATATTCCGGTACGGTCGGTACGGATTTTATTCGGAATCATCAAGCTGAAGGAATCGATTTTGCTTCTGCGCATATCTACTCAGACGTTTGGGTCTCTCATTCGGACCATGACAATCATCTCCAGTTCGTACAGAACTGGATGGACAGCCACATAACCCATGCAAAAGACCTTCTTAACATGCCTATTGTGTTTGGCGAATTTGGGGTGTCAGTAAAAGACGAGAGATTCGGTTACGAGTTTAGAGAATCGTTCATGGACAGGGTGTATGAGACGTTCTCGTGCACCGTGGAGAGCGGTGGGATCGGTGGTGGCGTTATTCTTTGGCAGCTTTTTCCTGAAGGAACGGATCATATGGACGATGGTTATGCTCTTGTTTTGGCTAAGTTGCCTCGTACTTGCGACTTGTTGGCTTCGCACTCTCAAAGGCTATATGGCTCAATATAGTCATAGACGTGTATTACTATTAGTAAAATAAGATGTGTAGTGTATATTGTGTCATTTTGTAAAATAAGATGTATATCGTGTAAAATATGTGAAACAAATAGCGTATCGTGAAAAATTTGTGAAATGGTCGTATATTGGGTAAATTTATATTTGTAGTATGTCAAATTTGTGAAATAAATAGTAGTATATTGTGAAAATATGTATGTGAGTTCAAAAAGGGTAAAAGTTGTGGACCGGGTGGTTTCCCGAGCGATTTTTTTCAACATTGTTGGCCGATAGTGAAAGAGGACATGCTCCTTTTATTGCAAGGTATGTTTAACAATACATTAATTTTAGATAAAATTAACAAGGCATCAATACAACTTTTACCAAAAAAAGAGGACTCATCTTGATGAGTGATTATAGGCCTATTAGTATTATATCCTCACCGATAAAATTAATCACAAAATTTTTGGCGATGAGGCTTAAACCATTTATGCCATTTTTAATCCATCGATGCCAATCGGCCTTCATCAAAGGGCGCACTCTCAATGAACTATTTATTACCTCGAGGGAGATGCTTAATTTTTACCACAAGTCGAAAATTCCAATGGTGATGTTGAAGATTGACTTTAAAAAAACTTTTGACAATGTGTCGTGGCCGTTTCTTGAGAGCATTTTAAGTGCTAGAAAGTTTCCAACGAGATGGGTACAATGGATGAACTCATTACTTTCATCCTCGATTTCGTCGGTTCATACAAATGGGACTAGAGGAAAATACTTTAAACACAAAAGGGGACTTAGGCAAGGCGACCCATTGTCGCCCTTACTTTTTACACTAGTAGTGGACGCTTTACAAAGGATGATGATGAAAGTGAAGCCCCTTCTTACGAACCCAATAGTATTTGCACCAACAACGTTGCAATACGCGGACGACACCCTTTTCTTTGTGGAGGCCCACCCTCAAAATATTCGAGTAGTCATGCACACGATCTCGTTATTTTCGAAAGTATCGGGCCTAGAAATAAATTGGGACAAGAGTGGTTTTGTGTCGATTGCCATACCCGAGGAGATGCACCCCCACTTAGCAACGTTAGTTTGTTGTTAAAAAAAGACTTTACCATTTAAGTATCTTGGTCTTCCACTATCTTACAAAAAATCGGGGAAAGTAATTTTTCAACCAATAGTGGCGAGAATAAGAAGTAAAATGACGAATTGGAAAAATAATTTCTTAACATTAGGAGGCCGTAATACTCTTATCAAGTCGGTTTTAGGATCAATCCCGATATTTTACATGCAAGCTCTTTCGTTGCCTAGAGGAACGATAGAGGAAATTAACAAACTATTGAGAGCTTTTTTTTGGAAGGGAAGTGATAAGGTAATGGGAGGCCATTGTCTCATAAATTGGCGTAAAATTTGTTTACCAAAGAAACACGGTGGTTTGGGGTTGATGGATATTGAAAAACATAACGAAGCGATGATACTAAAGTGGTTATTCAAACTTGATTATCATCAAGATTCACAATGGGCCACTACCGTAAAATCTCTTTACAATGTTCAAAACGCTAAAGACATAGCAAAAATTGCGAGCCCGTTAACCTCTTACTTCATGAAAGATCTTCAAAAGCTTTTGCCCTTGTGCGAATCCCTAAATGGAATTTTTCGGAATCCTACTTTAAACCAACTAGGAAACACGACCAACCACCACAACCCCATTTTTGACACGGCCAAGGTATACCCAAACATTGTCCATCCGGGGGTACTTTGCGAATGGACCCCCAAAATCCTCAAGATCAAGGCCCCCTTAAAGGTTAAATTTTTTGGGTGGATGACCCTAAATAATAGGATACTTACCGGAGAAAATCTTGCAAAAAGGGGGTGGCCACACGATCCAACATGTGCGCTATGCTCCGGAACTCTCGAGTCAACCAAGCACCTTTTCCTAGAATGCCCCTTTACAACCGAGGTTTGGAGGTTAATAGAGCCGAGAGCCAATTTTAATTCGGGCTCACTAGTGGAGTTTTGGTGGTGGTTTCGTAGCGGTCGAAATTCGGTGGAGGCTAAAATTTGGGATGGCAAATGGCTCGCTACAATTTGGACCTTATGGCGAGAGCGCAATAATCGAATTTTTCAAAGAAAATGTCGAATGCATGTCTTGGTAGTCAAAAACGTCGAAGATCTAGCGAGATTTTGGAAAGCACATTGTTAAAGATTTGATAGGATGGGAGTTGATATGTTTTATTTTATTTTTCATAATTGGGGTATTTAAATGGCAGTAGGGCATTTAGAATTAACTAATGTAAATAGTGGACACTCTTTGTACTTCTCTTTTTTTATTTGGTTATAAAAATGATATGGATCGAACGCGTATCGCGCTTGCCATTTTCTCAAAAAAGAAAATATGTATGTGAGATCTTTAGTAGCAAGTAGTATATTGTGTATGGTTTGTATATTACGTGTTACTATTCAATGCTTCAGTATTTTGCATATATTAGTTTTAATTTTGATATATTTGTAAAAAAAAGGAAAATACATTTTTTGAGAAAAACATTAAAAATAGTTATTTTGGAGCACTAGCCTTTCAAATTTATAATTAAGTATTTTTGTACGTTTTAGCATTCAATTGTAGCATTTTTTGAAGAGAACTTAAAATTTCAACCTTTTCAACTTCCACGTTTTTGAAATAATTTAAATTTGATTATTTGCGTTATAATCCAAACCCGCTAGCCATATTTGGCTATTTGAACTTAGAGCGTAATTATCATATGCTAGGATAAAACTCGCGTAACGCTGCGAGTATGCTAATTATGTTTTTATTTTAATAAGAAACTATTCTTTTTGATGATAATAAAAATATATTCTCAAAAGCAAAATATATCACATTATATTGTTGTCATAAATATATTTGTATAACCCATCTAAGTATAATTGTTTTTATATTTCATGATCATTTCAGAAAACAAACTCATAATATTTTTACCAGTTATAAATATATATTAGTGTTAGTATTAATAGTACTAGAACATACCTCGCTCCGCTTCGAAATATTTATTTATACTTTCATATTATTTGTAATAAAATTTATAATTATTGTTTTATAGCAACTAAAAATAAAAATATTAATTATTGTGTAAATAAAAATGAATATAGATCTTTTTTGTTTTGATTTTAACAAAATAATTGAAGTACTAATTAGTACACGACTATTGCGTCTGATGTTTGCATTGATTAAATTAATATGTATGATATTAATATAAATTATATAATCATGATATTTATCAATGATTAAATTCATATCATGATATTTAACTTGGATTAATATTTTATATTTATCTTATTGAATTCAAAATATTATTATTTAGCATCTACTTATAATATAATTCTAAAAAATAGATATTGTTGATGTGATTTTTTTTTTTTACAATTAACAATAATTTTGTTGATACTTATAAATATTTATAAATAATTAATACGATTTTTGTTTCTAACCATCTACATATTCACAAAAAAATTACATACGAAAATAAGTTAAAAAGAATGCATGGACGTACTTATGAATTTATTTGCTTTTGTTTTTATAGAATTTATTGAACTTAGAAACACTCATTAAATTTTTTGCTATTGTCCGGATTTTAACCCCGGTCTGCATGATCCGGACCAAGTGTGCTCACCATTTAGCTAGGCTACACATTTGTATAATTTCAGACTTTTTAAATAATACAACAATACGAAACCATTCACTAAAAAAATTGATCGGAAGCAGGATCGAACCCACGACATGTAGCATCGCTTGCAACATTTGTATATTAAAGACTAAAAAGACTAAAAAGAATGCATGGACGTACGTCGCGTGAGAAGCACGTTCAACGATTTAACCAACTGTGCTAGCACATGTTTACAATATACTTTAGTCTTTAATATATTTATTGATGTGTTTCATTAAAATAATGCTGAGAAGCGGGATCAAACTCGCGATTTGTAGCATCGCTTGCAACAATTTAACCATCTGTGCTAGCACTTGTTTATGACATATTTTAATCTTTAATATATTTATTAGGGGTAATTTCATATATGTCCTTTCAAAGAATCAAAATATCATATTTGTCCCTCTAAAACAACAAATATCAAATTTATCCTTCCAAAATTTTGTTTCTATCAAATTTACCCATATAAAACATAAAAAATATCAGATTTGTCCAAATCACTAACATTCCGTTATATTTATCAGTTTAATCATCTAAATAATAATTAAGTTAATAAATATAATCACAATTGACTAAAATACCCCTATTTTAGTTTTGTACTCAACACAATATTTTTCTTTCTTTCCGTCAATTGCTCCTCCTCTGTTTCTTGCTTCCTTACTAGTAACTATAAAATCCAAAAATTGATAATTCTTTTATGAGAAGATCAAAATCACAAAAAAATGGACTCGTCTTAAATTGGTCACTCAAATGGAAGATAAAAAATAGCTCTAAGTATAAATTTTAAATACTCATCTTCTCATTTTATGTACTCATTTCTTAATTTTTTCGGAGAGAGTATGACTAGGGCACTCAAATGGAAAATCAGTCTGAGATGACAAAACTTATAATCATTGGAATGATACAATGAGCAATACCCATACATCACCTATTGTGTTTAGATTCTTGCTTTGTTCAAGCTCAACTGGATTAGACAAAAAAAGCTAAAGATAGCTGAAATTAGTTATGTACGGTCTCAAAGACACATTCTAAGTTTCAAATTAGCAAATATTTTAGTTCCAATTTCGATCTTACAACTTGAATTTCTATTCCTATTTCAAATTTTCAGCCCTTAAATCATTTATGACATGCATGCAGATCATACAAATTATAAAGTTACAAAATATATATACTATTTTACAATATGTACACACATCTATCTATCATCACAGAATACAATTGAAATTCTCCACCATGTCCGTTAGTGTTAACAATCCTAAGGAAAAACAATCTTTATCACACTTTACTAAGGGTGTACATCACTACTCTAATCTTAATAACACTCTATTTACCTCTCAATATGCACGCCCCAGTACACTACTTTACTTAGACCACTAGCACTCTATGTATTGGTACACTCGCTAGTTGAATCAATAAACCTTCTTCAATTAAGATCAACTAAATATAGCACTAATTTTAAGAATGGACAAATACCAATTTTTCTCACCCTTATTTGGGAGGAAAGAGAAATACTCTGTTATCCTTGGTATCACTTTTCAAGATGGAAACAAATAAAATGGTAAGAGATTTCAGTTGCTAACATGTAAAAAAATGTTGGATTGACTCACGCTCGTGTCATGATTTAGGAAATAAATCAAACGATAAGAGCAACAGGTCTTTCTAACGAGTCGTACAGGTTGGAGATGATTATTTTTTCTGGCGCCTAGTACAAGCCGGAAAAGAAAGGCGAGGGTATTATGGGAAGAAGAGGAGAGATGAGTAGGAAAGAAGACATGACAAGGGAGAAGAATTGTCTTCGTGAACGAGAGATGAGCATAAAAGATGTGAGAATGGAGATGGGAGATGAGGCGAGGGTATTATGGGAACTTCACAAACATTTGTTAATTTTAACAGAAATTTTAACTGTGGGTCAATTTTGATAGAAACAAGCTTTCAGAAGGACAAACTTGATATTTGCAGTTTTATAGGGACATATTTGATATTTTAGGTTTTTGGAAGGACATAGGAGAAATTACCCCTATTTATTAAGGTATGTCACGTGTCAACACATGATTTTTCAATGAACTTTAAAAGAGAAGTATTAATATTAATAACCAGTGTGGCCCTTGCTCCGTTTCGGAATACAAATTTATAATTTTGTTAAGATATAATATAAATTTTATTGTATTTAAATTAATTTTAATAAAAAGTAATTGAATGCTCGAAACTTAATTTTGGTTGCAGTTACGATTGTTACTAAAAAATTGATTATACTATAGTTACTAATATTTTTGGTAATAAATTAACAAATGGGGAATTTTTTATCATCAATATCTTCTTTTCCTGCGCTTGGATATAAATGCATAAATTACTCTCATTTCTCACTTAAAACACGCATTAATAAAAAAAAATAATGAATAATTAGTCATTAGAATTTTTTGTAAAGCACGTACAAAAATGAGATATATATAATATATGATATTTCTTATATGTGTTATATTTACATAGGTGTAATACTATTTTAATATTTTATGAATTCTAAATTTAATGATTTTTAAGAGTTTGACGGTGGCATAATTACCTGTGAATATAATAATTTTCTAAAATACATAACATTGTTTATTTATAAGAAAGAAAATATTAGTATTTTGATGTTATTTGACATGATTATACATAACTTTTCGTGACAATTTGTGAGTACATATGAAAATTTCTCCTCAATAAAATAAATTTATTTTATATATTCAAACAAATTTTGTATAATAAAATAAATTATACTTGCAGTTTTAGAATTTTTAATTTGGGATTACTTGACATAATATGTATTCTAAAACAATTCTAAATAAGAATGTTCAATCGGTCGGTTAAGTTCAATTCGGACCGAATAATACCATACCGATTTATACCGAACCGAACTAAATTCAAACCGAGCCGAACCGAATTAAATTTGCGATCAATTAAAAAACCGAACCGAATAAACCGAATAAAAGTTCGATTTATTCGGTTGAACCGAATAAGAAATATAATAATCTTAAAATAAAAAAATTTGTTACTAAAATTATATTTTATTTATAAGAAATATACACAAATCTTATAACATATAATTGTATTGTTTTATAAGAATATTATATTAACTAGGACAATATCCCGCGCTTCGCTGCGGGATATATTATTTGATAAGAAATAATATAATAAGCAAAAGTAATAATTTTATATATTATTTGATATATTATTTCGCTGCGGGATATATTATTTGATATATTATTTGATAAGAAAATAGAAATATTTCTCGCGCTTCGCTGCGATTTTTCAAAATCTGTTTTGATCATAAAATAATAATTTTATCTAAAACGTTACAAGTGCAAAACAAAAGTAATATTCATAAATGTTAATTTAAAAAAAAAGTCTGATATTAAATAGTCTCACAAGTATTATGCAATAAATGCAAATTTTTTTCCTCCTCAAAATATATCATATGTTTCAAAAGAAAAATTCAAATGTTTTATTTAGAATACAAAACATGTCAAATAAAATAAAATTTTGAAAAAGACAAACAAAAAAACATAAAAGACGTAGCTTGGTACGAATCAAAAATATTATAATAAGCACAAAAAAACGCAGCTTGGTACCAATAAAAACTGTTATAATAAGCAAAAAAAAAAAATACCAGCTCAGGCTAACATAAAGTATTTGTGTGAATAGTATTTTGTTAACAGTAAAATTATAGTATACAAATTATTTTTATTAATACGATGAAAAATTCAAATATTTTATTTAGAACACAAGACATATGTCAATTATATTTATTAATACGATGAAAAATTCAAATATTTTATTTAGAACACAAGACATATGTCAAATAAAATAAAATTCCAAAAAAATAAAATAATTAATAAACAGTAAAAAATGAACAGTATATGAATGAACAGTACAAGGGATGAACAGTAAATGAGTGAACAGTACGAGAGTGACGTGAACAGTACAAGGGATGAACAGTACCAGGGTGACGTGGCCTCAGCATATACCTAGTATCCAAAAATTAATAGGAGGGGAGATTTTTAATATTTCAACATTAACGTATTTAAAAGTATGAAAAATGAAATGTTATACGGTCAGTTCGGTTTAACTGATTTTCTAAACATCAAAATCGAAATAAACTGAATAAACAGAACCAAACCAAATAAATCGAAAAACCGAACCGATTCAATCGAATTCGACCGATTCGGTTCGATTCCCCGAATGAACCGAACCGTTTGAACATCCCTAGTTATAAATACAAACATAAATGTTAGAAAAAAACTCACTTTTGTCCCCTAAACTCTTCAAAATTGTGCAACTTTTCCCCCAAATTTTAATTTGCTCATTTTTATCCCCTGAACTCTTGATTTTGGTCACTAATGCCCCTTCTATCAGCTAACTGCACAGTTAGCAGTTAACTGATGAGTTGGTACTATGACGTGACATGTTTTTGATGATTTTAATAGATGACGTGGCAATACTCAATAAATATTAAAATTATCTATTAAAATCAAACCCATTAATCATTAAAACTCAACCCATTAACCATTAAAACTAAACCCATTAGTTCTCTTCTCTCCCTCTCAAACTCTCAACCCGTCTCTCTCTGGCACATACCCTCACTCGCACACAAATCTCACGCCATTTTCTCTCGCCCAGCTCTCTCTCTCTCTTTGCCTCTGCTCCTGCCGCAGCTCTTCCTAGCCCCTGCCGCTTCCTTTCGAGCCCCTGCAGCTCCCTTCCTCCGAGCCCAACTCTCGCAAATTGACTTCTTCCTCATGTATAAATTGCTCCCTTTTTTACAAGGGGTTATATGTAATTTTGCGGAAAAGGTATGTACTCGAAAAAATTGGTAATTCTGAGATTTTTGTGGGCATAGATGTAAAATGGAGTTTATGTAGTAATTGTGCAGATTTATGTGGTTATTTTACTGAAAAGACTTAAAATGTTGAGATTTTTGTGGGTATGAATGTAAAAGACAATTTTTTTTGGCTGTGTGTGTGTGTGGTGGTTTGGGGGGGGGGGGTATATGTGTGTGTGTGTGTGGCGGGGTCTGATTGGGTGTGCTTTGTTGGTGAGAATGGCAGAGATCAGAGATCTAGAGAGAGGTGAGGGAAATTTTGATACGTAGACCAAATAAGTTTGGAATTACCTAAAATAGACAACCAAGTTTCAAAATTTGAGTTATAACACTCTCGACATTTGAAAAGTCGAACGATTTAAAATGACCGACTTTTCAAAAGTCGGACGTTTTGTTAATCACCCAAAACATCTAAACCCGGATTAGTGGTTTTAATATGTGTTCGACCTTTCAAAGGTCGAACAATTTTGAGGCCATTTTGAGGGTATTAATTCCACTCCCCAATATCACCCCCAAATCTTTCCTTGAATAAATATATTTTTCCCCAACATTATACATGTTTATATATTTAACCAAGTTAATATATTTAATTAACATGATAACTAGAACATATTAGCTGTTAATAAAATACGTAATTAAAATTAGTTCGAATTCATAAATTTGAATCAATATTTATGAATTTTTAATGATATGCTCTAATTATCACGTTAAAAAAAAATACAATGGTACAAATATATAAAGAGTACGGCGGGTACAATTTGGAGTCAATTAATTTTTTTTTTTTTTGAAATATCTACTCTACTGTGTTCAACACGTGAACAAAAAAATATAAATTTTAATTGACTCCAAATTGTACCCACCGTACTCTTTATATATTTGTATCATTGTATTTTTTTAACGTGATAATTAGAGCATATCATTAAAAATTCATATATATTGATTCAAATTTATGAATTCGAACTAATTTTAATTACGTATTTTATTAACAGCTAATATGTTCTAGTTATCATGTTAATTAAATATATTAACTTAGTTAAATATATGAACATATATAATGTTGGGGGAAAATATATTTATTCAAGGAAAGATTTGGGGGTGATATTGGGAAGTGGAATTAATACCCTCAAAATGGCCTCAAAATTGTTCGACCTTTGAGGTCGAACACATATTAATACCACTAATCCGGATTTAGATGTTTTGGGTGATTAACAAAACGTCCGACTTTTGAAAAGTCGGTCATTTTAAATCGTTCGACTTTTCAAATGTCGAGAGTGTTATAACTCAAATTTTGAAACTTGGTTGTCTATTTTAGGTAATTCCAAACTTATTTGGTCTGCATATCAAAATTTCCCGAGAGGTGAGGGAGAGAGGGGGTTCGGTTGGGTTTGGGTATTTTAATGGGTTTCGGATTTAGTTATAATGGGTTTTGAGGTTCATAGTAATGATTAATGAGTTTAGTTTTAATGGTTAATGGATTGAGTTTTAATGGTTAATGGGTTCGATTTTAATGAATAATTTTAATATTTAATGAATATTGCCACCTTATTTATTAAAATCATCAAAAACATGTCACAGTGTCACATCATCAGTTAACTGTTGACTGTGTAGTTAACTGATGGAAGGGACACAAGTGAGCAAAATCAAGAATTCAGGAAATAAAAAAAAAAAAATTAAAATTTGAAAGTAACTTATATTTTTTTGAAGAGTTAATGGGACAAATGGGAATTTTTTTTTCTTTCTAAATGTTATTATCGAGACAAGTGTCACATAATTATTGGTTAAGTATCACACTCAATTATTGGTTAAATAACACAATCAGAATACCAATACCAAGAAAAATCATGCCCAATATTTTGTGATGCAAAAGCAAAAATCCATTATTTCGTTTTGATTCGTATTGGAAGAACTGAACCGTTGAGATCTACGAATGAACAAACTGATGGCTAGTATTGATTTGAAATTTTGCCTTAACATTAAATCGACATGTGACGAGAATTTCAAATTGACTTGTATATAAGATATAAATTTGGTGTATAATATACCTATACGAAAATTCCTAAGAAAAATATTATACCATTGTTAATGAACTATACAACATACATATGTACACATTGTATATCATTCATTATATAATAATATCAAAAATCCCATTTCATAAAAAAAAACAGTTATATCACATTTAAATATTTAAAATTGTCAACAAATTTATTTGTTTATTTAAGGGTTTTTCTTTTAGTGTAAGATAATCCCAGGTCGGTCAACGACTTTCACAGAAATAATTAAGAAAACTAATATTGAAGTTTAACTAACCAAAAACATAATTAGGAATTATTTAAATTATATGATATTTTCAAATTTACATATTTACAAATAAAAATAATAAATTTTGAGAAGTTATTTATGTTAGGTAAAAGCTAAACTTCCATTTTATTAATTTTTGGAAAAAAAATAGTATCGAAGTTTTAAGGAAAAAAGCAATCATAGTCTAGTATTATTCAATATTTTTTGAAATTATAATTATAAAATATTAATATTAATAATGACAATTAAATGTCAATCGTGTAAATGTGCATACTTTTGGACATGATCGTTTCTTACATAATTTTATTCAAAACTAAAAAGTATGTTGAAGATCTAGCAATACGGATCTCAAAATAAGTGAAGATTCAAACGAAATATATAACGACGAGTTTTGAAATCATAATTTTAAAAATACTAAAACTATTTGGATTATGGCTATAAGATTATACAGTAAATTAATTGTGTTTGATATTTGATTTTTTTTATCTTCTATTTGTGTAGATTTGATCATATAATTAAATGTAAAATGATAAATAATTGAATATAATTCGGTTTAACATCAGTAACACAAGATGATCTAAGATTAAAATAATGTACATAAAGAAATCATATCTAAAAAAATTTGATGACTTAAATTCTTATACCTATCATATTTCATAACTAATAGTAGTGATTGCGATACAACACAAGAAAATTGTTTAAAAATGATGAAAAATAAGAGTTTCGGTTAATTTTGTGTTAGTTACCAAATTAATTATCCTTGGCAATTATCATTTGAGTACCACCAGATTTCAACGAAACATCTTCATATTAGAGTTAACCCACTTAATTAACATGGTAATTAACATTCACAGAGCTAACATCCATATGGATTGACAATACCTAATTAATATTTAAAAATTATTAATTCAATGTTCTTTGTTAATTATCATGTTAATTAAGTGGGGTAATTAAAAAATTGAGGATGTTTGGTTGAAATCTTGTGGCCAACTATAATTGTCCTTTTGTCATATAGATCATCTAAAGTAAAATTTCCCATAGTTATACGAGGTCTACAAGATAGTTGAGAGTTGAGAGAGGAAGCCAACAGTTGCAGATTGGGCTGGCGAACATAATCTTTGTTACAAAAAAAGGAAGGCATTTAGCAACGTCATTTATACATTCGTTAGCTTTCGGCCACCTATTTATTTGTATTCAAATTCAAATTGTCATGATTCAATATAATTATTAATTATATTTACATGTTTTGGGGGAGGCTGTTGAGCTATTCCCATCTTTAGATCATTCCCACCCCATAAAATAACACAGATTACGATTTGATGCTATTCTCTAGATTATTATTCAATTCAATTAAAAACCATCTCTTTATTAGTAAATAGTGAAATTAAGTAATTTGACTAATGAAAAGATTTGCAAGAAATATTAAGTTGGCTACGAATAGAATCCCATACACGTGGATGGCCGGCCAAACAACGTGACCAACTCTCCGAAGCAACCCTTTCACCCTCTCCATTTCCACCACAAATAAACCAAGCAGGCCATTCACATGCCCTGCAATTGAGCCCATTTACTGCGCCACCCAGATTCTCCCTAACATTTTCTATATCACGAATTAACGATTAATTATCATGATGATTAGTAAAAGAATACTCTATTAACAGTTAATTAATATATAATTAAAAATACATATGTATTAACGGTTAATAATTAATATTAATTAACTGTTAGTGATGTGTATTTTTGTTAATCACAATGATGATTAACCACTAATTCTTGATATAAAGGATATTGGGGGAAATTTGAGAAAACAGTAGAATTGTCCTAATATATATTGTCTTTGCAAACCGTGGATAATGAAAGGTTGCAAAGCAAATCCATCCAGACTAATTTGTAAAGATACAACGCGGAGAGGCACCCGTTAAGTAAGGATTTATCACGTTCGTGTGATTGGACGCTTTGCTCTATAGACTATATAACCCCCATAACTCTCTAGTTCTTTCCATCCTAAATACACCACACAGAGAGAGAGAGAGAGAGAGAGAGAGAGAGAGAGAGAGAGAGAGATTTGCTCCAACCTTATCATAAAAGTATCGTAATGGCGGATGATAGTACAGCAACGTGCATAGACATAGTTCTTGCGATCATCTTGCCGCCACTCGGTGTCTTCTTCAAGTACGGTTGCGAGGTACGTACTTTCATATATTTGATTCATCTATGTTGTAGTTTTTTTTGTTATATTATGATGGAATTTTACACAAAAATTTGAATTAATTCCTGGGGTGCAGATTGAGTTCTGGATCTGTTTACTTCTGACGCTCTTTGGGTATTTGCCTGGGATTATCTATGCGGTTTGGGTCATCACCAAGTAGATCGTTTGAGAAATGGTGAGGATTTTTCCATTATAATAAGTTTTATTGTGCTTGATGAATTTCAAAGTTTGTTCAACTTGGATAAACTTTGCCACTATATGATCTTATTAACAAAGTAGTAGATATAAATACATATGAACTTTGGATTTGGTAAACTTCACCTTGTATATCTATGTCATATTCAATTTCTTTCTTAATTTCTTAATTGTTGTTATTCTATTATTCCATTACAGGTGTCGGTTGGCCAGTCAAAATGATATAAGTTGTTGGTTATTTTAGGACGAATGGGTGCGATTTAAAATTAATGATAATGTTTGTTCTTAATGATAAGATGGACATGGACACATTTTTATCACTTTTTTATGTTTATAGCAGCCGTGGGCCTTTCATATATTCTTTTTTTTTTTGTGAGTTCTCGTATTTGTTTGTTTGTATTGTATGAAACTAGCTTCTATTGCGTGGGATTGTTAATTATGTGAACAAAGAATTGCTATTTGTTTTGGTTAATTAGTTTTCTATCGTAACTTATTTTGTTTTGTTTCGTGATTATTGACGTGTGTGATATAGTGTGTTGTGTGTGATTGATACGAAGTAAACATTTATTTATGAATTAATACACAATTCATCTTGTTCTAAATAGTTTCAGACTGCATGCATGATATGAGCGAATTATTAATACAATATAACTAACATAACATGTAAAAATACAATACATACATACATACATGTTACATAATTTTCAATAATAAAGCAAAAGATTGTGTACTCCATAAGTATACACTCCCATGTTCGTCCCATCAATAGCAAAGCAAACACGTGACACGTGACACTTGACTTTTTTTTTTTATAATTTTGTGTACTTGGAGTACATACTGCTACGTGCCGTGTTTTTATTGTTGGCGTGATTTGGAATGCATACTCACATAGTGCATTGGTCGATCCCTTATAATAATTACAATGATACGAAGCTTTAATTAATTCAATTACGAAATAATTATGCAATGAAATACGTTGAAAATAACGAAAACTTTCATTCGGACATAAATTAATTATGCGAGCAGAGTGCGTTTGCCTCAGTAAATCATGATTTTTATAAGTTTTAGAGAAATGATCGTTTGAACAGTTCAAGAGCATGTTTTCTTAAACAATCCAAACGGGTTTTGTTTTAAAATTTGTTTAATTTTATATACATCATCGGCAAAATCAGAAAAATAAACGAAAGAGTGGTCATAAAATTTATTGACAACGTCGAAGCACAAATTGTTGGAAATCTTAAATTGTCACGTGTATCCAAATCATGTCATCGGTTTGAAATGGAGAAAATCATAAATTATCATGTACGTCCAAATCATATCATCCAATTTGAATGTTTGTTTTTTATAAAAGTATTAAGCCTCCTTATTTCATTTTAATCAACGATTTGTGTCCAAGGAGCACCACTCGTATCTTAAATCTATGCAAACATAGAACGAAAATACAACGAATTGATATTTGTTGAATTTTAGGATTTATTTATTTCAACAAATCATGATTTTATAAATTTTCAAGTAAAAATCACTTGAATTGTTCAAGACCCGAATTTCTTGAACAATTCAGACGGTTCTTGTTTTAAAATTTGTCATTTTTGTTTATCATCGACAAAATCAAAAAATTACATGACAATTCATGAAGGACATGCCAATTAATAAGAACCCTTAGTACAGGATAAATAGGAAAACGTTCCACGGAGAAATAAATGCATTTTATGGGATTATTAATCCAAAATTTCGGATAAAAATGAAAAGTTATCGTCATTTTACAATTCAATTCTGAAAAATTCATAATTTTTTTTATCAAAACAATGTTTTATCGATTTTGTAAATTCAATATCAATTCAGACAAGTTTCTGAATGAGACGTAATGAGTTGGAGGTGAAACTAGATCACGTGTACTACAAAGATCAAGAATTTGTTCGAACCAAACAAATCCAGAAAAGATCAAGGAAAAATGCCAAAAAAAATATAAAATTTATGGAAATTCGAAATTACTCTTGAAAGATTTTATTTCCCCCCAACTTTAAACTATCATAAATTGCTAAAAAAGAATCCAAATTGGGTGAGTAAAAATACTGTACAAACTAGATACATAGTTCAACAAGGTGGTACTTTTAGATTGATTTAAATTTAAATAAATCTAAATTGAATTGTTAATTAAGTCGCAAAATGATACCAACAAAATGAGCATAAATTAGGATTTCGACACTTAGAAAATTCGAATTAAACTAAATAAACTTCAAAAAATTAGGAAAAATCTTATAAACATCAAATGAACTTAGAATAACATAATTAAACAAGTTTCATACAAGAATTTGAACAAGAATCAAAATATACATAAAGAAAAGTGGAAGAATACACCTAGATTGAAGAAATTGAAGCGAGAACTAAAGACAAGTGGAAGAATACACCTAGATTGAAGAAATTGAAGCGAGAACTAAGATTGTTGAAGCTTCTTGAAACTCCATCTTGATCCTCTAAGATGGAGAAGAGATCGATTCAAAACTCCTAGAATTTCCTTCTTGATCCACTAAGATGGAGAAGGGCTCGATTCGAAACTCTTAGAATTTCCCTCTTGATCCACTAAGATGGAGAAGGGCTCGATTCGAAACTCTTAAAATTTCCCTCTTGATCCACTAAGATGGAGAAAGACTCAATTCGAAAACTCTTAGAAATTCCCTCTCGATCCACTAAGATGGAGAAAGACTCGATTCGAAAACTCTTAGAAATTCTCTCTTGATGCACTAAGATGGAGAAAGGCTTGGGTGTTCTTACTTTTCTTGGCGAGAGAACAAAATTGTGCACGAGAGAGAGAGAGACCCCTCTTCTTTTGCGAGTGAGAGAAAATCTCCCCATTAATTGGCAGTTAGGTTTTGAAAGAACATTTTAGTCAATTTAGTTATTTTTGAAACAAACCCTAATTATTTTTATACTCTATTCTAATATGTAGTCCGATGAGATTGGACGAAACGACTTGAACTCGAAAAATATTTTTGGAGAGAGCACGGCGAACCCCTTATGTCAGATTTGTGAGAGTATTTGTTTTGTTTTGTGATGGAATGTGTATATGTGTTTTGCGAGTATGTTGTCTCGTTTAATGTTTCGATGATTAACAATTTTAGATATTTTGATATTGAAGATAATTTGGCATTTTGGAAATTTTCATTTAATTTATGATTATTTAATTTATTTACAGATTTTTAAATTTAATTACTGATTGTTTATTTTCCGATGGCAACAAAAGAATTGTTGTATTCGTTACAGCTGTCCAAAATCATTAGCTACAACCTCCTGTACCGTAGTTAAAAGAGTTGTTGGCGACATGAATATCCTCGAAGCAACTAGCATCATTCGCGACGGTAGAGTTTCGTATCTAATGAACCCTTCGCTAGTAAATATGCTGGCTACAGACCTGTTGCCAGTAACACCTTTAGAGACGCGATGATAGCTACAACTTGTTAGAGACAAGATAGAGTCGCCAATAAACTTCTGTGAAGCCAATACGGGTGATAGAGACGCAAATCTGTGAAGCTAACATTGGGTTTTCCAGTAGTGAAGGGGTATCGGTACCATACCAGTTTCAATTGAGGGGTACAGATTAAACATGTCAATATACTGGTCTGTATCAATTAGACCATACCAGTCAATATCAATTATGCGAATTCTGAAATTTGAAGCCAATACGCAGGAGATTAGTGAGACGTTAGTTAGATAATTTTGTCTTGGAAACTTCGTTTTATGTTTTTTTTTTAATATTTGTGACGATCATGGACCGTCGAGTTCATGTTTTTACGCACAATATAGGTTGTGAAGGAAATACATTTTTGGATCAACGGTAAAATGGTACGCATAAGGATAAACGAACGCACACGTTTGTGGGCATAAACAATGTGTATATTAGATGCACATATGTATATTGGATATACATAGTTAAATTGATAAGAAACAGTTTTATTAAGAAAACCAGAAAATCAGTTTAAACAGTTTTAGTAAAACTGGCATAACTTTCAGATAACAACTCCAATTTGAATGATTCAAATTGGGTTGAATAGATAATAAGATTATCTAGAACTTTCATGTAGAAATATATTTCATTTGAGCGATGTATCAGTGTCGGTTTAATGGAATACCGAAAGGGTGCGACAGTTTGACATACAGTTAGTAAAACCGTCATTACTTTCGCATCCGAACTCCAATTGGGCTAGGCTAAATTAGTTTGGAAAGATAATAAGATTATCTACAACTTTCGTGAATGTTTGAAGTCGGTTGGAACGATAACAATTTCGTTTCAACAGAATACTGAAAGGGTGCATGCAGTTTTCTGTTTGAAAATATGTATAGTAGATATACATACCTTTTGGCCCATCCTTATCCTATGTAGTATGTATAGGATGCTTCTCTCTGATCAATTTAAATTAATCGAAGTTAATCAATGTGTTATGTTGGGAATTCACCCATCCCCGGGCCCGCGCAGCGGATATGAAGGCCCGGTCCGGTTCCCTAAATCCAAGATCACGCCATGACTTCGAGGGTACGATGCAAAGTAGGATAGACGATTACCAGCGTGAAATTGATCACGCACGACGGGTTGATCGCTCGCATCCTTCTTTTCCTTTGGTGTCACGTTGGTGACTAGCCCGTACGTCCCATACCGCACGTCTCCCACCGTCTTGACACTTCTCGGGTTGTCTTCGTGCGTTCCATGCCCGCATGCTTCCACAGCCCGTTACTCGATTCGCTCGTTTCCGTCTCCGGCAGATTTCGTTCCTCCGAATCGATCACAACCGAAAGAGCCCCAGATGTTGCTCCTCTACTTGTATCCACCTTGACTCGTAAGACGTCGGTCGCGGGTGCAACTGCCTAGACGATGCACCGGCGAACTTGCTCGATTGATTGATTCTCTATACCGGAAAACACCTTTTCACGGTTTCTCTCTCTTTACATCCTTTCTCTCTCTAGAAAGTTGTCTCACAATTCTCTGGAATATTCTGAATTAATTAACTGAATGAACCACACCAGATGAGAGAGAAAAATCCTATTTATATCATATAGGATTAGGATTGGCCAAAAGACATGTATATCCAATATACACTCTTTCACACAGAAAGTTGCATGTATCTGCCCAGTATTCTGTCCATACGAAATTGGTAAATTCTTCTGACAGAACATCACCCAACACGAAAGTTGTAGATAATCTTATTATCTACACGACCCAATTTGGCCTGGCCCAATTGAAGTTCGTATGCAAAAGTTATGACTGTTTTACTAACTGTATGTCATACTGTTGCAACCTTTCGGTATTTCATAGAAACGACACTGATACTTCGTTCGTATGAAATATATTTCTATATGAAGGTTGTAGATAATCTAATTATCTATCTAACCCAATTTGAACCATTCAAATTGGATTTTCCTACTGAAAGATATGACCACGAATTACGCTTACATTCGTTTATCCTTGTGTACACTTTTACGGTTGATCCTGAAACTGTATTTCCTTCATGTTAATCCTGAATCTAATTCAGATTAGACCAATTGAGATAATCATTCGAAAGAACACCATCAATAGTTGAATGAGTGTGATGAGAAAGAGAGAAAGAGAAAATGAGTTTTCTCGGATTAGATAATCAAACGCGATCAAGCAAGTTCGCCGGTGCATCGTCTAGGCAGGTGCATCCGCGACCGAGGTGCTACGACTCACGGTGGATACGAGTAGAGGAGCGATACATGTGGTTCTTTGTTTCTGATCAAACCGGAGAAGTAAAGGAGCAAAAAGCTGTGGAAGCGTGTGGGCATGGGACGCACAAAGACAACCGGATATGTGTCAAGACGGTGGGAGACGTGTGGTATGGAACGCAAGGGCTAGTCACCAACGTGACACCGAGAAAGAGAAGGATGCGAGCGATCAACCCGTCGTGCGTGATCAATTTCACGCTGGTAATCGTCTATCCTACTTTGCATCGTACTCTCGAAGTCGAGGCGTGATCTCGAGATTTGGGAACTGGACCGGGCCTTCATATCCGCTGCGCGGGCCCGGGGTCGGATCGATTCCTATCAGGTTGTCGTCTCTCTTTATGTTTAAGATGCTTGGAGTTTATTAATAATATTGTTTATATCTGAATGCATGAGTCTTAACGGTTACCAAAGTACCCGTTCGACAAAACATGAAATAGCGAAAGAGTGGAAGAGTGGACGAAACCTAATTCTATTTTATTCCAAGAGTGTTCGGGAGATTAAATAGTGGAAGAGTAGAAGTAAAAGTTAAATTAATATTTTTAATTGGAAAGGATGAGAGAGAGGAAGAGAAAAAAATTCTATTCCACCTTCTTCCACCTCCTCCATGGAAAAGAGTTAAACCACTCTATTCTGTTTTCTTCCAACCTTGTTCGGCGGAATAAAATGATTTATTCTAGGGGTGTACACGAAATTGTCCTACCCACCCAATCCGCCCAACCCGATCCGGACCGACCTTTTTTGGCGGGTTTCGAAGTTGTTGGGTCGGATCCGGGTTGAAACTTCGACAAACCCGGATATATGGGTTGGGTTACGGATTAGAAACTAAAAACCCGCATTAACCCAACCCAATCCGCATAATTCCAAATTTCCAAATAATTGTTTAAGTTTTTAATATAAATTGTATGGTATGTTATTTTTTCGCAAATTATATATTACTATGATTTATTTATTAATAATCATTTTCAATATTATATGTTATCTTATCATCTTTTACCTTATATGAATATTATGTTTATCAAGTAATTAAAATTTCTCAAATTAAAATACATTTTTTTTTAACTTAAATCATATATGATATGTTTTGTTTTATGTCAAAAATGAATATTTTCCTTTGATATTTTTTATTTTGTTTTAGGAGTAAACTTCATTTTTTGTTGTTATTTTGTGTTTACTTTAATAGTAAGATTTTTTATTTCTTAGTGATATTACTATATCAATTTTGTCATGAAATATATAATTAGCTCGAAGTTTGAAAATTTTCTATATAATCTGTGTTTTATATTTATTGTCGGAAAATACGACATAAATATAATGAGATGTTGATTATGCATGTTTAATTTTGATTTGTGTATTTGTAAAATATTTTCGATGATCTAATTAAAAATATAATTTTTGTTGCATATTTTTTGTGAACATATGCACATATATATAGTATATGTATTTACGAAAAAAACCCGGGCTAACCCGCCCAAACCGCCCAACTGGGGTAGGATGAGTTTGAAATTTTGTATAGGTATCATGGGTTGAGTTGGGTTGGAAAAATGAAAACCCGTTCTAGTTGGGTTGGGTTACAATTTAGTTAAAAATCCGTCCAACCCGGTCTTTGTACACCCCTAATTTATTCCACTATCTTCCATTATTCCACTCTAATTCTATATGTTGCCGATGGAGATGATCAAACCCTATTTTCTGAAATCTTGGGAATTAATTAAACCGATGACAATATCATTTGTTGTTAATGTCTTTGTATAAGTTTTTTTTTGTATATGTTGAGTAAAATTCGACATCAGAAATAATTTGTGTTCATCTTGAAAAGATAACTATTATCATGTATTTGATTAACAAGATATCGTAGAACAATTGAACTAGTTACTTGTTATTTGAGTTATGTTTGAGATCACAATCATTTTATTTAACCTAGATAATAGGATGCACGATAATAAGATAATTATGATTTATGAATTGTAGATTCGGTTGTTATCATTAAATAAACCGGCACGATCACAAAACATGTTAAATTTAATTGCAAAAAAGTAACCAGTGAAAATTTGAAAGTACTATTGATTGCTGGAAACACTATTCCTTGCAGGAATTGAACAAAACTTTGTTAAATTCGAACCGAACAATTGTTGAAAAATTCAGGAACGGTTCTGTTCGGACAAAATTTTGATACGTTCGAACATAATATCAATTGCGGAGCATTATAAATAGAGTGACGATACTCTCCCCGCTTTACAATTCACCTAGATGATTGATGTGTTTGCATGTGTATTAATTATAGTTGTGAACCATGAATATTTTTATTTGAACCATCATATATAGGATGAGAGTGAATTAAATGTCAACTGTTTTACACATCATTAATGTATTTAATGTTTTTATTGTTTTTGTTTACCACCATCCATTTGTAATTAAATCCAAATTTACTAATGTGAAAAATAAGTTATTGAGATAGACTAGTTGACCATTTATCAAGTGTTAAACGGGCACATATTACTCGTTTGAAAAATAAACGTCTACATCGGAAATTAAATTACAAATGATATGATAGAATTTAAATACTAGGCCCCTAAAAATTTAGCAATACTTTTCCCACGAACGAATTTGATCCTTGATACAAGTCACTAATTGAGCATGCATCTTCCCCTTTTGTTGAAAAATTCGGTTAATTCGTTCTCTCCAAATGGACCAAATAGTTGCAAGACATTTGATGTCCCATGCCCTTGTCTCTAAACTCGTTTTAATTCTTCTATAGTCCCACCAAAAGGATATTAACGAAGTCGTTCCTACATTTGACCGAGGCTTGATTTGGCGTCATAGTTCGGTCGTGAACGGACATTGCAAGAATAGATGATCACTTTTTAGAGAGTTTCGGAGCAAAGTATGCAAGTAGGATTGTGGTGCCATCCTCTTTTGAGTAGATTTTCTCCCGTTAAGATCTTGTCATTTAGCACCAACCATAGAATTTTCACTTTAAGGAAGACAAGTATAATTTTTCTTATAAATAATGTATTTCACTTGATCTTATCTTATATTTAAACCCTACTCCGAGTCTCTTGGATTATATTCTTTTTTTGAGAATAATAGAGAGGGCTCATAAGTCCCCCATCTATTTGCCTTTTCATTAAAAGATTTACAATAACTATGAGATAAGAACTCCATTAATGAAATTCTCATCTTTAGCATAGTCCCTTATACTAATATTTCACAAAAACAAAAACAACCCACAAATACAAAACACAAAAAAAAAATTCCTGAATGCATTTCTAAACTAGAATTGAAATCCTTAGAAAAAATCAGGAACTGATTTCCAAATTTACTATCACAGAACTGAGATCCTATAGTACAATTTATATATTAATATATGAGGTCTCCGAGATAGTACAGACTTGAGAGATTAAGTGAACACTTACTGATTGGGCTGGCAGACAGACTAGACTACTCAAATGGTGGCGAGAAAAAAAGGATGTAGCTAACTTTTTCCCTTCTTTTATTTAATTTCTTTGGCAACATCATTACACATTTCATTTGCTTTCCTTTCCACCTATTTGTTTGTATTCAAATCAAACTTGTCACGATTTAATAATATAATTACAGTACATCCTTTGGTGGAGGCTGTTCAGCCATTACCATCTTTAGAATCTAAATTGTCGCTTCTGTAAAATAGCATAGGCTGAAAAATAGCGTGATAATTATGGGACACATTATTGACTGCACTGATATGAAACATATGAAAGAAAATAAATGCACGAATCTTCGGAAAAGAGGGTAAGCAACCCATATCGGTGGGACCGCTAATAATCGAAGAAACTCAAACGTGGTCCAAAATAACAAATTAACAAAATTTCACGTCAAGAAAAAATAATTATTCAAAAGTGGAGCGGAAGATATCACACTAAACAAGGCTTATTGTCCTGTATAATTCATTGTAACTTTACTTTTATTATTAATACAAAACAAGGTAGGCTTTTGGCCTTCCTAATTCAAAAAAAAAAAAAATTATAATTTTTTATTTGAGGACTACTAATACATTCCGCTCTTAACACACGCCATGCCGCCATATATCTTTTACCTTCATATTTATATTTTTTTACGACCCACAAATAAAAACACTAGTATTTATATATTTTTTCTACAACAAATATTACAAAATGTATTAATAATAGTAAACAGGGTATAAGAATCACTGATCTTCGTCCACGCAAAATAAAGTATAAATAAGTACCAAATTTGCATTTATTGTATAAAAAAGATATAAATATGAAGGTAAAAGATATATGACGGCCTCACGTGCGTTATGAACGGAGTGCAAAATCTTTTCTCTTTTTATTTTAATACAAAGTTATTCTTTACGATGATGTATACAATATCATTTCAAAATAAAATGATATCACATTATATTTTATAACTCATCTACGTACGTATACCATCATCAACAAATTTCATGATTAATGCATATGCTAGTATCATAATATAATTATTGATATATAATACAATTTTACGGAAAGTATGGAAATATTATTATATCAGTGTTATTAAGAATATCTTACACAATAATAAATCTAGAAATAGCGAACCATACAACACATATGTAGGATTTGCACGTCATTGCTTATATAATACTAACAAAAAATTTATTTCATACAAAAATACAATTAATTCGTAAATGATATTACATTAAATATTTAGAAGTGTCAGCAAATTGTCTTGTAGTGATGGTCCACCACGTTAACACAAAACAATTAAAAAACTAATAATTTTGTAACTAAACAACATAATTATAAATTATTAATATCATGAGATTTTTAAATTTACATATCTGAAAATAGAATAATATCACATATAAGTTTGAAATGAATAATATTATATATGCATTTTAGAAATTTTAAGCAGTTATTAGTGTTAAGTAAATTTTTATCATTAATATTTATTATTGAAAATATTATGTTTCATAAGTTTAAGATGTTATTTGTGTTTGGTAAATTAATATCTTTCATTCTTATTCTTTTTGAAAAATTAGCATGACATTGTTTTGAGTAAAAATACGACTATAACCTACTTAATGTTACGTACATTTATTTTTGAAATTGTACTTTTAAAAACACTAATAATTAGACTTAGAAGTCACCAATGTTATTCTATTTATTTTTGTTTTGTATTTTCTTAAATAATTGTCTTTACAATTTTAAGATATAAAAAATGTTGGAAATATGAGAATACTAAATTCAAAATAAAGAAAAAAGCAAGTTAATATATTAATATTTTTTAAAAATTATATTTTAAAAAATACTAATAATATTTCATGATGTTTCATAATATTATATATTAAATTGTTAGTGTTACATTTAACTTTTCATGTTCTATTTAAAATCAAATTTAATCATGTAACATCATGTGAAATGATATATATACAATACATTCAATCCTACGCGGGAATGTCAAGGGATTGGGTAATACCCGTACCCGACGGGTATCCGATCCGGACGGGTAATACCCGATTAAGGCTATCCGCGGGTCGGTTATTAACTGATTACAAAATATCCGGCACGGAGTAGTGTATGAGTGAGGTTATACCCAACCCGTGGATATGACTGAGCCGAACCCGATTCTTAATAACTCTACTTATATATATTTTAACCTTCTTTGATCCTGGTCGTCTCATTTTCTTTGTTCATCTACCATGTTCCTTTCGAGTATCGTGCTTGTTCAGAAGATGTGAATGAAGAGGACGAGATAATTGATCGTACGGAACGAAACATCCGAATTGAGTGACATCAATTTTATATTACACGATTTAAGAAATATTTTGTTGTGTATTTTGTGATTTTGTGATATTATTATGTTATGTGATGTTATTTAGTTTGAAAATATATATTTTTCTTTGGTATATTTTAATATTTTTGTATATATTAAGATATGGAAAAAAATTTCGTAGGTAATTCGAAAATTTGCGGGTCCTAAACAGGACGGGTAAAATTACTCATTTAGTTGACGGATCGAATACGGATATTATCCGATTAAGATGAATAAATATATGGATGAGTCTATATCCGATCCGAATCCGATCCATTAAGATTCCTAATCTTACCTGAACTTGTGATGAGTCTAAAAAAATGAATAGTTATTCAATGATTTATATTTTTGTAAGGTAGCATAATTTGTGATGGCGTGGATAAATTATGATTTGATGTGTATTTTCTCTCGATTATTCAATTAAATCAAGCACCAATTATTTATACAAGTGAATCATCCATTGAAATCTGAACAGTTGGGTTAATTATTATTAATAAACCGTGATATTAACTAATTTGACTAACTAAATCTATTAATAATTTGGCTAGGAATAGAATCCTATACACGTGGAAGGTCGGCAACGACGTGCCCTTCTTCCTCTCTCCACCCCCTTCTCTCGAAAGCAACCCCTTGCACCCTCTCCATTTCTCCCCCAAATAAACCAAGCAAGCCACTCATTTGCCATGCAATTTTTACCCAAATGGACGTATATTGCCTTTGCAAACCGTAGAGCGTGGAAATTTGCAAAGCAAATCCAACCACACTTAGTAAAGTTACAACGCGTAGAGGCACCCCGTTAAGTAAGGATTTTTCACGTTCGTGTGATTGGACGCTTTGCTCTATATAAACCCCATAACTGTATAGATCTTTGCATCCCAAATATACCACATACAGAGAGAGAAAGAGATCTGCTAAGAAACTAAGAAATGGGTTCAGCAACATTCATAGACATAATTCTTGCAATTATCTTGCCTCCCCTTGGCGTTTTTTTCAAGTTTGGCTGCGAGGTACGTACTTAAATAAATGTGTTTCGACGATGTTGTATAAATGTTAATGAAGGAATTTGACATGCAAATTTGAATTAATTTCTTTGGTGTAGATTGAGTTTTGGATCTGCCTACTTCTGACGTTCTGTGGGTATCTGCCTGGCATTATCTATGCACTTTGGATCATCACCAAGTAAATCGTACGATATATGGTGAGATTTTTAATCAATTTTTTTGTTATTAACAGAAGTATAAGTATATAAATACGAGAGTTTATGATACACTATTAATTAATTAATGAGTATTTAAGAGATAATCTTTAACTGTATTTATCAATTAATGTTAGATTAATAATTTTTTTAATTATTCTATTTAAAGATTTTATTTTATAAAAAATAACTTCTGTGGTACATTTTTAAAAAATCTAATTTAATTACTAAACACCCAAAATACTTTTAAAAGAAACTGAATCACATATATTATCAACTTCAAGCAGGTGATACTATATATTTTGAAATAACTAATTAATTAATTAGTTTTTATTTATGATTTCCTTGCAGGTGTTGATTGGTCCATCAAAATGACATGTTGGATAATATTTCGAATGAGTGGTTAAGAATGAAGATTCATGTTATTTTAGATTTTAATAGACATGTATCTATCACTTTTTTATGTTTTGAACAGTAGCGGTCAGCAGATCTACCATTTATTCTTTTTTTTGGATATTTACATATTTGTTCGTTTGTAATTTGGTAATAATTGTATCCTGCTATGTAAAATTTATCCATTTCAATAAAATAATTGATTGTGACAACATAATTGGTAAAACAGAAAAATTAAATAATACTATCATCGTAAATGTCATATTTACAATGAAAATTAAAAACACGTTATTTGAACTCCTCAAAACGTAAAAAAATTGCTATGAATCGGAAAGAAAATTTTCTTAGTGTTTGTACAACTTGGTGAAAAGTTACGTAGTAAAATATTCGATCCAAACCATCTCAAAAACACGTTATTTGGATTCCTCACAGCGTTAAAAGATTGTTATGAATAAAAAAACAAACTTTCTTAATGTTTGTAAAATTTTGTGAAAAGTTATGTAGCAAAAAATACGATGCAAACGATCTAAAAACACGTTATTTGAACTCCTCAAATCGTAAACAGATTGCTATGAATCGAAAAGAAAACTTTCTTAGTGTTTGTACAATTTGGTGAAAAGTTACGTATCAAAAGATTCGATCCAAACCATCTCAAAAACACGTTATTTGGACTCCTCGGAGTGGTAAAAGATTGCTATGAATCAAAAAACATACTTTCTTAGTGTCTGTAAAATTTGATGAAAAGTCATGTAGTAAAAGATACGATACAAATGATCTAAAAACACGTTATTTGAACTCCTCAAATCGTAAAAATATTGCTATGACTCTAAAACAAAGTTTCTTTGTGTTTGTACAATTTGGTGAAAAGTTACGTAGTAAAAGATTCGATCCAAACCATCTCAAAAAAATGTTATTTGGACGCGTTAAAAGATTGTTCTGAATAAAATAAACAAACTATCTGACTGTTTGTAAAATTGGGTTAAAAGTTATGTAGTGAAAGATACGGTACAAATGATCTAAAAACACGTTATTTGAACTCCTCAAAGCGTAAAAAGATTGTTAACAATCGAAAAGAAAACTTTCTTAGTGTTTGTACAAATTTGGTGAAAAGTTACGTAGTAAAATATTCGATCTAAACCATCTCAAAACACGTTATTTGGACACCTCACAACGTTAAAAGAGTGTTATGAATCAGAAAACAAACTTTCTTAGTGTTTGTAAAATTTGGTGAAAAGTTATGTAGTAAAAGATACGGTACAAATGATCTAAAAACACGTTCTTTGAACTCCTCAAAGCGTAAAAAGTTTGCTATGAATCGAAAAGAAAACTTTCTTAGTGTTTGTACAATTTGGTGAAAACTTACGTAGTAAAAGATTCGATCCAAATCATCTCAAAAGCACATTATTTGGACTTCTCGGAGCGTTAAAAGATTGTGATGAATCAAAAAAAAACTTTCTTAGTGTTTGTAAAATTTGGTGAAAAGTTTCGTAGTAAAAGAAATGATACAAATTATCTAAAAATACGTTATTTGAACGTATTAAAGCATAAAAAAATTGCTATGAATCGAAAAGAAAACTTTCTTAGTGTTTGTACAATTTGGTGAAACGTTACTTAGTAAAAGATTTGATCCAAACCATCTAAAAAACACGTTATTTGGACTCCTCGGAACTTCAAAAGATTGTTATGAATCGAAAAGCAAACTTTCTTAGTTTTTGTAAAATTTTGTGAAATGTTATGTAGTTAAAAATACGATACAAATGATCAGAAAACACGTTATTTGAACACCTCAAAGCGTAAAAAGATTGTTATGAATCGAAAAGAAAACATTCTTAGTGTTTGTACAATTTGGTGAAAAATTACATAGTAAAAGATTCGACCCAAACCATCTGAAAAACACGTTATTTGGACTCCTCGGAACTTTAAAAGATTGTTATGAATAAAAAAAAACAAACTTTCTTAGTGTTTGTAAAATTTGGTGAAAAGTTACGTAGTAAAAGAAACGATACAAATGATCTAAAAACACGTTATTTGAACTCCTCAAATCGTAAAAAGATTGCTATCAATCGAAAAGACAACTGTCATAGTGTTTGTACAATTTGGTGAAAAGTTACGTAGTGAAATATTCTATCTAAACCATCTCAAAACACGTTATTTGGACCCCTCACATCGTTAAAAGAGTGTTATGAATCTAAAGACAAACATTTTTAGTGTTTGTAAAATTTGGTGAAAAGTTATGTAGTAAAAGATACGGTACAAATGATCTAAAAACATGTTCTTTGAACTCCTCAAAGCGTAAAAAGATTGCTATGAATCGAAAAGAAAAATTTCTAAGTGTTTGTACAATTTGGTGAAAACTTACGTAGTAAAAGATTCGATCCAAACCATCCCAAAAACATGTTATTTGGACTCCTCGGAGCGTCAAAAGATTGTTATGAATAAAAAAAAACAAACTTTCTTAGTGTTTGTAAAATTTGGTGAAAAGTTACGTAGTAAAAGACACGATACAAATGATCTAAGAACACGTTATTTGAACTTCTCAAAGCATAAAAATATTGCTATGAATCGAAAAGAAAACTTTCTTAGTGTTTGTACAATTTGGTGAAAAGTTACGTCGTAAAATATTCGATCTAAACCATCTCAAAACATGTTATTTGGACTCCTCACAGCGTTAAAAGAGTGTTATGAATCCAAAGACAAACTTTCTTAGTGTAAAATTTAGGAAAAAATTACGTAGTAAAAGAAACGATACAAATGACCTAAAAACACGTTATTTGAACTTCTCAAAGCATAAAAAGATTGGTATGAATCGAAAAGAAAACTTTCTTAGTGTTTGTACAATTTGGTGAAACATTACGTAGTAAACAATTTGATCCAAACCATCTCATAAACACGTTATTTGGACTCCTCGGAACTTTAAAATATTGTTATGAATCGAAAAGCAAACTTTCTTAGTGTTTGTAAAATTTTGTGAAAAATTATGTACTTAAAAATATGATACAAATGATGTAAAAAACATTATTTGAACACCTCAAAGCGTCAAAAGATTGCTATGAATCGAAAATAAAACTTTCTTTGTGTTTGTACAATTTGATGAAAAATTACGTAGTAAAAGATTCGATCCAAACCATCTGAAAACACGTTATTTGGACTCCTCGGAACTTTAAAAGATTGTTATGAATCGAAAAACAAACTTTCTGAGTGTTTATAAAATTTGTTGAAAAGTTATGTAGTAAAATATAGGGTACAAATGATCAAAAAATACGTTATTTGAACTCCTCGAAGCGTAAATAGATTGCCATGAATCGAAAAGAAAACTTTCTTAGTGTTTGTACAATTTGGTGAAAAGTTACGTAGTAAAAGATTCGATACAAACTATCTCAAAAACACGTTATTTGGACTCCTCGGAGCGTTAAAAGGTTGTTATGAATCAAAAAACAAACTTGTTTAGCGTTTGTAAAATTTGGTGAAAAGTTGCGTAGTAAAAGATACGATATAAATGATCTAAAAACACGTTATTTGAACTCGTCAAAGCAGAAATAGATATCTATGAATCGAAAAGAAAACTTTCTTAGTGTTTGTACAATTTGTTGAAAAGTTATGTAGTAAAAAATACGATACAAATGATCTAAAAACACGTTATTTGAACACCCCAAAGTATAAAAAGATTGCTATGAATCGAAAAGAAACTTTCTTAGTGTTTGTACAATTTGGTGAAAATTTACGTAGTAAAAGATTCGATCCAAACCATCTCAAAAACAAGTTATTTGGACTCCTCTGACCGTTAAAAGATTGTTATGTTGTAAAAGATACGATACAAATAATCTAAAAACACGTTATTTTAACTCCCCAAAGCGTAAAAAGATTTCTATGAATCGAAAAGAAAACTTTCTTAGTATTTGTACAATTTGGTGAAAAGTTGCGTTGTAAAAGGTTCGATCCAAACTATCTCAAAAATACGTAATTTGGACTCCTCAAAGCGTTAAAAGATTGTTATGAATCGAAAAACAGAAGTTCTTAGTGTTTGTAAAATTTGGTGAAAAGTTGTGTAGTAAAAGATGCGATACAAATAACATAAAAACACGTTATTTGAAGTCCTCAAAACGTAAAAAGATTCCAATGAATTGATTTTTTTTTTTTTACTGTTTGTACAATTTGGTGAAAAGTTACGTAGTAAAATATTCGCTCCAAACCATCTCAAAACACGTTATTTGGACTCCTCACATCGTTAAAAGAATGTTATGAATCGAAAAACAAATTTTCTATGTGTTTATAAAATTTGGTGAAAAGTTATGTAGTAATTAATATGAACAATTTGCTCTACTTATGAAAGAATCCTCAGCTTCCTCATACTCCTTGATTGATGTTGAAGTAATTTATATATTTGTGGAGAGTTTGTGTGAGTGTCAAATTATCAAATTGTTTATAGTATTTTGCAAAACACAACAATTGCGTAGACCTGATATGATTTATTTTTATTTGAGTCAAATAAATATTGCGCGACAGACTATATAAGGATTGAAAAAAATTAATGTTTTCTGTTGAAAATGAATGATAATTATGAGACTTGATTGTTCAATACAAAACATAACAATTTATAACTTCAACATGACAATAATGTATCCAACGATTTTTAAAATTATTCAATATGTCTCTTCGTTGGATAAATAATTAATGGTTCAGTTGGTTAGATACTAATATATATTGAAATACATATTGGGAAATACGCGCAGAACAAATACATATTGAGAAAGACGCGCAGAATCTTTCGCACGCATCATTTGCTAGTAAAAGTAAAAAGAGACGAACATGAATGTTTTTTGTTAATTGTCATCCAACTTAATACATAACATGACTTCTATTTGTAAGAAATGAAAATTTTAAAACTATTTATTGAATTACTATTAATCATATTTAATAAGAATATCAAAAAATTTGAAATTATAGAATCAAACAGAGGGTAACCTTCAATATATGCACGAACATTCATTATTATTATTGTTATTGTTATTATTTGATTTAATATAATTTTATATTACATTGCTTTGCTGGAGCCTGTTGAGCCATTACCATCTGTAGTATCTTTGATTGTCGCCCCCACAAAATTACATAGATTATGATTATGATTTGATGTGAATTATCTCTGTATGACTCAATTAAATCATGCACCAATTTTTTGTACCAGCGAATCATCAATTGAAATCTAAACAGTTGGGTTAATTATTGGTCAATAATGCATATAGCCGAACACAATATGATTTTTGTAGAAGATTTGACTACCGAAATTTTTTGGAAGTGAAAAATAAGTTAATGACTAAGACGTGGAAGAAAAAAATAAGTTGGCTAGAAAAAGAATAGAATCATATACACGTGGAAGGTCGGCAAAGCGACGTGCCCTTGTATCTGTCTTTCCATCCCCACTCACTGGAAAGCAACCCCTTCCCCTCTCTCCATTTCCACCACGACTAAACCATGCACGTCATATTCATTTGCGAGGCCATATATCGTGTCCCTCAAATTCCTTCACAATTTTTTCACAATAATTATTATTTTGAATTAACGATTAATTCATAATTATTTATTTTTAATTATTTATAATTAATCATCAATTGATATGAACCTTAATTATATATTAAAATTTTAATAATCATGAATTAATCGTTAATCCACCACATTAATTATGAGATTTATTACTGTGGAGGAATCTCAAGGGAAATGGGGGGCAAAGTATAATTTCCCTTCATTTGCCATGAAACATTTGTACAAATGGACGTATATTGTCGTTGCAAAGCATATCCATCCAGACTTTTGTAAAGTTACAATGCGTGGAATCGTTAAGTAAGGATTTTTCACGTTCGTTTGATTGGAGGCTTTGCTCTATATAAGCCCCAAAACTCTTATAGTTCTTTCCATCCCAAATATACAACATACAGAGAGAGAAAGAGATCTGCTCTAACCTCATCACAGAAAATGGGTACAGCAACATGCATAGACATAATTCTTGCAATTATCTTGCCCCCACTTGGTGTTTTCTTCAAGCGTGGTTGCGCGGTACGTACTTGATGTTGTAATTTCTTTTTTTTATATGAATATTGTTTTTTTCGACGAGTTTTCGAGAAGCAATAACGTGCTTGAATGAATAACTTAATTCGTGAAGGAGTTTGAGATTTAAATTTGAATTAATTTCTGTTGTGCAGATTTCGTTCTGGATCTGCATACTTCTGACGCTCTGTGCGTGGTTGCCCGGGGTTATCTTTGCAATTTGGATCATCACCCAGTAAATTATATGATATATGGTGAGATTTTTAAACAAAGTTTGTGCTTAATTATTTCAAAGGTTGTTCAACTTACAAAAACTTATTGTCACTATATGTGTGGATTTAATCTAGTAAATCTACTTCCTTACCATAAATGATTACATACACTAACAAAAATAATTCTTGTTATTAACGTGACGGGGAGTTCCATCATACATCTTTTTAAAAAGATATTTTGGATATTTAAACGGGTGTATCATAAAATTTATTTTTTATGAATATTTTTACGAACAATAAATATTTCATATTTAGCCAAACATTAATTGATAATTACACTTGAAGTCTTACTTCAATACTCATTAATTGATAAGAATTAAAAATATCCTTGAAAAAAAATATATCACAGAAAAAATGATGTATGATAGAAATCCTCTAAGAGAACATATGTTCATATAAACTAATTCTTTTTTAAATTAAATAATTCTAAAAATATTTAGCCAAACATTAATTCTTGTCCTACTTCCAGCATATATATCTACTTCGTATTTTATTTATTTCTGGTTTGATTAATTTTTTTTCTCAAAATTGCATTACAGGTGTAAATTGGCCCTTTAAAATGATATAAATATAAATTGCTGGTTTATTTTAGAATGAGTGGATGCCATACAAAATTCATGATTGTTGTTGTTTTTTAGTTTAAGATAGACATGTTTCTATCACTTTTTTTTATGTTTTGAACAGTAGTGGACCTTCCATTGATTCTCTTTGGCATATTTTCGTTTTTGCTTGTTTGTAATTTTTGTAATAAGTGTGTGTTCCTTTTATTTATTTATTTATCCATTTTAATAAAATAATTGATTGTGACTACATAAATGGTATAATAAGTACGTGATGTTTTTATTTATTTATTTACACATTTTTATATTTGATTGTGACTACATAATGGTATAATAAGTGTGTTTCTTTTATTTATTTGTTTATCCATTTTCATAAAATAATTGATTGTGATTACATAAATGGTATACCAGAACAATTAGACAATTAGATAATATTATGAATTTCATTGACACATATATATAGTAAATTAACTCGATATCTTAATTCGTAGTTTTGTTTAATTCATAGTTTAATAATAAATTAACATGTCAAATAATGAAATAAAATATTCAAAATTAAATGCTAAATCCTAATAACGTCATCAAAATTTGTGGAAAAATATTGAAGTTTATCCAACATTTTTGTTTATAAAATTAGTTCGCCAACGAAAAAGAAATAATATATATTGCTTCAGTGCCAACATGGTTATTAACACTTTCTACATTAAACAGATATTATTGCACTGTTAAACAATTCAAAATATTATTAAACACGAGTGACAATTATTAGTGGTCCAAACACGAATGGTCACAAATTGATAGTGGTCTTCAACACGAGGGACCACAGATAATAATGATATTTGTACAATTTATACGTGCCCACTGAATCAGATGTATGAATACTTAAAAAAATGCATAAATATTCTGAAGATGATAAGGTATTCAATACGAATACGGATACATATAATATGATATGATTCGGATACGTATTAGATACGTCACGGGTCGTATTTTATTATTTTAATATTTATTTTTTCAAATACAGTCCAAATATTTCAGGATACGTCAGTATACGATTTAGATGCTTCGGTTATAATATTTTGTCTCATTATATATTTCAGCACATAATACTTTTATATAAATTTATTTAAGTTACATTTAAATTAGTTTCATAATAATATTTTTGTAGGGTTACGCACACGTTTATCAAAGTGTGCAGCGGAGTTAGTTTCGCATGCGTAACCTAATTCTATCAGGATCACGCTCGAAAAGCCAACGAAAAGGAAGAGTTGGAGAAAATTACCTCGTACAAGTTAGTACGTGTCGACTTCTTCTCCAAATCCGTGAACCTTCTCCAAGGAATGCTCATGCAATCCCTCTACTCGTGTCCACCTCGATTTCGACCGATCGGAATCTTCGACGTCATTCTAGTCGCCGTCACGATCAATTCTCTCAAGAACTTGCTCGAATCTCCCTCTCAATCTCTCTAAACGAAATCAGAATTCTGTGGAAGAAGAGAGAGAAAAAGCAGCGGCTCAAATTCTTAGGTTCTGAAAAAAAACTTAGGTCAAAAACGAAATCAGAATTATATATATAGGAAATAAGTTCGAACGGGCCCAATTCTGACTGCAGATCGGGCCCAATTCTTACTGCAGATTTGCCTATTTATATAAATTCTTCCAAGTTAATTCTTAAGCCATATTTCTTTCAAACTCCCTCTTGGATTAAGACTTAATCAACTTGGTCATATGTCCAACATATGTCGTGAGATCTAATCACACGTGATTCCATTTTGTTTGTCCAACAAACGTATTGGTGAGCATTATCTTGAGAATCCGATATGTTACGAAATCTTGGTGTGACCGTGTAGGTTCGTCTAAGACTGGTAGTGGATATAGCAGCAATCCACAAGGTATTGCGAGCACTAGACTGCCATTAATACCTACCCAGAATTAGCACGAAAAAGATGGAGAACACCTTTATGAAGATGCAGTACATCTTCATACCTAGCTCAGATAAGTGTTACTAGTTCTCTTGTTCGCGATATCTTCCGATCAAAAGAGTCACGGTGAAGCCTAAGACTTCAAGTCATCCCCTTTTCTTTTTGATCAGATATACTCTTTCTCGATAAGAATTAGATTGATAATAACAATGGGAACTCTACTGAGTTCCATCGAGCTTGGTCAAGCATTTCATCAATCACAATTCAATCGAGGTGCCCGAGAGATATCTCCCTCTATCCTTTTTGAAGGTTAGAAATGAACAATTCCTATCTTGCAACCTCACATCCTTTTGCCTATGCTAAAACCAAGACCCAATAGTAATCTCTGCTACACAGTTACGCGTAGGGTTAATTATATCAAAGCATTGTCTTTTCACATACTAGGTATCCGTGAGATCACTCAAGTATGAAGAACTAAAATGCACTATCTGGATATGAGTTCGTCTCCAATGACTCTGACCATGTCACAAACTCATATAGTGGTCAGTCCAATATACGACGCCGCGTATATCCATGTTCTAGAATCGACGCTACCGTCACAGATCAGTAAAACCTGATCATCTCATCTACGAATATGCCAGTGTATGTAAAAGTCTCCATTCAGTGAATGGACTACCTGCTTCAAACCTATGAACAACTTTATACACGAGGGACGTTTTAGAATTATATTCATTCCGTTTAGTGGTTTTACTATCATTCAATTGACGAATCAATATGCCAGACTATGGCCATGCAACATATTATTCTCAACTGACTCGATGCACTAAACTAGAATAAAATTCAAGGTCTATCCGATTATTATAATCGAATAACCTCTCACACACTTTCTTGTTATTTAAAATTTTTGAAATATGAAGGTTTAGGTCATATGATGAATAATAATATAAATATCTGTCTCATAAACAAATACAATCCCAATAACACGTCTAGGGCATAATAAATGTTCTCCCACTTGCACTAGGCAGATCGAATCCCCTTATGCAATAAGAAACATAAACAAAACACCCAATCTAACACTGCGATAGATATCCCAATCCTATCGCCCTAGCATGCTGCTCATGCTTGGCACGTGATAGTGGCTTCGTAAATGGATCGGCCACGTTATCATCAGTAGGTATCTTCATTATTTTACGTCACCTCTCTTCGTAATCTCACGAATCAAGTGGTAATGCCGGAGTACATGCTTGGACCTGTGATGCGCTCGCGGTTCCTTGGATTGTGCTATTGCTCCGTTATTGTCACAATAGACATCCATGGGACCCGAGATGCTTGGCATAACGCCAAGTTCCATCACGAACTGTCATAGCCAGACAGCCTCCTTTGTGGCTTCCGAAGCCGCGATGTATTCCGCTTCAGTTGTAGAATCAGCCACCGTCTTCTGTTTGGAGCTTTTCCAAACAACAGCTCCGCCATTGAGCGTGAAGACGTAACATATCCTTGGAAATCGTCCGGGCAAGTTTGGAAACTAGCATCTGTATATCCTTGGATAATCAGATCTCCTTCCGAACCTCCATAGACAAGAAATATATCTTTAGTATTCCTGAGATACTTAAGAATGCTCTTGACTGCGGACCAGTGAACTTCCCCGGGATCAGACTGATAGCGGGAAGTCACACTCAACGCATATGCGACATCTGGTCTAGTACATATCATGGCATACATGATCAATCCTATAGCCGAAGCGTATGGGATCCGACTCATTCGCTCACGTTCAGCGTCCGTTGAAGGACACTGATCCTTAGTGAGAGCGATGCCATGTGACATTGGCAGAAATCCTTTCTTGGATTGCTCCATGTGAAACCTAGTTATTAGTTTGTCAATATATGTATTTTGACTTAGTCCGAGAAGTCTCCTCGATCTATCTCTATAGATCTTCACGCCTAAAATCTAGGCGGCTTCTCCTAAGTCCTTCATTGCGAATTGACTACCCAAATATGCCTTCATTTCCAATGAGTAAGATGTCATCCACGTACAATATGAGGAATACGACCGAACTCCCACTGAATTTCTTGTATACACAAGGTTCCTCGATATTTTGAATGAAACCATATTTAGCGATGACCTCATCGAATCGTATGTTCTACGCACGAGATGCTTGTTTTAATCCATAAATGGATCTCACAAGCTTGCACACTTTATTCGTATTCTTTGGATCGACAAAACTCTCGGATTGTGTCATATACACATCCTCGGTAAGGTTCCCGTTAAGGAAAGCGGTTTTGACATCCATCTGCCATATCTCATAATCGTGATATGCAGCTATCGCTAGAAGAATGCGAATGCTCTTAAACATGGCTACTGGGGAAAACGTTTCATCATAGTCTACACCATGAATTTGCTTGAAACCTTTCGCCACCAGCCTTGCTTTAAAAGTGTGTACATTACCATCCATGTCGATTTTCTTCTTGAAAACCCATTTGCACCCAACGGTTTTAGCACCATTAGGTAGATCAATAAGATTCCAAACCTTATTATCATACATGGACTGGATCTCGGTTTTCATGGCTTCGTGCCATTTCGAGGAATCCATGATAGACATAGCACCTTTGTAGGAGGTTGGCTCATCATCTAGAGTCAACTCATCATCGTCATTACTAATGAGAAATCCATATCTCTCAGGTTCTTGACGATTCCTACCAGATCTACGTATAGCTTGTGTACTAGATTATGGTTCACCATTCAATGGTAACTCAGAATCTTGTTCCAAATCAACTTGGTAACTTTGTGGTTCTCGAATTTCTTCGAGATCAATTTTACTCCCACTGGCTTGACGATTTAGGAATTCCTTCTCTAAGAAGTGTCCTCGCCGAGCCACAAAAACCTTGTTTTCGTTAGGCAAGTAAAAGTAGTATCCTTTTGTTTCTTGAGGATACCCCACAAATAAACACTTGTCTGATCTTGGCTCGAGTTTTTCCGTCAATAACCTTTTTGTTGGGAATTCACCCGACCCCGGGCCCGCGCAGAGGATACGAAGGCCCGGTCCGGTTCCCAAAATCCAAGATCACGCCATGACTTCGAGGGTACGATGCAATAGAAGGATAGACGATTACCAGCGTGAAATTGATCACGCACGACGGGTTGATCGCTCACATCCTTACTTTCTCCGGTGTCACGTTGGTGACTAGTCCGTGCGTCCCTTACCACACGTCTCCCACCGTCTTGACACGTCTCCGGTTGTCTTTCGTGCGTCCCACGTCCACACTCTTCCACAGCCCACAGTTTTGCTCATTCGGTTTGATCACAATCGGAGAGCCACAAGGGCCACTCCTCTACTTGTATCCACCGTGAGTCGGAGTTCGTCGGTCGCGGGTGCAACTGCCTAGACGCTGCACCGGCGAACTTGCTTGATTAGATCGATTCTCTACACCGAGAAAAACTCCTTTTTCTTGGCCTTTCTCTCTTCACACTTTTTCACTCTCTTGAAAGATGTCTCCTTATATTTCTGGATTATTCTGAATAATACCATAGATGGGTCTGAATGATCTGATCTGGAGAGAGAGAGAGAAACATCATATTTATATCATATAGGATAAGGATGGGCCAAAAGGCATGTATATCTAATATACACCCTTTCACACAGAAAACTGCAGACACACTTTCAGTATTCTGTTGAAACGAAAATATTAAATCATCCCAACCGACTTTGAAAATTCACGAAAGTTGTAGATAATCTTATTATATTTCAAACCCAATTTTGCCTGTCCCAATTGGAGTTCGGATGAGAAAATTACGGACGTTTTACTAACTGTATGTCAAACGGTCGCACCCTTTCGGTATTCCATTAAAACGACACTGATACGTCGTTCAAATGAAAAATATTTCTACATGAAAGTTCTAGATAATCTCACTATCTATCTAACCCAATTCGAACCATTCAAATTGGATTTTCCTACTGAAAGTTATGACCACAAATGTACGCTTACATTCGTTCATCCTTGTGTACACTTTTACGGTTGATCCGAAACTGTATTTCCTTCAGTCTCCCACTCAATTTCAGACCTACCTAAAAGGTACTCGTGCATATCCATTATGCACGACTTTAGAGAATATAGCTTGCGTATCAAATACCAAGCTACGCACGTCTTATGTGCCAACTTTATAATCAAGCCCGATTTAGTACGACTCGTTGTGTGACCATGTAGGTTCGGTTAACGATGGCAGTAGGCTGTTTCCAAAGAACTACAAGCCCATGAGCGGGATCTATTCACTCCATCATGGCTACCCATGTTAACATGAAAAATGATTGTAATCATTGTGCCTATCTCGAATAGCGGTTATTAGTTCTCTTGTTAGCGATATCCGTTAATCAAAAGGCCTACCCATCTTTATATTTTGATTAACTATACTTATTCCTCGATTCCGAATTGAGTTAACAAATTTCAATCGATATTAACCGTTAATATCATTGATTGTGGCCACAATTTTCGTTAATCAATTCATCGAGTGGCCAAAGAGATATCTCTTCCTTTCGGAATAAACAATTCCTATCTTGGAGACTCACATTGAATTCCGTGTTTCGGACAATACCCAATGATGACCGTTTTAACTCCCTGTTACGGTGAGCGTAAGGTCATATCAAAGCATTGTGTTACGCACGTAATGCAATCAATGGTCGCCTCAAGTATGAAGAACCGAATAACCTACTCGTCACAAGTCCATCTATAATGACTAAACCATGTCATGGTCTCGCGGCTTCGGTCATATCCAATATATGTCACCTAGCATATATCTACGTTTCCGATTCGACAAACACCTTTGTCCTATGATTAGCAAAACATAATCATCTCCTCGGCTAACGTACTAGTGTACGCGTTCAGTATATTCCCTCGTAATAGAAATGCTTCTCTCTTAAGCAAACTGATCCGCGACTATGGATGTTTAGAAATGAAAATTTAAGTGTGACGGTTTTGCTGCACATAATCCTCAATTATGCCGACGTCCACAAAAGCTCAAATCAGGGTTCATGTAATCAAATTACACAACCCGCACACAATTTTCATATAAGGTGAATGCATAAAAACTTAAGTAAATTTTTTTTTTAAAAGGGATGCATTCATACGGATTAAGTATTTGGGTGATACAACGTTTACCTATGGGTATCTCCATACCCATAACCTGCGAGGACTATCGTATTAGATAACTACACTCTACTCTCTTCCTCCTCTAGGTATCTCCATACCCATAGTCATCGCATGATAGTCACGCGCGACTAGAGAGAGCGGTTTTGTAAACGGGTCCGCACGTTGCTGCTAGTGTTAATCATCGTCATGTTTGGAACATTTCCAATATCTACGATCACATCATTTCACAAAATTTCATGGATCAAATGAAATTTTTCCGAGTATTGGCTAGAAGTGATTGTGACCTCGGCATTTTTGGCTTGTACTATTGCTTCTCACGCAATACACAACCATAAATCCGATAATTCGTGACTACTCGAGTTTGGTCATGTATCCTTGATCCATACCGCTTCCTTTTGTGATTAATAACCACAATATACTCGCCTCCGTAAATAGAATTATAAATTATTGGTCTTGTGGAACCTTTCCACATAACCGTGTTTTCGTTTAAGCAAAACATGTACACACTTTGTGATCAAAAGTCGTGCTACATATTTGGACGTGCCATATTTGGAAACTGTTGTTGTTATAACTCTTTATAACCAACACGTCCTCCACACCATTATAGATAAAATAAAATCCTGAATTCTTTTGCAAAGTATTCAAGGATAACATTCACCGCTATCAATACAAATCCCGATGGGTTTAAATATACATAACCATTATGTATATATATGTATAACCATTATACATTCACAAGAGTTAGTCTCATGTAATCGCATTACATTCAAACTCATGTGATTCCCATGGATTTTATTGATGGTGAACTAGACGCTCTATGTGTACGACGTATAGCCACATACATATCATGACAGATATAATAGATCCTCACATCAAATGTAAAGCATCATATTATTATTTTCCACCCTACTTGATGTCTTACATCGAGCCGTAGAAAATTTCTGTCATTCGACACTTCGATTTAACTCCGCCAAGGAGTTATATGTTGAAAACCATTTTCAACAATACGTCAATATGCGTGCTATAATATAGAACGAGGAATTCTCAGATCTATCATATAGATCTTCACGCTTAATTCATAAGAGGTCTCGCCTAAATTCTTTGTCGTTACAAGAAATATAACGCGGCTCCCACTAACCTTCATGTGTACACAAAGTTTCCATTCGTTTCGACAATTTTATAATAGTTTATAACTTCGTCAAAACGAATATTCCAATTTCGAGAAGTTTTCTCTAATCCATCATATGGATCGTTAAAGCGTGCATATCTTATCCCCGATTCTTATGAATCGAAAAAATTGTAAGGTTGTGTCAAGTACACATCCTTTCATAAAATTTCTCTCAAGAAATTCGGCTTTGACATCCATTTTGAGAATGTGAAAGCATGGCAACATGCGAAAAATATATGCAAATTCCTATCCATGTATGTTCCTATCCACTACGAATTACTTGAAACTCTTCGCTACGAGCCTCGCTTTGCATATATGCAAATTCCTATCCATGTATGTTCTTCACCTTGAAAACCCATTCACATTTCACGGGTCTAACCCTGAAAGTAGTGAAATCAAGTTCTAAACTTGATAATTTACACGGATCGAATATCAGATTTCATGACACCTTGCCATGTGGAACCGTTACTTTTCATAGCATCCTTGTAGGATATCGAATCATCATATGATTTCGATCTATCATCATTAGCAACGATAAATCCGTATTTACCGACTTATGATATAGCCTACTTGATCTACGAAAAATTCCTTTGTGTGTTCGACTCGTATTCATCAACTCTTGATGAAGTCGTGTCAACTTTCATCGGTACAATGTTCATTTTCCAGATCTCGAACTCTTTCGAGATTCATTCTACTCCCACTAGCCCGCATAGAGATAAGCGACATCAAGTTCCAAATTTGTGCGCATTCGGTCCTCCTCTAAGAAGGCATCTCTTCGAGCCACGAAAATCTCATTTTCGTCGGGACGTTTGAACTAATACCCTTTAGTTTCCGTTAGGATATATGATAAACGAACAATTTTCAGATTTGGGATTGAGTTTAATCGAAACCAATTTCAAAATATACTCACATCCTCAAATCTGTACAAATGACAACTTCGGAACCATTCCGATCCATATCTCATATGGCGTCTTTTATACCGATTAGAAGGTTTATGGCCCATATCATATATGCAACCATTCATTAGTGCCGCTGTCTCAAGGGTGTATCCCCAAAACATTTTTGGGATATCCGTTTGACTTATCATTTATCGAACCATGTCAAACATGCGTTCATTTCCTCTTTTCAGACACATCTAAATGTTCCGAATAAAGGTAATCGTGAATCGATTCCACAATCATAAATGATCATCAATACTCACAACTCAAATACTCGCCTTCTCGATCCTATCGAAAGGTTTAGCTCAAATACTCGCCTTCTCGATCCTATCGAAAGGGCTTTGATTTTCTTGCTTAGTCAATTTTGTATTTTGTTTTGAAACTCTTTGAACCTTTCAAAAGTCTCTGCTTCGGCACCCATTAAACAGATATTACCATATCTACTTTAACCGTCCGTAAACGTAACAAAATACCGATAGCCTCCTCTTGCCTCGTAATCTATCGGAACATTTGCATCTAAATGTAATTTCCAATAATTCGTTGGATCTTTCTCCAACCTTTGGAGAATGATGTCATTTGTCATCTTGCCTAATAAATAAGTATCGCATCAATCAATCGAATCTAATTCGAATGATTCTAGCAATTCATCATATGGAATCTAGATTCGCGTATCTCATTCATATGGCTAAGACGGAAATGCCAAAAGAAGCAATCAACTTCTAGGTTTAATCCTCCTCGGATTTCACCGTTTTTTTGAGTCATTAGTTTGGACAACTCCTTGTCCGAACTTTCTGTTTGGAAAACAATTTCCCAAAATACCCTTAGACATTTATTTCTTTCGATCCCGCCTTTGAATTACAAGGACATCCAAGCATCTCCTCGGATGCTCCAAGCATCTCCTATTCAAATTTACATCGCATCTCATGCAATTCCGGGATCGACTTATCTATCGAATGCATATGATATTCGGTTACGAAGATCGAATCTCGTACCATCAACACACGAGTGTTAATCAAAGACCCATAAGGCGTCTCAAAATTAACCTACTCTTTGAGCCGCATTGAACCATTCAACACGCTTTATCTCTTGAAACTATTTCTTGAGATTTGCATTTTTCTTTCATATACACTCGAATTCTCAAAACAATTTTGAGAAATTTGCGTCTATACATGCCACCACAAGGCACGTAATATTGTTCGATTCCTTCTTAAAGTGTATCGAACCCGGCTTTCTCTAAAGCCAAAGCCTCGAGCACCGAATCTACCATTTTCCGTGTCCAACACGTTCCTTTAAGTCTAAGAACTATTCTTTGACTATTAAGGTTAATTATGGTAATTACGGCTCAAAGGCTATCTATCATATCGATCTCATCGATATATTTGGAATCATATCGATCTCATCGATATATTTGGTGTTGCTAGAAAACAAAATTCTAAATGGATGATGAAGATTAAGCTCCTAACCATGCGTACTTAATCTATATGCTTATATGATGATTATATGAATAGTGTTATTTTATCGAATCGATAACCCTCATACCGATACGGGACTCCAAGTCCATAACACTCAAGATCCATATTTCGCAATCCTCCCACAAGTAACGAAGGCCTATCGAGTGAGATCTCGCTTATTTAGGTAGGATTAATATCCAATCGTATCCAATACGACTCTGGAACCTTTATAGAATTTCGGTGATGAATCGTATCACATACAATCCCAGTTCCGTGTGTGCATTCTAACTATGTCCCGAACTCCAATCGGATAGGCTTGGACGGTTAAGTCATAACCATATCAAACGTATTGTCAAGTGTATTGGTTAATTCTAACCTAGAGGGGGGTAAATTTGGCAATCTAACTTACACTTAGTTTAGATTTAAACCTAATTTACGGTGCGGAATAAATAATAATTTAGATGATAAAGATGATACCGTACAAACACTTTGACACAAGATGTTTGTTTACGAAGTTCGGTAGGTGGTTGCTTTGTAGCTTTAACTCACCCTTTACTCGCTTAATTGACCGACTCAATTATTTGCGAGTACCTACGTCTCCGGGAATGCCTTGTGCCTCTTTTTGGCTTTCGATTGAATTCCAACTCAACTCGATTACAAGGATTTGCCTAGATCGATTTACACGCTTCTATCGATCTATAGCTTAGGCTCTTTACACTTTGTTGCACTAGCCTATTACACTTTTTCACTAATCGAGCTACAACGTGATCGGTCACGTGAGTGGGATACGATTAGTGGAGAATATCGAAAGTAGATCAACGATCTAAAGAGGTTTCTCAAGCTATCAATGGATATAGAAAATCACAGCTTAGGGTTTCTCTCTTTTTAGGTTTTGAAAGTTTGAAATTCCGGAAGTGAGAGAGAGAGACCCATGAAGGATTCTATTTATACTCTCTATAGAAATCCTTCAGAAAACTTGCAGTGCGTTCGAACGCATACAGTCCGTTCAGAACGCACTTGAAGTTTGCACTAGCCGTTTCAAAATAACGTGCAAATACATCTTGGGTCCGTTCGAACGGACAATGTCCGTTCGTAACGGACTCAATTATACATAGCATTTTGCGTTCACAGGAACAAGAGTCCGTTCAACGCTCTGAAAAGTAGGTGAACGGATTCCAGGTTGTCCGTTCGAACGCACATGTGTGTTCGTTCGAACGCACATATCCCTGTGACATATTTCCGTTCACAGGAAAGATTGTCCGTTCAACGCACTCAGAAGGTGTGTGAACGGATTCTAATTGTCCGTTCGAACGTACATGATTGTTCGTTCGAACGCACACATCCCTGGGACACGTTTGGTTCTAATCAAGCTTTAAAGTTTTGATATTTAGCAAGTCCGTTCTGAACGGACTTTGAGTTCGTTCAGAACGCACTTCCTGCTTGACTGAACTCTTTGTTATTTTGAACATGATTTTACTTGAGTTCTACTAGGTTTGTACCTATGGTTTATTTGTGGCGTATCCCACTCACGGAAGGCTTCAACATCTTGAGTCTTGATGTATTCCAATGGCCTTCCTTGTGTTCTTCTTTTCTTGTTTATGTTGAGACTTCATGTCCTGATTCTTGATGTAATCCAATGAAGTCTTCCTTCACAAGTCCTCCTTCATCTTCGTATCGTACCTATGTTATCCTGCACTTTTCTGGATGTATACATTAGTACTGACAGTGTTTTGAAATAATCAAACTATCAGGAAATTTGAACCAACAAAGTGGACTACTCACGTGCATGACGAAGGCCTAACAACACGTAAGTCCCCATTTAACGCTTGCCACCCATTAATACCAATAACATGTGTGCATGACGAAGGCCTAACAACACACATATTGTGATACCAATTTCGATGGTTGTTGACATGGAAGGCATTTCCACGACTTAAATATTATGAGGGATCATGACATTCATGTTTCTAAATTCGTGACATAATCATATTATATCACTATCACAAGATTTTCAAAATGCATATGATTTATTTAGGGAGACTAATTATTCTAAATAATTAATTATCTTATATGCTAGTATGTTTGATGCCGATCATATCGATATAAAGAACTCAAAATTCCGAGTTTCGTAGCCAAAGTTATGGCGAAAACAAAATCAACATCTAGAGGGGGGTCAAAAACCTCGCCCGGGACGCGTCCGGGGCGCCAAAAACTGCCTCCGGGACGGCAGAAACTCTGATTTTCAGCAGATTTCGCCGTTTCTTCCGTTTTCGCTCGTTTCCTAAACGATAAATCATGAAACTTTTTCCCGATCATTCCTAGATACTCTCAATCAACTTTTGATTGATCACTAGTGAATTCCACTTGTGATTTTAACGAAATTTGACTTTCTCTATATGTAACATCATGCAAACGGGTACGAACTTTGATAACCCGTGCGTATATCAAATATACGACTATGATTCGACCCTCGAATCGATGGCGATCGCTCTGATACCAATGTTGGGAATTCATCCGACCCCGGGCCCGCGCAGCGGATATGAAGGCCCGGTCCGGTTCCCAAAATCCAAGATCACGCCATGACTTCGAGGGTACGATGCAATAGAAGGACAGACGATTACCAGCGTGAAATTGATCACGTACGACGGGTTGATCGCTCGCATCCTTACTTTCTCCGGTGTCACGTTGGTGACTAGTCCGTGCGTCCCATACCACACGTCGCCCACCGTCTTGACACGCCTCCGGTTGTCTTTCGTGCGTCCCACGTCCACACTCTTCCACATCTCACAGTTTTGTTCCTTCGGTTTGATCACAATCGGAGAGCCACATCTGTCACTCCTCTACTTGTATCCACCGTGAGTCGGAGTTCGTCGGTCGCGGGTGGAACTGCCTAGACGCTGCACCGGCGAACTTGCTTGATTAGATCGATTCTCTACACCGAGAAAAACTCCTTTTTCTCGGTCTTTCTCTCTTCACACTCTTTCACTCTCTTGAAAGATGTCTCCTTATATTTCTGGATTATTTTGAATAATACCATAGATGGGTCTGAATGATCTGATCTGGAGAGAGAGAGAAACATCCTATTTATATCATATAGGATAAGGATGGGCCAAAAGGCATGTATATCCAATATACACCCTTTCACACAGAAAACTGCAGACACACTTTCAGTATTCTGTTGAAACGAAAATATTAAATCATCCCAACCGACTTTGAACATTCAGTAAAGTTGTAGATAATCTTATTATATTTCAATCCCAATTTTGTCTGTCCCAATTGAAGTTCGGATGCGAAAGTTACGGACGTTTTGCTAACTGTATGTCAAACGGTCGCACCCTTTCGGTATTCCATTAAAACGACACTGATACGTCGTTCAAATGAACAATATTTCTACATGAAAGTTCTAGATAATCTCATTATCTATCTAACTCAATTTGAACCATTCAAATTGGATTTTCCTACTGAAAGTTATGACCACAAATGTACGATTACATTCGTTCATCCTTGTGTACACTTTTACGGTTGATCCGAAACTGTATTTCCTTCACGTATGCCTCGCAGCCCCAAATCTTAAGATAAGACAATGGTGGCACCATGCCATGCCATAATTCATATGGTGTCTTTTCAACCGATTTGGACGGAACTCTATTCAGTATATGAGCAGCTGTTTGAAGCGCAAAACCCCAAAATGACTTTGGCAGCTCCGTTCGACTCATGATCGAGCGAACCATGTCTAACAAGGTCCGATTCCGCCTCTCAGACACTCCATTCCATTGGGGTGTACCGGGTGGAGGCCATTGTGATACTATACCACAATCTCGAAGATAGTCCTCAAACTCATAGCTCAAGTATTCGCCACCTCGATCCGATTGAATGGCTTTTACTTTCTTGCCCAGTTGAAGTTCTACTTCGTGTTGAAACTCTTTGAATTTCTCAAAAGTTTCACTTTTGTGACGCATTAAGTATAGATAACCATATCTACTATAATCGTTAGTAAAAGTCACAAAGTAGCGATACCTATTTCTAGCCTCGACACTCATCGGTCCACATACATCGGAATGTATGAGGGCCAACACATCTTTCGATCTTTCTCCTTTCTTGGAGAAAGGTGTCTTTGTCATCTTACCCATCAAAAAAGATTCGCAATTTTCTATTGACTCTAAGTCAAAAAAATCTAGCACTCCGTCCTTTTGGAGTCTAGCAATGCGTTTCTCGTTTATGTGTCTGAGATGACAATGCCATGAGTATGTTTCATTAGTTTGAGTAGTATTTATGTTATAAATGGACTGATTATTGTTGTTATTTTCTAAATCCAAGACATATAGACCATTTTCAACTAGAACATTACTAAAGAAAATGTCATTCTTGCGAATAAAACAATCATTAATGCCAATAACTAATTCATATCCATCCGCAATAAGTCCCTAAACAGAAATAATACTCCTACTCAAAGTAGGTACATAACAACAATTATCCAAAACTAAAATAAGTCCATTTAGCAAAGTTAAATCATACGTTCCTTCGGTTAATGCTGCTACTCGAGCTCCATTCCCGACGCGTAAATCAACTTCGCCACGAATCAACGATCTTCTACTTCTTAGGCCCTGCATATTAGTACAAATATGAGTCCCACATCGAGTGTCCAACACCCATGATGATGAAGTAAAGAAATAAGATTCAATAACGGAAATACCTGATGCCGGTGTGTCCAAGGAAGAGGTCTTTTACTTGCTCTCCCTCAGGAAGATCTCGCAATCACGCTTCCAATGCCCCTCCTTGAGGCAGTGGAAACACTTCTTCTCATCCTTGGCTTTCTTGCCCACGGGCTTAGGCGCAACCTTGTTGCCCTTTGCCTTCCTCTTCTTGTTTTTGTTCCCATTGCTTGGACTCTTCCCTTCAACCACCAATACTTCCGAAGTCCTAGACTTCATGTACCGCGGTTTCATGTCACTTTCGAATGTTCTGAGCATGCTAAAAAGCTGAGGAATGGTCCTTTGCATGTCTGACATGTGGAAATGCGAAATGAACGAATCGAAACTCGGTGGCAGTGACAACATGATCAAATCAGTTTGTAACTCCACCTCGAATTTCATGCCAAGCATCTCAAGATGATCGAAATATCCTTTCATCTTGAGAAGGTGCGAGCTAACAGGCGTACCATCTTGCATCTTGCATTGCATCGCATTGCCAAAAGCTTGATACTTCTCCACCCTTGCTTGAACCTGAAACATCTCCCTGAGTTGTTTCATAATCTCGTATGCATCCTGTTTCTCAAACTGGATTTGATATTCAGGAGTCATAGTAGCCAACATGAGGCATGTGACATCATTCGAATCGTCCAAGATGGTCGTATGTTCGAATACATCATCCTCAGTTGCTTTATCCCCAGGCACAGGAGGGATAGGCGTCTCCAAGATATGTGCCTTTCCTTCCTGTTTCAGAACGAATCCCAGATTCCTCTGCCAGTCGAGAAAGTTCTTTCCGTTCATTCGTTCCTTTTCCAAAATGGAACGCAAACTAAAGCGGTTATTACTTGGTAAAGCCATGAATCCTACAATTTTTGAAAAATAATGTAATTAATAACGTGGTCTTTCATATATTAAAATTCATTTTAAACAACTTAAAATACCCATTATTTTATCATTTCAAATAGCCCCCACTATTGAAACGGAGATTTGATACCTTAAATCTCATAATGGACAAGATCCCTATTTAACGTATTTCTAAGGTGACTTTGGCCAACCACTCAGAAAATACGTTACGTCGGGTAGGACGGTGTCCAATCATCTCCAAGACGATTCTTGCTTTATTCGTGAGGTCCGGTATTGAGTCCAACTCAAAACCAGAGTGTGTGTACCTCACTCCTTACCCCAAATCCTATCCTAGCTAGCGAATTGGTCAAGTCCAAACCACAAATGGAGTATCATTCAATCAGCGAATTGACATGCCAGACTATGGCCATGCAGCACGTCAACTCCTAATTAATGCATGCCTTCCTTGCTATGTACGTGTAAATCTGTGCCAGACTATGGCCATGCAACACAAATAAACAAATACTAGTCTCGAAGGTTCCACTTTGGGAGACAAATAACTTGATAATTACGTGGGAGGATTTTCTTTTAATAAAATCATTTATTGTATTCATTCACAAAAACAAATAAAATATTATGGTATAGCATATTGGCCTTTTAGTTTTATGAGCAATCATAAAACCCTAAATTCCCAACCCTAAAACCCAAGATGATTCCTTGCTTTGAAGATCCAATCTCCGTGTCGTGTCGTCTTGCCTTGAAGGTTCCTCTTCAAAACTAAACCTATTTTATTTTATTACAACTTTGGAAGACTCACCGGTCCCCACATATTTAAATAAAATACAATTTGGAAAGCTCACCGGCCCCCACACAACACACATACAAGCATTCACAGGCAATCATCCCCGTTTTAGGCTATATGATATACCGAATCGAATTTATAAATTGGAAATTTTAAATTATTGGGCATTTTTGACAGAAAAAAAATTTGGTTGTCCAGAATTTTGTTCGTTCGAACGCAACTACAAGTTCGTTCGAATTTTTTTTTTTTTTCTTCCGAAAATCCAATTTTCAACAGATCCAATATGTTTAACACTTTAATAACATTCAAATATCGAATAATTGACTTATTAAAGGTCTTTCTATCATGTATTTTTGCTCAACAGATCCAATCTGTGTAACATACAAATTTTCAACAGATCCAATCTGTGTAATTTTGCAATTTAGTCCAAAAATTCGAAAATTTCCTAAATTCGAATTAAAACATCGATTTTCAATGGTTTTAGCGAGCAATTGCTCTGATACCACTGTAGGGTTACGCACACGTTTATCAAAGTGTGCAGCGGAGTTAGTTTCGCATGCGTAAACTAATTCTAACAGGATCACGCTCGAAAAGCCAACGAAAAGGAAGAGTTGAAGAAAATTACCTCGTACAAGTTAGTACGTGTCGACTTCTTCTCCAAATCCGTGATCCTTCTCCAAGGAATGCTCGTGCAATCTCTCTACTCGTGTCCACCTCGATTTCGGCCGATCAAAATCGTCGACGTCGTTCTAGTCGCCGTCACGATCAATTCTCTCAAGAACTTGCTCGAATCTCCCTCTCAATCTCTCTAAACGAAATCAGAATTCTGTGGAAGCAGAGAGAGAAAAAGCGGCGACTCAAATCCCTAGGTTCTGAAAAAAAACTTTGGTCAAAAACGAAATCAGAATTTTATATATATAGGAAATAAGTTCGAACGGGCCCAATTCTGACTGCAGATTTGCCTATTTATCTAAATTCTTCCAAGTTAATTCTTAAGCCACATTTTCTTTCAATTTTTATGATAATTGCATGATATTTATATTGTTTGATTGATTTTATTTATTGTCATGATATTTAATTTAATAAATAATCTTAGTTTATTATTTAATTATTTATTATTTATTATTTATTTCGTTTATATAATATACATACATTAAAATTTTAATTGGGATTGCTAATGCACTCCACCCTTTTCATTTATAACCGTTCACTTAATCACAAAGCGTCACGTAGCAAAGATGCATCCTTATAAAAATATACGGACAAAATATTAGATGAACGACTTTTTTATTCGAGCAAAGTGTAATATTCCTACAACATCCAATATACCTTATGCCTCATATTTAAGTATTTGTTTTTATACCTTTAAACTTCATATTTATAATTTTTACAATGAAAATGGTACGAGTAACAACAAAATTTTATCCATATTATTGAAAAAGATATAAATATTTAGGTAATTGATTTCATACATTTCACTTTCATATTTATACATTTTTACAATCAAAAAAATATACAAAAACAACAGATCATATTCATAGTATAAGAAAAAGTACAAATAATAGTAAAAAACACTATAAATAACAACAAATATTTTAATCCATATTATAGTAAAAAGTTATAAATAACAAAGAAATCTTTAATCTCAATTATAGAAAAAGGTATAAATAATAGTAAAAACAATAAAAATTTTTTGCTCTCAAGTATAGAAAAAAGAATAAATCGGGGTAAAAAAGTATAAAAATAAATATATTAAACAAATATCAATAATAGTAAAAAAAAGAAGTATAAATAGCAATCAATCTTTAATACATAGTATAAAAAAAATAATCAAATAATCAAAAGTATAAATAATAATAATAACCATATAGATAACAACGTACCTTTTATCCATATAGTGTAGAAAATGTATAAACAAATACAAAAATAAAATATATACGAGAGGGTAGGACTATCGTGGGGCGAGAAAGCACCGGACAATGAACAGCTCTAGAATGCATCTAGTGTGTAATTTTTCAGGTAGTGACAAACATGCGGTCATTTGAAGTGCATTTAAGTGGAGTGCATCACTTCTGATAATACTTATACAGTCGTATTTGTATCCTAAATTTTCGAACATTATTGTTTTGTCGTACCTGTATCGTATCAAATACGATATTCGTATTTGTGTATGTGCAACAAAGGTTGTGTCACATTTAAACACATGCATCGCAGGAGACCCATCAATATGAAATTAACAAAATAAATACTAGTTTATTCTCAAAACTAAATATGTTTTTATGTCATACATGCACTTGTCCTTATAAATTTTTAGTAAAAAATTCTATCTTATCATACATGCACTTGTGAATCTAGCGTTTTGAAAGTTTGAAATGAATTCAAAGTTTGAATGAATATAATAAAGTCGGGGAGTTCTATCATACACCCTTTTACAAGGGTATTTTGGGTATTTTAGCAATTAATTATATTTGTAAAAGGGTGTATCATAAAATTTATCTTTTATAGAAATTTTGGTTTAAATGAACAACAAAAAATTCCAATTTAGTTAAAAATTAATTGATAAATATAGTTGATATCTTACTTTAAATATTCATAAATGGATAATTACTCCAAATACCCTTGAAAATGAGTGTATGGTAAGGAAATGGGTGTATGATAGAAGCCCCCAATAAAGTCGCGAAAATAATTTACAGAACTAAAAATTTATACAAGCACATAAAATGACAAGATTTATTGTGGAAGTAGAATATTTACTAATTAATTAGAAAAAAGGATAAGTGCATGTATGACATATGAGCATATTTAGTTTTGAGAATAAACTCGTATTTACTTTGTTAATTTCATATGCATCATATAAAAGTTAAAACATACAAGGCATTGATCCAACTTTTTATGCCCTGCCACTATTAAAACTGCATATATGGAAAATTAATTTTTACAATATATAATTTCCTTTTAAAGGACAAAGAGTGTTAAATCTCCAGCAATCAAGATCTAACAAATATTTTGATATGAATCTAACGGCTGAAGAATCAATAGCAATAAGGCCTCTTGTACTATTAATAGCGGCGTAGCCGGACTCTTATATATATATAGAGAGGATGGCTAATATACTTAATTAAGTATCGTGAGTTTGGTACTTAAGAATTTTTGACCATTAGATTTGCTTTGAGATTTGTGCAATTAGTGATTAGCATAAACAGATATGGTAATCATTAATGATGAGTATATATAGCATTAAAAAACACAAATCTCAAAGCAAATCCAATTGTCAAAAAATCCTAAGTACCGAATCCATGATACTTAATTGAGTATCTTGGCCATCCTCATATATATATATATATATATATATATATATATATATACACACACGGGGGAGGAACCTTAGGGTTGAGATGAACTACAAATATTACACGCATCTTTAATTCTCCCGAGTCCCTGCCCTAAGTGCCCTTTCTTTAACCAAAGATTTCTCTCTCTCTCCTCGATTGTCTTTACCAAAGCAGCCAGCAAACCCTCCTCTCTCTCTCTCTCTCTCTCTGTCTATCCTCGATGGAATCACCCCTCCCACTCTCTCGGTAGGGAGAAATGGAGAATGGATGGACGCAGACGACGAATTGAGACACTCCCTATCTATGGCGAGGCAGTCTATGGGGACGGCAGAAGATGGCGTGCCCTCTCCCTTTGGCGACGCGGAATCTGGTGAGGCTCTTCTCCATGTAGTCCCTAACCCAAGACCTATTGAAGAAGCTTGAACTCTCAGTCGCTGAACACTCGACATTTCGAAGAAGCTTTAACTCTCCTGTAGCAGAACTCTTTGAAGTCTCATTTCACAGATAATTGAGGTATACTGACTACTGAGGCATAATTAGTACAATTGGGGTATAATTGGTATAATTTTAAAATAATTTTGTATAATGTGGCACTAAACCGGTATAATAGTATAGTAGATTATAATTTTAAACATTCTCCTCTTCCCACATTCGGCCACGTCCCTTTTTACTGTTGGTTCTCTTTTAAAATAACTTCATGCGCTCCTCTTTTTCTCATTATTTCACGACCAAGAAAGAAAAGGAAAAAAAAAAACCCGCTGCCAAAAACCCTACCGGTTGCCGAAACCCTAGCGGAAGGCTCGCCACGGAGACGCGAGGTGCTGGCGACGTCGCGAGGCGCTGGCAATGGGAAGGGAGATTTATCTGAGTTGAAATTAGCGTAATAAAGTGAATTTCAGTCTCAATTGTTTGATTTTTGATTTTTGATTTGAAGGAATGGGAAGGGAGAATGAATGTAGGGCCCAATTCATTGACGTCATCAATAAGACAAAACGTTAAAGACATGTTAATTGGAAAAACAGGAACACCGAAAAGGCCGATCGAGCTGCTGTCGGACAAGTATGATACATATTTTTATACAAAACCTGAAAATATCAAATATACCCCTCCAAAATTAAAGATGGTTTTTTATTTTTATTTCGAGTAGGCTATTAACCCAAGAACACGCATGGTTCTATTCAAGATGCTCAATCGTGGTATTTTTAACGACATTAATGGCTGCATTTCTCCTGGAAAAGAGTTAATAATTAGTAATTAATTTTAATTTTAATTTTTTTACTTCACCAATTTAATTTCTTAATCTCCTGGAAAAATTGCGTGAATGTTATTTTGATGTACATTTTTGCATAATTCAACTAGTTTGATTTATTTTTCAATATTTGTAACTCAATGCATAATTGTTTCATTTTGCAGATACCGAAAAACAAACATCGTTTTCCTCTCTATCTCAGTCGCTCAATCGGTTCTCTTTGGGTCCGACCCGCTGCCAAGACTAGCCAGAGCCAGAAATGAAAATTTTCTATATAATTTTCTGCGAGGTTTTTTCTTCTCTCTTTATTTGGTTCCTTTGTTCCTTATTTTATCAGATCTTTTGTTGATTTTTGTTAAAGTTTTTTGAAGAATGATAATTTGATTCTACATATTTTTCCTAATTCAATTCGAATAAAAGTTAGTTCAATTAGTTTATTTTTTCTCATATCGATATGTAAAAAATTTGCAGAAGAAGAGCGGTGAATTTTTCAAGCGGCACAGATTCAAAACCTTGGTAATCGATTTTTTTTTTCAATTCCAGAAAGGTCCCTGTATTTTCCTTAAATTTCAAAAAGGTCCCTTAAATTGCAGGAAACATTTTCGAACGGAACTTTAAAAGCGCAATGGTACATTTTATTCATTCAACATTTTCTAACTTTCAGTATATATTGATCAGATATTTTCGCAAATTTCAGAGAATTAATTGATCCTTTCCTATTTGCAGGGGTATTTCTGAAATTTTCCACATGTTCTTGGATCTTGATGATATTTTCCTTAATATTTTAGGTACATATTTCATTTTTTTCTCATTTTTAGATTTTTTTTTTTATATGTACATCATTTCAGGGGTATATACGATATTTTGGTTAATTTCAGGGATGTAATTGAAATAATTTTCATTTTCTGGGGTATTTTTGAAAAAAAGACAAGCTCACAAGAAATGGTTGTTTGTTCAATTTTTAAATATTAAGAGACTTTGTTTGCATATAGTTAAACACCTCAATTTTTAAATATTAAGAGACATTGTTTACATATGTCAGCGATCTTGAATCGCAGGTTCGATATCTCTCTCTCTATCAAACACCTCAATTTGATTTAAATTAATCATTTAATTTTCTAAATAGGTTTCGCAATTGAGAGTAGAGAATGCATCTCTGACGAAACGACTTTCTGAAATGACTCGAAACTTTGACGATACTTTTGTGGGCTATAGAGTGCTCAAACCCGATGAAACGATGAAATGAATATTGGCGATGATTAAGCGAAGCGAAGAGTGAATATTGTTTTTGAACCTTGTGATGTGATATTTTTGAAGAAATTAAGCTAAGAACACAATTTTTCTTAGTCACAAAATTGTCAGCCAAGAAATAAAGAATTTTTAGGGCTATGACTTTCGAGTTTTTTTTTTTATTTATTGTATTTTTTCTTCAAGTTATGATTTGCGTGTTGTCACTTTTATATTGTATTTTTTCTTCCTTGTGATTCTCAATAATGAGAAAAATGATAATTACAGAGGGTATAGTTTAATAATGAGAAAAATGATAATTCAGATTTTTTTTAAAATTTCAAAATTTTACAAAATATTAATAATTCTGAAATCTGGAAATTATTATTAGCGGGGGCACATCCGGTGATAATAAACCCCGCCGGTGATAATACTCGAAGGTGAAAATAAATGTACCGCCGGTGATAAGCCTACCGCCGCTGAAACATCTCGTCAGTGAAAATAAGCTCACCGCCGGCGATACTTTCCACCGCCACTGAATACAATCGATGCTGAAAGTTTCAATACCGCCGGTGATAAAAGTATACCGCCGGTGAAGGTACCGCCGCAGAAAATGTTCAACCCGATCTGCTTATTTTCAGCGGCGGTACCGGTACCGCCGGTAAAACAAAATTTTACCGCCGCTGAATACTTTTACCGGGGATATCGCCGGTGATACTCTTTTTTAGCGGCGGATTATCTGTGGCGGTTTATCAGCGGCGGGTCCCCGCCGGTGATAGTATCAGCGGAGGTATTTTGATGTGAGGCAAATAAGGCACAAATTTAATGCTTAATTTGGGGATTTTAGCCCTTGTGAAGAACAATTCTATATACTTTATTAATCATATTTGAGATAACATGAATATTTCTTCACTAAGTGTGTTTTATTGCTTAATCACAGGAATTAGAAGGAATGTCTGGGAATTTGGAGAGTGTAGTTGTCTCCAACACGTCAAGAGGAGTGAAAACGATATATTATACCGATACATTCGGTACATGAATAAGACGGGAGGCAAACAATTATCATGATACAAACTTACACAAAAGTCTACACGAAAACCACTCAATCCTTAGCCCTTATCCTGCCCACCTACCTTTGGTGGGAATTACCTCCTTACCCCCAATCCTCTCCACCAACTCGTGGCCAATAAGAAGACTCCATGAGTGCTATAAATATGACCACAAGGGCCACGAGTTTGGGACGCTCTTTTATGCCCATTCTCTCTCTCTCTCTCTCTCTCTCTCTCTCTCTCTCTCTCTCTCCCTCTTAAGCAAGTCCAAGAACCTTCAAGAACACGCAAGAATTGCAAATACAAACGATAATTCTCTAAAATCGATCACCGAATAGAAGCTTACTTCATTCGGTGAATTGGTTTACACTTCGACGAAGATCGAGTTGCGAGGATTAAGGTGGAGCTTTCTTCATCCGAATCCGCGCAAGCAAGGAGTCGAGCTTACTCTATTCCACTCGGGAGCTTTCTTCCAATTGGACTTCTTGCAAATCTCGAGTTCACTCAACCGGTACGAAGCTCTCTTCTATTGGCGGGTGGATTGGTACGAAAGGAACGTGTTGTGCGAGTTGTCTCGCTCACTAGCATCTCAAAACAACAAGGAAGGCATCCAAGACGAGACTCGGAGCTCACTTCATCTCTCTAGGTGTTTTCTTTCCTTTCTTGTAATTCTTGTAGTTTAAATTCGAATTGGATTTGTGTAAAGAATTCTCGGTTTAATGAATCTTTAGTTTCTTGTTTACTTGAATCAAATCTTTGTTGGTGTTTTTACTTGATCTCTTACTTTTAATTACTGCCTTGAACTTAGCTTAAATCTCCCTTAATTCAATCTCAAATCAAACCTTCAATTCAATCCTCAATTCAAATTACAATTTCGAAATCCAGAACAAGTTCCGTTGTAACGGAATCCAAGTCCGTTGTAACAGACATTTCGGTTTGTACCCGACTTTCAGTCTGTTGGTACTCCGTTGTAACGCACTTTACTTCCGTTGTAACGGACCAGCGAGGAAAAGCATTCAATATCACTCATACTAGTGCGTTGTAACGGACATAAGAGTCCGTTGTAACGGATCAACCAATCCGTTATAACGCTACTCCTATCCGTTATAACGGACTACCTCTTTCCGTTATAACGGAACTTACTCCGTTGTAACGGACCTTCATATCAATTCCTGCGTTAACATTACCCTAATGTCCGTTGTAACGGAACCTACTTCCGTTATAACGGACTAACTTCTGTGAATTTTCTTTGTTATTTCTCATCTAGTTTTGATTTAATCTTTAACGTAATTGCTCCCCGTGGAACGAATCTATACATTTGCCACTGTACAAACATAGATTACAAATTTTGTTGATTGAATCGGGTTTTCGAATACAACGATAATATTACACAACAAAAACCCGTTCATCATATTTTCACTTTCAGCGGCGGTAAAGCCCCGCTGGTGATAGTGCTGTTTCTAGTAGTGATGGAGGTCGCAATGGAGAGCTACGCCATTTTCTTCCTCGCATCTCAACCCAACGCAAACCCTAACCCTATCGGAGCGGTGTGCTATTTCGTCGCGAAACCTAAGCTAAAGAGAAAGGCTGGAACAAGCAGCGACATCCGCTAGGTGGATCGAGCAGAGGATGTTGATTTACTTTCACACTGAAGCTCAGCTCTCTTTTTTGCCGATTTTTTCACCTCCTTTTGATATTGTACATTTGGTACTTCATTTTTGTTCTATTCAGAGTAATTTATTGGATCTTACAAAATTATGTTGTTGGTTTTTGGTTAAATTTGTATTTCAAATTATTTTTTAGTCATTTTTTCCAAATTTTCTCATACCTTTCCTAATTTGATTTATTTCAAATTTTGTGAAGTTTGATTTTTTGACATTCGCTTTAAAAAGTTCCAAGCTTTGACTACTGAAAATTTCAACGAAAATCAACGCCTACAAACTTTGTAATATCATACCAAAATTTTCATTATGTTAATACTAATATTCACCAATATACCAATATACCATTTTTTATTATTTTATTTCAGTCCTCAGGTGCCTCCTCTACCATGATCCAAGCAATAAATTTCTCGAACTTCGGATGAAGAAGGGGGATTACAAGGTCAATTCGGCACTCAGATCAGGGGCCTATATGCAATTTTGAGATAACACAAGGGTTTCATTGCAAATTTGCTGTAAAGGAGAGGATTTACATATTTACCCTTCCAAAATGTTCCGATCCTCGATCCTCATGCCTCCTCTGCCATGATGGCAGGGAGAAATTTGTCGAACTCCGATGAAGAAGCGGGATTGCAAGGATGACTTGGCACTAGGGTCAGGGGCTTTTTTGCAATTTTGAGATAACACAAGGTCTTCTTTGCAAATTTGCTGAAAAGAGTAGGATTTACATATTTACCCTTCTAACAGTCCAAAATATCATATTACCATTCCAAAAATTAGAATATCATATATACCCTTCCAAAAATGAGAATATCATATACACAAGGGGTATTTTCGTAAATTTATATTTTATTCTATTTTATTTCGGGTTTGCATCATGTGCTTTTGATTATCGTTAACATATTCGAAGTTATCACGAGAAGTCTAATTTTATCTTTTTAGAAACTACACATGGAATTAATATGCGATGGTGATTTTTTATATTTTTAGGGACCAAAATGAAAAGTTGCCGCATATTCGTCATTTCAGAAGCCTAACATTACGAGTAATTATTTTTTTATCATTTCGCTTTTGAGATTATTCATCACCTTATTTTGTTCGGATCCTAATTGATTTTTGTGTCTTCTCATTTCAGCCTTCGTGTCCAGAGTTAAGGGGCGCCATTAAGATTGAGACTGTGATCCGAATTCTGGATTGACAGTTTTTGATACTCATTAATACCGTCATTAATGGAGAGGTTAATATATGATATTCACCTGATCTCTCTCTCTCTAGTAATTCTACATATCTGAAAAAGGGAGAAACCTTGTGAGACAAGTTGAGAAAGCTCCATTAGAGATTGTGAGAATATTGAGCAAGTTTACGGTGATTTTAAGGGAATCACGCATAACCGAAAGACGCGAGCTCGAGGTGGATACGAATAGAGGAATCTCCACTGAGATTCTCTGGTGTGATCAATCGAGAGCAAGGTCGGAGACGAATCGGATAATATCCGGTTGTATTCGACAAATCGGAGCTTCGAGCAAGGTGTCGAATCGTGCGGGCGTGGGACGCACAAGTTACCGGAATCGAAGCGAGAAAAGCAACTACGCAGTCAACCCGTCTCCGTGATAAATTTCACGTGGTATGATTCTCTATGAATTAAGAGTTAATTTTATAGGTAGTTGCACGTGGTTTAGGATTTGAACGATCGAGTCATCGACGTGGTCCTCGGGATCGGGTCGGACCGGGCTGCACAATCCGTTGCGCGGGGCTCGGTAGTGACGCCGATACCCAACACGTGTTACCGGGATCGAAGCGAACAAAGCAACTACGCAGTCAACCCGTCTCCGTGATCAATTTCACGCAGTAAGATTCTCTATGAATTAAGAGTTAAATTCATAGGTAGTTGCATGTAGAAAAGATTTGTGCGTTCAAATCGGCGACGTGGTCCTCGGGATCGGATCGGACTGAGAGGGGCTCGGTAGTGACGCCGATATCCAACATTATGCCATACGCATGAAGCGTCTGATTTACCGTCAATAAAATTCAAGGAAATCACACGAGTTTGAATGTAATATGATTACACGAGTATAACTCATGTGTTTGTGTACCATACACAATATATGCATAATAGTTATTCAACACGAGTTTGTGTGTAATGTGTTTACACGAGGCTAACTCTTGTGTGTGTGTGTGTGTGTGTGTGTGTGTGTGTGTGTGTGTGTGTATAATGGTTATACGTATATACATAATGGTTATGTATATCTAAACCCATTGGGATCGGTATTGATAGCGGTGAAGTTCGTCCTTGAATGCTTTGAGAAAGAATTCAGGATTTTATTTTATCTATAATGGTGTGGAGGACGGGTTGGTTATAAAGAGTTATACCAACGACAGTTTCCAAACATGTAGCACGACTTTCGATCACGAAGTTTGTACGTGTTTTGCTTAAACGAGAACACTGTTATGTGCAAAGGTTCTACACAACCAATGGTTTAGGATTCTATTTACGGAGGCGAGTATATTGCGGTTATTAATCGCAAAAGGAATCGGTATGGATCAAGGATGTATGACCAAACTCGAAGTAGTCACTAGTTATCGGATTTATGATTGTGTATTGCGTGAGACGCAATAGTACAAGCCAAAAATGCCGACGTCACAACCACTTCTTGTCGATACTCAGAAAAATTCATTTTATCCGTGAAATTTTATGAAAAGATGTGATTGTAGGTATATGAAAGTGTTCCAAACTTTACAAAGATTAACACTAGCGGCAACGTAGCGGACCTGTTTACAAAACCGCTACCTATAGACGCGCGTGACTGTCATGCGATGACTATGGGTATGGAGATACCTAGAGGAGGAAGAAGAGAATAGAATGTAGTCCTTACTTAAGGGACTCGGTCACAAATTAAACCCACAATTCTCAAAAGGACAAAGCCAAATCCTCTTTGATTTTTACAAAAGCCTCTTTGAGACAAAAATCCAAACCCAACAAAACACACTGATCATACATCACATATTGGCTCATGAAAACGATTTAGCCAGTCTAGAGGAAGATTTCGAAGTCATCAAAAACACAACAAATCACCATGCCCATATGGCATCATTGGTGAGTAAAATGAAACGTTTTGGCCTGATCGAGGGTTTTATATCAATATTCAAGCAAGAGAACATCTCAACACGGCTTGGTACCTTCTCACAATCCCACTTGGCACTCCTTTCCAAAAAGGAGGATGCATCACTAGACAAGGAATACATACATATAAACCTCATCTCAAGCATACAAATTTTTTTCCAAGGTACTGGCCAACATGCTCGAGAAGGTCTTAAAACAATCTGATTCTCCCAACACAATCAAGATCCATTCAAGGAGGGAGATTAGTTCTGTTGAACTCATTTCTTACATCCCTCTCCATTTTTACTTCACTGCCTTCCAGTTTCTCAAGTGGGCAATCAATCAGATGGAACAGATAAGAAGGAATTTTCTTTGGAAAGGTATTAAGGAATCAGCCTACCCACTTATATCATTGCAACAAGTTGTTGGGAAATCGACGGCCCCGTGCCGTGCGCAGTGAATGAGGGATGCGATGTCTTTTCCTAATTCCGAGGACCCCCATCATCGATTTCGGCCGTCTGAATCATGGAAGAAATAATAGACGACCATACCGCACAAAATTAATGGTGGACGAAGGATTGGTCACTTTTTTTCATCGTATTCTTCATGCTTTCCACTCCGACAAAGCATGCGTCCCATCGACACCGTTGTGGTTTGCCTTCCATCTCACATGCATCATTCTCGTCTCGACTCCGTAAGACTCGTTCTCCTCCTTGTTGTGGATAAACCGAAATGATTTTGGTCAAACCCTAATTTTTAGTTTGATCACAAACGAGAACCGAAGACATGGTTCGTCAACTCGTAGGCATCGTGAGTTGTAGTCTCTCAATCATACACGCAACTGCCTAGACGAAGCATGTGTGAAAATGGAGAAAATGGTTTTCTCCTCTTTCTCTTCCTCTCTTTCTCTCTTTCATGTTCCAACTCTTGGACTGAATATTCATTTGTTAGAATGAACTTTGACAGGATTCCTTCTGAATTTTGATTACTTAGAAGAGATAGAAACATCCTATATATACTGAATATGATAAGGGATACAAACTATACAAAACTCTGAACAACTTTCGTTCGAACATATGAACGTCCGTTCGAACGGAACATGTTCTGTCTCGTGAGTGTATTAATCTAATTATCACACGACCCTTACGTTCGAACAAAAGTGTCTTTGTATGGATTATTTGTTTAATTTCATTATACATCCAGAACCTACTCCGTTCGAAAGGATAAACACTCCGTTCGAACGGAACATCTTCTGTTTGCTACTTGTATATAATCTTATTGTACACTCCCACGAACGCTTACTTTTATTCATCCTTATATGTATTATTTTACAGTTGATCCAAAATTGTATTTCCTTCACAAGTTTGAAAGCCCAAACAACAAGGTGGGCTAGGGGTAATAGATTTATGTCAATTCAACAAAGCTATCCAACTCAAGTGGTTGTGTTGTGGAAATATATATCACAACACAACTCATTAAACTGGATACTTTTTGTTTCAGTTCCCAGCTCAGCCAGCAACCCAAGGGCAACAATCAAGGAAGATTTTCATTTCTGGAGGGACATATCAAAATAATTAAGCTTCTTCTTAGGCCACACTATATTTAAAATAGGTGATGGCCAATTGATAAATGTTTGGCATAGCAACTTATCAGGGCAAATTCGGAGAGATGTCATGCCTGATCTATATTCCTTCTCACAAGTCCACAACATAAAACTATCTGAGGTCTATTACCAAGACAACCAAAGCTCGGACCAGGCCTTGGAGCTCAGAGAGAATATGTCTCAATAGGTCAGGTCTGATCTCCACGAGCTATCACAATTGATCAATGATGTCTTCCTTCGCCCACAAAAGAATCAGCCTCATTGGACACTCACTAAATCAAGTACATTTTCATTGAACAGTGCTTATGAAGAACTAATTTCAGACAATCAACCACTCAGCTCACTCAGATTCATTTGGGGCTTAAAGCTACCACTCAGAATCAAGATGCTAACTTAGCATGCAAAACAAAACAAGATCTTAACAATAGATAATCTCAACAAAATGGGGATCAAATCATAAAATTATGTGTATTGTGTAAAAGAGAGGTGGAATCAATGCAACATCTTTTTAGACATGCCCATGGGTGAAGGATGCATGGTACCACTTAGGTACAATGATGCCTCAAATAGCCAACCAAGCTCTGGAGGATAAAAAAAAAACAACTTTATATCTCAGGTGCAAACAATAACCTATCCTCAATAACACACTTCTTCCTATCAGTGTTGTAAAAAACGATTAAAACGGTTAAGTCATAATACATTAAAATATAATCAAATTACAATAAAATACAAAAAATATCATCTCAAATAAAACATAAACAATTCTCGTAGAACTCACGTCTGTTTCGTTCCTTAACTCGTTGTTTTTGTCGGCTCACTTTCGTTTATTTTCGGGAGCTTTAACTAACGATTCTAAACAAGCTCTTTTCGCCTCTGATTTGGTCTTTGGGCATTTTACAACTCGGTCACCAATCTATAAAACGTCCAAACAACATTGTTAATTTTTTTTTTATAAAATAATTTTAATTATTAAATAATTAAAATAAAAAACTTACTTCCGCAAAGTGTTGCTTAAAACGATGTATGTTTCTCGAACATTCATGATCGCAATAATTGTATTTCACCTTAGGAATATTATTTCGAATTACCCTTTCACCATAATTCCACTACTACTCGCATTAGAAATACTCCTACTTTTGGTATTAGAAGCCGTTGAGGTGATCTCATTCGAAGCCATCGACTAATCTTAAACCCCTAAGCTGAAATTCAGCACAAATTAGACTAAATCAGCAAAAAAAAACATCAAAAATCAGCAGACATTAGGCAAAATCAGCATAAAAACAGCACCAAATCAGCCAAAATCATTACAAATTAGGCAAAAATAGGATAAAAACAATACCAAATCAGTACAAATTAGGCAAAATAAGCATATAAACAGCACCAAATCAGCACGAAAAGGACAAATTCAGAACAAAAACAGCACAAATTCATTCAAAACAACACAAATTCAGCAATTCAGTACGAAATTATCCAAAACATCCCGAACTCAGCCAAAAACAGTACAAATTCAGCATATACACAGCAAAAATAGAGAACAAATTCATCAGAAACGTCATAAATTCGGTACAAATACTTCTCTAATAATAAAAAAATAAAATTACTTGCAAATTTACGTCTCCATCTAGTCGCCTTGCTGCAGCAATGAAGGAGAGAAGACCTGAGTCCTGAAGAGTGATAGAGATGAAGAAGTGCAAACGAGTGGTGAAGAAGCTCGATAGAGTTGCTCAGTTGTCTATATATCCTCACGAAATTATCCCTTGCTGCAACAGATACTTCTTTATTGCTATGGTAGTACTAGGAATGAAGAAGTCGGGTTGGAGAAGAGGATTGAAGTCTTTAACTTCTGAAGCTTGGCCAAAAAAATAAAGTTAGCCCCAAGTTTTTAAGCAAAAAAGGGTAAGTAAAACAGTTCCAAAAGATTTTTGAGCAAAAAAAAAAGGTGAAAAACGTTAAAAAACGGTGGACAGTTTTGTTCAACCGTTTTGACCAAAATGGAACGGTTTGCCACCATTTTATCGTTTTTCACCATTTTTTACCATTCTACACCGTTTTTTACAACACTGCTTCCTACACACGATGTGGAAAGAAAGATGTAGAAAAACATTCACTGAATCACAATCCACAATACCACAAGTCTGTGAAGATACAGAGCGAGATTGAAAAATCTTAACACAAACCCTCAAGAGGAAATCTAGAGAGAAAAACGCAAGACAAAGAGAAGGATGAACAAAATCCACAAAACCAAACAAAAGAAGAAAGAAGAACAAATAGATCATACCATGTCAGGAGAAGGTTGATCTCAACCTCACACAGAGATCTACTTTGGTACTCAGGTGAGAAAGAGGCAGATTCAGAAAAGCAATACTCAAACCAAGCAAAACACAAAACATAGGGAGAAAAAAAAAAGAGAAAATACAAACACAAAACAACAAGAGAAGAAAAGTACCACGAAAAATCCAACATACCCCGCCTGCTCAAGAAATAAGAGGCAGATTCAGAAGAAAAAAGGGACCAAATACAACAGGTGAGAGAATTCCCGCCTACTCAGTAAACTTTTTTAGGCGAGACCAGACCCCTCCTTCTAAGAAAACAAGATTTACGAGCTATCACTACTCCTACTCCTATTCCTTATCAAAGAATCTAAGATAACAAGAACAGTGTGAAAAGAGAAGCTCACGTAGCCGATTGCAACCCCGCTGGGGGGCAATTGGAGCAGAAAGCAACAAACCAAAGTCCGCGCCATCTGGATCCGGCAGGATCGAGGAGGTTACAAGCCGAAAACGGAGCACGGACCACGATTCGCCCTCAAATCGCTATGAACGACACGACTAAGGAAAGAGGAAAGAACACTCGTGAGGTGCTAGATAAGGCATATTCTCACTCTTACGCTAGTGAAAAGTAAGAGTTGCCTTTTTATACTTCGATCGCACATCCAGAATTGGAATGCCGGACATTAAAGAAATCTCGGAGTCCACACTCCGGTTTTTTAAGCTACTTGCAAGGAACTCTAAATGATGGATACTCTTGCATCCAAAAATCGAAGTCGAACATAACCGGGATTATATTTTGTTTCTATTTTTTAGAATTTGTGTAATTGAAAAACATACTCTTGTAAATATTTTTTTATTTATTAAATATGATTATGGAAGTGGGATAATTCAAGCCCTCTCCATATTACTTCAAAAAAAAAATATATGTCATTAATATACGATAATGTGGCATTCTAAAAACGTTCAAACTTCATAGTTTCTTGTAAAATAATAAACACATAAATACATAAAAAAAATATGATTATAAAATAATAAATAATTAATCAATGGTTTAAATTTGGTCACATTAGTAGTTGAATTGAATGTGATGATGTGACACAAGAAAATTTACAAAACTAAATAAAAATGTCAATATGAATAAATATTAATTAACATGCTAATTATATGATATAAGTTTATTATATGTCAATTAAATTGTTAACCACCTGTGTTAACATTACATCAAAATATTGTGATGAATATGAGGGAGGCAATATAATTGTCTTATTAATAATAAGGATATTTTACTTTGCCTCCACAATTCATTTTTCTTATTCTTGATACGAATTTTGAGTAAGGTTATTGGAGTTAATAGTAATTTAATTAACACCAAATTTCACCAAATATATATTAAAAATGGATTAATGATTAATTATCACGCATTTTTATCGATATGTTGGAATTAATAGTTGATTCTTTTTTTGTGTTAATTACTTGCTAATTACTTTCATTAACCTTCTTCGAAATCTGCATCCATGATGAGAAACATAAGTTTATGTTGGACTAACTTTTATCACAAACTGATTGACTAAAATCAATGTTTTAAATTGCGATATAGCGGTCCATTGCGCTTGGACTGTAATTTACATATGATTACCGATATTGCGCGATATTGCGGCGATATTGCGGCATATTGCGGCGCAATTTACTACGTTGCGACATTGCGTTTTGTAAATATTTATTGCGATTTGCGGTATGGCGGCGCAATTGCGCCGCAATTTAAATCATTGACTAAAATTAATGGGACCCATTTAATATATCAAATTTATATAAAAAATGAATTAATTACTAATTAGCATGTATTTTTATCGATATGTTGGAATTAATAGCTAATTCATTTTTTGTGTTAATTACTTGCTAATTACTCTTACTAACTTATGTCGAAATTAATAGTTAATTCGTTTTTTGTGTTAATTAATTGCTAATTACTCTTACTAACTTATGTTCAAATTAATAGTTAATTCGTTTTTTGTGTTAATTGCTTGCTAATTACTCTTACTAACTTATGTCGGAATTAATAGTTAATTTATTTTTTGTGTTAATTAATTGCTAATTACTCTTACTAACTTACGTTGAAATTAATAGTTAATTCGTTTTTTGTGTTAATTACTTGCTATTTACTCTTACTAACTTATGTTGAAATTAATAGTTAATTTATTTTTTGTGTTAATTACTTGCTAATTACTCTTACTAACTTACGTTGAAATTAATAGCTAATTCGTTTTTTGTGTTAATTACTTGCTAATTACTCTTACTAACTTACGCTCAAATTAATAGCTAATTCGTTATTTGTGTTAATTACTTGCTAATTACTCTTACTAACTAATGTTGAAATTAATAGTTAATTCGGTTTTAGTGTTAATTACTTGCTAATTATTTACTAACTTTCTTCGAAATATGCATCAATGATGAGAAACATAAATTTCAGTTGGACTTGCTTTTATCACAAACTGATTTGACTACAAATTAGTAAGACCATTTAATTATTTCTATTCTTAGCCCTTCTGTAATCAATTTGTGAGTAAATTCGGTAAATGGAGCTTTTTTGTAAGTAAATATTCGATTATTGACTATAGTGTTGTTATAGTTATGTTGGACGAACCATCGGTGAATAATTATATATATTCTTAACCCTTCTTCTCTAATCTCGAAAATAATGTTTGTGTTTCATTTGTACTTCTTCACATTTCTCTCTCTCTCTCTCATTCTCCTCACGGGATCAATCATTTCATAACGCTATCTCAAAACGCACCCGCACGACGAACCATCTTCTGCTCCCCAATTCTCTTTCCCGTATACATTATATCCAATTCAATCCAAGTCGAGCTTCCTCCATTTTACCGGCTAATTTGTGATTGTATGTGCATTCCCCGAGTCGAATGGCTGATCCGAGTCGAATTGTTGATCAGAGGGTATACGCTTGCGAACTCCAACCCTCCGTAGGTATGCCTTTTGAATCTCCGTTCGTCAAATTTTCGGCATTTTTATCTGTTTTCGTTTTGTTGATTTTGTTGGTTCTCCTAATTTTGCACAATTATCTTATCTGAGCGTACCAATGTTTCTATTTGCTAGCTGCTCTTTTTTGTAATTATCATGCCATTGAACGGATTTGATTCCATTTTGCAAATGTTATGATTTTACAGATTTTGCTCAGCTAATACAAGAGGCGAGAACGAGGTGGCTCCGCCCCGCCGAAATTTGTGCAATTCTTCGTAATTACCGGCTATTCCGTCTCACCCCTGATCCTCCTTTCAAGCCTATCGGTACATAATAACAAAATCTAAATTTCAACTGATGGGTTAAAATTAATTGGCGCAACCTCCTTCAAAAAAAAAAATCGGGGCCTAAGCGCACAAAGCATTGCTCTTTTCTTATTATTTATTTATTTGTTTTTGGTTGATAGGCGGATCTATGTTCTTGTATGACCGCAAGACGCTGCGATATTTTCGCAGGGACGGCCATCGTTGGAGAAAAAAAAGGGATGGTAAAACTGTTCGCGAGGCTCATGAAAAACTTAAGGTACCGTTATTTATTTATTTATTTATTTTCATTGTCTTTTTTCTTACTTTTTTTGGCGTATCATTATTTCTTTTGGTAGGTTGGCAGCATAGATGTGCTTCATTGCTATTATGCCCATGGAGAAAATAATGAGCTTTTTCAGAGACGTAGCTATTGGATGCTTCATGAGTAAGCTCTCTCTGTCTGTCTTCTCTCTCTCTCTCTCTCTCTCTCTCTCTCTCTCTCTCTCTCTCTCTCTCTCTATATATATATATATATATATATAACAGTTTTTATTGGATAATTACAGGAATACGAAGATTGTGCTCGTGCATTATAGAGATGTTCCTTCCGTAACTCTTTTAACCTTTTTGATAATTTCTTATTAATGAACTTTCTTTTCTTAATTAACTACCAAAAAAATATTAAATACTAATTATTATCTTTGCATTTTTAAAATTTTCTGTAGAATAATAAGTCAAGCACACAGGTGTCGCCCACAGAGGAAAAAAGACATGATCTAAATTTACAGACAGGGCCCTCTTTACATTACGGACATGTACAAATAAACCCTAATTCATTCGCATCTCAATGTTCCTCATCTGGATCCTCTCAGGGAGTGCCATGTGGCAACTCAGGATTCTATTGTACACACGAAAACTCATTTATGATTCCAAAATTGAATGAATCCTCAATTGCCCACCAAAATTTCTATTCTGGTAGCTTATCGCCGAATTATTCCCCTCTGCAAGAGCTTAACCGGGATTTCGGTCCACAAAATACAGGTTAAAAAAAACATTAAGATTTTGTCCATTCTATTTATTTATTTTTCGATGGTTGTTGCTGATAATATTTGATTTGTGTCCAGCAAACATCATACCTCAACCTTTGACCATGGAAAACGAAGCAGCCCTGCCCGATATCGAAGCATTCTTGGAATCATCGTCGTCCGAATTCGAACTCGAAATGAGCCAACCAATCCAAGGGCAAAACGGTAACGTTGAGATCGAAGCATTCTTGGAAACATCATCGTCCGAATTCAATCTCGAAACGAGCCAACCAATCCAAGGGCAAAACAGTCACGATCTAAAAGATCTAGACAGCATCGAGCCATGGACATACACGGAAGGTAGCGAGGGCTCGCACATGGAAGCTGTCTCCCCATGGGGTGATTACTCGAATGCCCCTCTCGAAGTAACCAATCACCAAGAAGAGACAATGGAGGAGATGACGTGCCCCTTTTCCCAAATCGGGCAACTCAATTCTGACGTGGGCCCGTTAATTTCGGACGAACAACTCTTTGCCATCATCGATTTCTCCCCAGATTGGGCTTATTCCAATTCGGCAACGAAAGTTTTGATCTCTGTCAAATTTCTCGGTGGATTCGATCCTCGAACAATCAAATGGAGCTGCATGTTCGGCGAAACCGAAGTCGAAGCCGAGGTTTTGACATTATCTTGCGGGGCCTTACGTTGCATGGCCCCACCCTTGACCGAAACGGGTTGGGTTCCTTTCTACATAACCAAATCCGACCGTATCGCATGCAGTGAGATTCGCGAGTTCGAATACCGACCTGTTCCGTCTCCCAGATCGCAACCTCCCGAACCCGATTCGCATGAAGAATACCTACTCCAAGTACGTCTTGCGGAGCTACTCTCTGCAAATAAAGACCTGATTTGTTTGGTTCAAAGTTGCGAGAAGTGCGAGATTATGAGAAGATTGAGTCAAGGTTTGGCTCGTGGTCAAAGTCGAGATGGACAAAGTCATACCGATGCGACAGAAGGGTTGTTGGTGAGAATGATGAAGGGTAAGTTATGCGAATGGTTGGGGTGGAGATTGCACGAAGAAGAGCAAAGTAGAAAGAGAAATGTTCTTGATAGAGAGGGACAAGGAGTGATACACCTCGTAGCGGCATTGGGTTATGATTGGGCCGTGGGATCCGTTGTAGCATCAGGAATCAGCTCCAATTTTAGGGATGTTCGTGGCCAAACCGCCCTTCATTGGGCTGCCTATTATGGCAGGTTTGTTTCTTCATTACTATCTTATAAATTTAATGTTTTTGGTAGTGTTGATTAATTTTAATTTTGTAATGTTATGAATGAATAAACAGAGAGGAGATGGTGGTAGCTCTTTTGAAGTTAGGAGCGGATCCTACGGCGGTAGAGGACCCCACCTCGAAATCCCCAATCGGCTGTACCGCTGCTGACGTGGCGTCTTTTCGTGGGTACAAAGGGATTGCCGGATTCCTTGCAGAGGTCCATTTGACGAGTCACCTTTCCTCCCTTACCATAAATCAGGAATCCATTTCCCAAATTCTCACTTGTTTCGCCTATGAAGATGATGGAATTATAGTTCAAGGCAACGAGGATGATGACGTGGCGCTCAATGGGACCATTCTGGAGGCTTTGAGAAATTCTTCTCTGGCGGCGGCTAGATTACAGGCGGCGTTGAGGGTTTCCTCGTTTCGGCAGAGGCAGAATAGAGAGAGGGGAATGAGAGAGAAAGAGGATGGAGGAAATGAGGTTATTGATGATGTGGCGCTTGTTTGTTCTTCTTCTTCTTCTTCGACGAGTATCCACAGGCCGAAAGTCAACACACCTTATTATGGTGGCAAGTCGTTTATCGCGGCCCTCAAAATTCAACAGAAATATAGGGGTTATAAAGGAAGGAACGACTATTCGGAAACAAGGGACAAAATCGTAAAATTGCAGGTAATTGTAACAAGTTAGTGGTGATAACTAATAAATTATAATTGGCGATTTAAGTAAATAATAATCGAATTTTTCTCAGGCTCGTGTGAGGGGACATCAAGTGAGGAAGCAATACAACAAGGTGGTACGGTCGGTGGGTACAGTCAAGAAGGCAATTTTGAGGTGGAGACGTAAAGGGGCCGGTTTACGAGGCTTCGGAGCCGAGAACCTTAAAACCTCAACCGGTACGGATGGGCTTGCAAGAAATACAAGCGATGAATACGATTATTTGAGCTTGGGACAAAGGCAGAAATTGGTCGGCCTACAAAAGGCTTTGACTAGGGTTAGATCTATGTCTCGTTCTTCCGAGGCTAGACGCCAGTACATGCGTTTAGTTCTCAGCTCTCGTCAATCATGTAAGTAAATTTGTCGGTTTGGTTTTTTTTTTTTTTTTTTTTTTTAATGTTTTGTTTTGTTATTTACAGCTAGGTGATTGCGGAAGCTTAATCAATTTACCTATGAGTCATCCTTTCTGCTGATATTGATGTGAGGATAGAGATGGCATATTGATTTGGCTAACATAATTTGAAAGGAGGTCTGATAATGACATATATAGTGGTATCCGTCCAGCATAAATACGTACGAGACGGAGATATTTAGTTTTTAATTTTTTTTAATTAACTGATTGTATTGATTGGTTAGCTATTCTAATGAATAGCTTGATTTATTTTGTAAATATATATTTCTAATGAATAGCTTGATTTATTTTGTAAATATACTAGTCGCGCTAGTTTTTCTTCTTTTCTTTATGTGGGATTTTGGTTTGTTGGCATTTTATTTATTTGATAATCTGCATTTGTGCATGTATGTTACGGTAAGAACCAAGTAATGAAATCGATTTAGGGCCAATCGAAATGAAAACTATTCCTGAAAACTCACAGTGATGTAATGTTGCAATAAAAGCAGGCGAGACAAACACGACAAATGGTTTATAGTTTGAATATCCAACTCAATAGCTTATCAATACACAATGCTGATACCAAACGAAAGTAAGCATCAAATAAAATAATTCAATTGAACTTTTTTTATCCTCACGAAAGACATAAATTGTAAATTGGTCCTTTTTTGGAGAAAATTACGTACCATTTTCAAAACGCATGGCTTTCAAACCTTGAAACGGCTTCGAGGAGGCTTATACGCGAACACTTGTCACAGTATTGTGACTTAGCTCCCTGTAATAAAATTATAGTATATTAATATAAAAATATTATATTATCAATAAAAAAATTATAATGTTGTTTATAACTTTTTTGACGTGAAAACCGTACCAGCATGACCTCGGATGAATGTTACTTCGATACTTGCTGCACCAGCAATGCAGTTACCATACCAATTGTCCACACCTAAATTCACAAAAGAGAAGATTTGCAAATTAGTCCCTGCATTTATACCTAATCGCAAAAAGAATAGTATGTACCTTTGTCTAAATGCGTTAATAAAAAGGACAAACGTAGCCAAAATTGACCCAAGAAAATAGCCAACTTTCGAAGAATTAACAGCAGAAGAATTAATCTATGTCTCGCAATTTCAACTTGGAGAAGGAAAAACAATCAAGCAGAAAGAAGGGGAAAATGTGGAAAATTGGTACCTGCAGTGTACTGAAAACAAAATTAGGATCAAATTTGTTTATTAATTCTACTTATTTGGAGGACAAAGGCAGGAGAGGGAATTGTATTGATTGAAGATTGTTGTTTCGTACCTTGTATATGATTCTTTCGCATTATTGGTCCAAATTGTTCCTATCAATCTCTTCAAATAAAATTGCAACTGAAAATAAGCAAGTAAAAAATCATGACAAGGCAATAAGAAATGCAAAACCTAGACACTAATATCATTCAGAAACGCAAACCCTAGACACTGAAAGAACGAAACACGACACGACAAACCCTAGGTAAACAGAAAAGAGGCCTTACCGAAGCAAGAAGACGGAGAAGGCGATGCCAAACCCACGCGAAAGCCAAGCAAAGAAGAAGCCACGGCTCTGTGACAAGGTGGAGCTTTCTGGGGGAAGGAGCTGCTACCGAGTAGCGACGGGCGAAGAGGACGTCTTACCGAGCGGAAATGAGAATGCGCGAGGAAAAAAAGTAAAGAGGCTACGCAAACTCAAGAGCTAAGTCGCAGGAGCAAGAGGAATACGTGTCGGCACAGAGCGTGACCATGTGTCGGCCTTGGAGAAGCCACCGGGAGCAACAACGAAGAAAGAATGCAGGCGTTGCGCGTACATAGGGATGTCAACGGGGCGGGTCGGGTTCGGGTAAACCTTCCCCATACCCGAACCCGAATTTTCGGGTATTATCCGAACCCGAACCCAAAATACCCGCAGATAAAAAATCATATCCGAATCCGACCCCGCAGGTAACGTGTATACCCGAACTCGAACCCGTTACCCGAAAATCACCAATACAAAATCCTAAAAAAAAAATTATAAATTATTATACAAATATGTAAAATCAACAACAATTTTGTATACATAAAATAAACAACTTGTAAAAAATACATTATAAATGCAAATAATTAATCCATAAAACACCACAAATTTTCATGTCATTGAGTATTTTCGGATATTTCTCGGATATTTTCGGGTTCGGATTCGGGTATTTTTTCGGGTTCGGGTAAACTTTTACCTCCGTATCCGAACCCAAACCCGGAACGAGTATTTTTTTCGGGTAATACCCAATCAGCGGATATTTTTCGGGCATTACCCGCCACGTTCGGGTCGGGTACCCCACGGGTTCGGGTTTTACCCAACCCATTGACATCCCTACGCATACATGATGGAAGATGGAAGCCCAACCCAAGAAGGGAAAGAGCGGAGCACCCAATATCGAAGAGCGCAGGGAGAAAAGGATCGAACGACAAAGACTAAAAGAACGTGGTCGAAGAAGAACAAAGGAACATGGAAGAAGAAGAATAAATAAACGTGGAAGAAGGAGGGCACGGCCCAATATTTAACATTAGTACTATCTAAGGATTTCTAATTAATAGTTTGATTTATTTTGTAAATATATTTCAGCAAAGATGCATATAATATAGTATGTATTTGATTTATATTGCCTTGAGTCAACTTTTTTTTAGTTATTTCGGTTTGGATAATTATATCATGCCCTCAAATTGCCCCAACACCCTCTATATCACAAATTAACAATTAATTAACATGATAATTAACAAAAATACATTTCACTAATGATTAGTTGATATTGATTAATAATTGCTAATTCATACATACTTTAATTATATGTCAATTAATCGTTAATGGAGTGTGTTTTTATTAATTATCATGTTAATTAATTGTTAATCCATGATATAGAGAGTGTTGGTGAGTGCACCATATATGGCCTCATGGGCTCTTTCTGTTTTATCATACCAAGAAAGAGGGCATATATAATGTCACCAGATTTTTCCACGAAACATCCTCAATTTCTTAATTAATCCACTTAATTAACATTTGGATTAACACATGTTATATGCTTAACGTGATACTTAACATCCATATATTAACAAATGGTAATTAATATTTTGAAATTATTAATTTAATGTTTCTTGTTAATTAAGTGGGTTAATTAAGAAATTGAGGATGTTTCGTGTAAATCTGGTGGCAAAGTATAATACTACCAGAAGTTACCCCAAAGAAAAATGAGAAAATAGGTTTCAGCAAATTTTTGAACTCGAGTACTACGATTTTGCATGTCATATTGTATCCCTCACAAACCAGAAAGTGAGAGAATCCTCGATTGTTTCTTCCATACGGGATAATTGAACAAATTGGCGTTTAATGTGATGGTATATATGATATAAAGGCGGTATTACAATATGTTATCATTAGATTTCTCACCTGTGAATTGTGATACTTAGATATGTTTCTTTGTTATATTTATTGGAGAATGTGAATAACCAAGATGGAAGTTGTTCCTTTCATCATTGAAAGAGATATCTCTCAGGACCCCCTGATGAATTAGGATTGAAGGAAATGCGTGGCCACGCTCAATAAGATTAACATGTGTTGTTAATATTAATTGAATATTCAATCTGATTCTAGATCGGGAAAGAGTTAAGTTGATTTAGAAAGGATGACATTTGACCATGTCTTTGATCAACAGATACCGTATGAACAAAAGAGCTAGTAATCTATCTATTTGTAAATAGGTGATGATCACAAATCATTTATTTAATTTTGGTAGTCATAATGCCTTGCTATAGGCCAGTTATGATTTGCATAATTAAATGGAGATTTAATATGCTGCCAACATTAAATAAACCTATAGGGTCACACACAAAGATAAGTTTGGATTGGACACAGAAAAACAAATCAAGATGAAGAGGTGTAAGCATTAGATGCTACATGCATGTATGGATGCATGGGATTTAATAATCAGAATTAATTCATTTGGAGAAATGAAAGATTTGGATGACCTAGGGTTTCCCAAAATCTGATTATAAATATCCACCCATCTCTTCATAGAAAGCTAAGGCTTGTGAAGCACACTTTTGAGGGTTTTCATTCTCAATATTCATAATAGAGAGAAAGAGAGAAACCTTAACCGTCAACCTATTTCTATGAGATAAAAAAGGAGAGAGGTGACAGCAGATTTTCTGAAGGGAGGAAGGATCCGACTAGCATCGGAGGTCTTCACATCCAGTCTAAACGAGTCGCGTGTGGATACCAATAGAGGATGGTGCCGTTCGAGCATACCTAATGTGATCTCTGCAAGCTTCCTTCAACCAGATTTGAACTAAATCTGAGGTAAAAGTTTTGAAACCATTCCTTAGTATCTAACTAGCTATACACAGATCCATGACTTTAGGGATTCGGGTGAGTTCCGCTGTGCAATAAGGTTGTCCGAAATCCTAACAAAAAGGATTCGAGGTCGTTATGGTAAAGACCTCGGATACTGATTCAACCCTAAAAATATGTCACGACTCCGAGCTTCAAATAACTTCCGATGTTTACGCCCAAAACCTCATTCTCACTCATATGATGGGTTCACTATCCGTACTAATAGACGGATGTGACACATCTCATAAAATGTGGCGTGCTCTCCTTGATCGATTCGAAGGAAACGATCAAATGAAGAGGACCAAATTAATGGGACTCGAACAAAAATTTGATAATTTTCGGATGATCGAAGGTGAATCCGTGGATGATATGTACATTCGTATGAACAATATCAAAAACGGATTCACCGCGTTAGAAGAGTCCCTAACAAATTCTCGAGTTGTAGGTAAATTGAATCGAGCGATGCCTACGAGTTGGGAAACTCTCCGAGTGGCTTTGGAAACCATGATGGGCACTCAAGACATCTCGCCTGAAGATTTGGTAAGCTACTTCAAGAACTTCGAGGAGCGCTTGAAACAACTCCAAGCCGAAAGCCCATCAACATCATGTCCCAAGGCCGTAGCCTTGCCCATCTTGGACGATAACGAAGACGAAAGTGAAATGGCTCTATTGGTAAGACAATTCCGTGATTTTCGGAATCGCGAAAGATGGTTCGACGATAACCGCAAGCAACAAAATTTGAGGCCATATAGCTTCGAGTGCAACAAGAAGGGTCACACCATCGAAACGTGTTGGACCCTTCACCTCGACCACGCTCCTTGGAACAAAAAGGATGACGAACGTAGGGATAGAGACAAGCGTGACTCTAGACCCGAAAGGAGACGGGACTTCAAAGGTCGCGACGAAAAGACCAAAGAGAAAGGTAAGGAGTACAAAAAGAAGAAGGCCTACAAAGCTCGCATAGTCCGATGGGGAGACTCGGACGTTTCGAGCAATTCCTCTGAATCAGAAAGCAGCTCCGATGATGAAACCGCAAACCTAGCTCTCATGGCGGAACTCTCGTCTTCCGTTGAAGATGTGGTTGAAAGCGGCCATTCAAGCAATGCTTCTCCGACAAACTCCATTGCCGGAACCAACAATGATGCCGGTACCATCACCACCTTCTCCAATCTCAACCTTGCAAACTTCGCATGACTCCGGTCATGAGGTATATCTGAACTCCTCTTTTAAATCCTTAGGATCAACCGTGGGTTCAAGCTCAAATACTAAATTTGACACATACTTAGAGCTTGAATCATTCGATGAATTGTTGAGAGATGGTGACGAACACCGACTAAGAGAGGATAGTAGTGAGAGCATGATACTAGCTCTCAAGGCCAAGGTAGCTTCTCTTGCATTGTCGGTTAGGTCATACAAAGCACAAATAAATGAATTTCAAGGTTTTTCAAAATGTGAATGTCAAGCCCTCAAAAGCGAGACTTCACTCTTAAAAATCGAACTTCAAAATTTAAAATTTGTGAATGAATCCTTGAGGAAGGCATGTGTATCTCTTGCACCTCGCACTCCCTCATTGGATCAAGTTTTGGAGGGACAAAAGCCCAATGACAAAACGGGTTCAGGATTCAAGAAAGACAACGTAATAAACCCGGTCTTTCAATATCCAAAGACCAAAAATCTAAATGGGAGAACAATGGAAAAGTTAGTCACGAAAATGCTTTCATGTACCGTGACTACAACAAAGGTAAAAGTATTAAAAAGGAACAACCTAAAAATGTTAGTTATAGCAATAGGATTAATCACTTTACACAAAACACGTCTTATAGACGCAACGATTTGGGACGATCTGATGGTTTATTCAAACGGGGACCAAATGGTTATTTCTATGAGGTGAACTATCACACCGTCGCTCCCTATCAAACAAGGGCTTCCAAACATCTAAATAATACATATTAACAATTTCAATCAAAAATTGCTTGTGCCTCGTCGACCAAACAGATCGTTCAAAAGAGAGATTACACGAACCAACTCTCCAATCAATTTGTCAAGAGTTCCGAAAACACCAACAAACCAACTCTCGCATTTTGCAACTATTGTTGTAAATTAGGACACATCTCAACGAGTTGTGATCTTCGTAAACCGCAACCAAATTCGATGTACATTTGGATGCGTAAAGATAGACACTCGATGGGTTCCTCCACCTTGTATGGAGTGGGACCAAAAATGACTTAAGTCATTAAGTATCACACTCCCTCTCCCGTTTACCATAGGCCATATATTGAGGGGGAGTGTTAGTGTAAGTATTCATATTAGGTTAATTTTTCTTAAGAACTTTTATCTTATATGGATTTTGAAGGAAATACAGTTTCAGGATCAACCGTAAAAGTGTACACAAGGATAAACGAATGTAAGCGTACATTCATGGTCATATCTTTCAGTAGGAAAATCCAATTTGAATGGTTCAAATTGGGTTAGATAGATAATAAGATTATCTACAACCTTCATATAGAAATATATTTCATACGAACGAAGTATCAGTGTCGTTTCTATGAAATACCGAAAGGCTGCAACAGTATGACATACAGTTAGTAAAACAGTTATAACTTTTGCATACGAACTCCATTTGGGCCAGGACAAATTGAGTCGTGTAGATAATAAGATTATATACAACTTTCGTGTTGGGTGATTTTCTGTCAGAAGAATTTACCAATTTCGTATGGACAGAATACTGGGCAGATACATGCAACTTTCTGTGTGAAAGAGTGTATATTGGATATACATGTCTTTTGGCCAATCCTAATCCTATATGATATAAATAGGATTTTTCTCTCTCATCTGGTGTGGTTCATTCAGTCCAATTCATTCAAGATATTCCAGAAAATTGTGAGACAAATTTCTAGAGAGTGAAAGGGTGTAAAAGAGAGAAACCGTGAAAAGGTGTTTTCCGGTATAGAGAATCAATCAATCGAGCAAGTTCGCCGGTGCATCATCTAGGCAGTTGCACCCATGACCGACGTCTTACGAGTCAAGGTGGATACAAGTAGAGGAGCAACATTTGGGGCTCTTTCGGTTGTGATCGATTCGGAGGAACGAAATCTGCCGGAGACGGAAACGAGCGAATCGAGTAATGGGCTGTGGAAGCATGCGGGCATGGAACGCACGAAGACAACCCGAGGCGTGTCAAGACGGTGGGAGACGTGCGGTATGGGACGTACGGGCTAGTCACCAACGTGACACCGAAGGAAAAGAAGGATGCGAGCGATCAACCCGTCGTGCGTGATCAATATCACGCTGGTAATCGTCTATCCTACTTTGCATCGTACCCTCGAAGTCATGGCGTGATCTTGGATTTAGGGAACCGGACCGGGCCTTCATATCCGCTGCGCGGGCCCGGGGATGGGTGAATTCCCAACAGTCGTATCAGAGCGATCGCCATCGATTCGAGGGTCGAATCATAGTCGTATATTCGATATACGCACGGGTCATCAAAGTTCGTACCCGTTTGCATGATGATAGATTTAGAGATTCCAATTTCGTTAAAAATCACAAGTAGAATTCACTAGAGATCAATCAAAAGTTGATTGAGAGTATCTAAGAATTATCGTGAAAAGGTTTCATGATTTATCGTTTCAGAAACGAGCGAAAACGGAAGAAACGGCGAAATCTGCAGAAAATTAGAATACGAAACAGTGAGTAAAACTAAGATACGTTTCAGTGGGAAACTCCAAATTGATTGGATCAAATTGGCGTAGTTAGATAATGAGATTATCTATGACTTTGATACAGAAAGTTTTTTCATTCGAACGAATTATCTGTGTCGCTTTTATGGAATACTGAAAGGGTGCGACTGTTTGACATACAGAGACTAAAACGTCCGTATATGTCGCATCGAAACTCTAATTTAGTCCAATCCAATTGGGTTAGTTAGATAATTAGATTATCTAGAACTTTAGTTCACGTTCAAAGTCGGTTGGAACAATTTAATATTTTCGTTTCGACAGAATACTGAAAAGGTGTCTGTAGTTTTATGGTTGAAAAGGTGTCTATTGGATATACTTACATTTTCGTTTGTCCGTATTTTACTAAAACTGGTATAACTTTCAGTAGGAAACTCCGATTTGAATGGTTCAAATTGGGTTAGTTAGATAATGAGATTATCTAGAACTTTAATGTTGTAATATATTTCATTTGAGTGAAGTATCAGTGTCGTTCTAATGAAATACCGAAAGGGTGCGACAGTTTGACATATAGTCAGTAAAACTGCCGTAACTTGTGGGTCCGAACTCCAATTGGGCTGGGCCAAATTGGGTTGGAAAGATAATAAGATTATCTACAACTTTCGTGTTAGTTGATTTTCTGTCAGAGGAATTTACCATTTTCGTTCTGACAGATTACTGAAAGGGTGTATGCAGTTTTATGTTTGAAAAGGTGTATATGAGATATACATACCTTTAGGCCTATCTTTATATCTAATCAATTAATTAAATCATACTAGCATATTAGATAATTAATTATTTAGAATAATTAGTCTCCCTAAATAAATCATATGCATTTTGAAAATCTTGTGATAGTGATATAATATGATTATGTCACGAATTATTAAACATGAATGTCATGATCCCTCATAATATTTAAGTCATGGAAATGTCTTCCATACTCACAACCACTATGTTCGGTACTACGTCTCACATGGGTTAAGGCCAAAGCCGACATGGGTTATTGTAGTCATCGACGGGGTGGCAAGCGTTAAATAGGGACTGATAAGGGTTAAGGTCAAAGCCAACTTATTAGTAGTTTATTTGAACGATAGGTTGAGTATGGTTGTGATTTAACCGTTCAAGCCAGTAAGGGTTAAGGCCAAAGCCGACTTGATTGGAAGTTCGGGGCATAGATAGGTTGCACACACGGAAATGGGATTGTATATGATACGATCCATCACCGAAATCCTATAAAGGTTCAAGAGTCGCATTGGATGCGATTGGATATAATTCTACCTAAATAGCGAGATCCCACTCGTCTGCCAAAGCAACTTGTGGGAGAATCGTGATATATGGGTCTTGAGTGTTATGGACTTGGAGTCCCGTATCGGTATGAGGGTTATCGATTCGATAAAATAACACTATCATATAATCATCGTATAAGCATATAGATTAAGTACGCATGGTTAGGACCTTAATCTTCATCATCCGTTTAGAATTATGTTTTCAAGCAACACCAAATATATCGATGAGATCGATATGATAGATGGCTTTTGGGCCGGAATTACCGTAATTAACCTTGATAGTCAAAGAATAGTTCTTAGACTTAAAGGAACGTGTTGGACACGGCAATGGTAGATTCATGGTTCGAGACTTTGGCTTTAGAGAAAGCCGGGTTCGATACACTTTAAGAAGGAATCGAACAATATTACGTGCCTTGTGGTGGCATGTATAGACGCAGATTTCTCAAAATTGTTTTGAGAATTCGGGTGTATATGAAAGTAAAACGCAACGCTCAAGAAATAGTTTCAAGAGCTAGAGCGCATTGAATGGTTCAATGCAGTTCAAAGCGTAGATTAATTCTGAGACGCCTTATGGGTCTTTGATTAACACTCGTGTGTTGATGGTACGAGATTTGATCTTCGTGACCGAATATCATATACATTCGATAGATAAGTCGATCCCTGAATTGCATGAGATGCGATTTAAAATTGAATTGGAGATGCTCGGAGTATCCGAGGAATCCAATGTATATAGATGCGTGGATGTCCTTGTAATTCAAAGGAGGGATCGAAAGAAATGTATGTCTAAGGGTATTTTGGGAAAATGTTTTCCAAACAGAAAGTTCGGACAAGGAGTTGTCCAAACTAATGACTCAAAGAAAGGTGAAATCCGAGGAGGATTAAACCTAGAAGTTGATTGCTTCTTTTGGCATTGCCGTCTTGGCTATATGAATGAGATACGCGTATCTAGATTCCATGTGATGGCTTGCTAGAATCATTCGAATTAGATCCGATTGATTAATGCGATACTTATTTATTAGGCAAAACGACAAAGGGCATCATTCTCCAAAGGTTGGAGAAAGATCCAACGAATTATTGGAAATTACATTTAGATGTAATGTTCCGATAAGTTCCAAGGCAAGAGGAGGCTATCGGTATTTTGTTACGTTTACGGACGGTTAAAGTAGATATGGTAATATCTGTTTAATGTGTGCCGAAATGGAGACTTTTGAAAGGTTCAAACAGTTTCAAAAACAAAATACAATATCGACTTAGCAAGAAAATCAAAGCCCTTTGATAGGATCGAGGAGGCAAGTATTTGAGCTACGCACTTCGATAGGATCGAAGAGGCGATATTTGAGTTATGAGTATTGATGATCATTTATGATTGTGGAATCGTTTCACGATTACCTTTATTCGGAACATTAAAGATGTATTCGAAAAGAGGAAATGAACGCATGTTAAACATGGTTCGATAAATGATAAGTCAATAGGATCTCCCAAAAATGTTTTGGGGATACGCCCTTGAGACAGCGGCACTAATGAATGGTTGCATATATGATATGGACCATAAACCTTCTAATCGGTACAAAAGATGCCATATTAGATATGGATCGGAATGGTTCCGAAGTTGTCATTTGTACAGATTTGTGGATGTGAGTATATTTCGAAATTTGTTTCGGTTAAACTCAATCCCAAATCTGAAAATTGTTCGTTTATGACATATATCCTTAGGAAACTAAAGGGTATTAGTTCTAACGTCCCGACGAAAATAAGATTTTCATGGCTTGAAGAGATGCCTTCTTGGAGGAGGACTCGATGCACACAAGTTTGAAACTTAATGTTGCTAATCTCTATGTGGGCTAGAGGGAGTAGAATAAATCTCGAAAGAGTTCGAGATCTGAAAATGAACATTGTACCGATGAATGTTGACACGACTTCATCAAGAGTTGATGAATACGAGTCGAACACACAAAGGAATTATTTGTAGATTAAGTAGGCTATATCATAAGCTGGTAAATACGGATTTACCGTGGCTAATGATGATAGATCGAAATCATATGATGATTCGATATCCTACAGGGATGCTATGAAAGGTTGATTCCACATGACATGATGTCATGAATTCTGAGATTCGATCCGTGTAAAATTATCAAGTTTAGAACTTGATTTCATTACTTTCCGGGTTAGACCCGTGAAAAGACAATGAGTTTTCAAGATGAGAACCGACACGGATAGGAATACGCATATATGCAAAGCGAGGCTTGTAGCGAAGAGTTTCAAGAATTTCATAGTCGGACTATGAAGAAACGTTTTCGCATGTTGCCTTGCTTTCACATTCTCGAAATTCTGCTTGACATGGTCGCGTATTATGACTATGTGATGTGGCAAAATGGATGTCAAAACCGAATTTCTTGACAGAAATTTTATGAAAGGATGTGTACTTGACACAACCTTACGGTTTTGTCGATTCATAAGAATCGGGGATAAGATATGCACGCTTTAACGATCCATATGATGGATTAGAGAAAGTTTCTCGGAATTGGAATATTCGTTTTGATGAAGTTATAAACTGCTATAACATTGTCGGAATGAATGGAAACTTTGTGTACACATGAAGGTTAGTGGGAGCCGCGTTATATTTCTTGTAACGACACAAAAATTTAGGCGAGACCGCTTATGAATTAAGCGTGAAGATCTATAGGATAGATCTAAGAAGTTCCTCGTTCTATACTATAGCACGTATATCGACATATTGTTGACAAAGGTTTTCAGCATATAACTCCTTGGCGGAGTTAAATACAGATGTCGAATGGCAGAAATTTTCTACGGCTCGATGTGAGACATCAAGCAGGGCGAAAATAAAAATATGATGCTTTACATTCGATGTGAGGATCTATTATATCTGTCATGATATGTATGTGGCTATATGTCGTATAGATGAAGCGTCTAATTCACCGTCAATAAAATCCAAGGAATCACACGAGTTTGAATGTAATGCGATTCCATGAGACTAACTCTTGTGAATGTATAATGGTTATATATATATATATATATATATATATATATACATAATGGTTATGTATATTTAAATTCATCGGGATTTGTATTGATAGCGGTGAATGTTATCCTTGAATACTTTACAAAAGAATTCGGGATTTTATTTTATCTATAATGGTGTGGAGGACGTGTTGGTTATAAGGAGTTATAACAACGACAGTTTCCAAAGATTTAGCACGTCCAAATATGTAGCACGACTTTCGATCACAAAGTGTGTGCATGATTTGATTAAACGAAAACATGGTTATGTGGAAAGGTTCCACATGACCAATAATGATTCTATTTACGGGGGCGAGTATATTGTGGTTATAAATCACAAAAGGAAGCGGTATGGATCAAGGATACATGACCAAACTTGAGTAGTCACGAGTTATCGGATTTATGGTTGTATATTGCATGACACGCAATAGTACAAGCCAAAAATGCCGAGGTCACAACCACTTCTAGCCAATACTCAGAAAATTTCATTGATCCATGAAATTTTATGAAATGATGTGATCGTAGGTATTGGAAATGTTCCAAACCTGATGTTGATTAACACTAACGGCAACGTGCGGACCCGTTTACAAAACCGCTCTCTCTAGTCGCTTGTGACTGTCATGCGATGACTATGGGTATGGAGATACCTAGAGGAGGAAGAAGAGAGTAGAGTGTAGTTATCTAATACGATGGTCCTCGCAGGTTGTGGGTATGGAGATACCCATAGGTAAACGTTGTATCACCCAAATACTTAATCCGTATGAATGCATCCCTTTTAAAAAATTTGTTTACTTAAATTTTCATGCATTCACCTTATATGAAAACTGTGTGCGGGGTTGTGTAATATGATTACATGAACCTTGATTTGAACTTGTGTGGACGTCGACATGGTTGAGGACCATGTGCAGCGAAACCGTCACACTTAAAGTTTCATTTCTAAACATCCCTAGTCGCGGGTCAGTTTGCTTAAGAGAGAAGCATTTCTATTACAAGGGAATAGACTGAACGCGTACACTAGTACGTTAGCCGAGGAGATGATTATGTTTTGCTAATCATAGGACAAAGGTGTTTGTCGAATCGGGAACGTAGATATATGCTAGGTGACATATATTGGATATGACCGAAGCCGCGAGACCATGACATGGTTTAGTCATTATAGATGGACTCGCGACGAGTAGGGTATTAGGTTCTTCATACTTGAGGGGACCATTGATTGCGTTACGTGCGTAACACAATGCTTTGATATGATCTTACGCTCACCGTAACAGGGAGTTAAAACGGTCATCATTGGGTATTGTCCGAAACACGGAATTCAATGTGAGTCTCCAAGATAGGAATTGTTTATTCCGAAAGGAAGAGATATCTCTTTGGCCACTCGATGAATTGATTAACGAAAACTGTGGCCACAGTCAATGATATTAACGGTTAATATCGATTGAAATTTGTTAACTCAATTCGGACTCGAGGAATAAGTGTAGTTAATCAAAATATAAGGATGACTATAACCATGCCTTTTGATTAACGGATATCGTTAACAAGAGAACTAATGACCGCTATTCGAGATAGGCACAATGATCATAATCATTCTTCGTGTTAACATGGGTAGCCATGATGGAGTGACTAGATTCCGTTCATGGGCTTGTAGTGCTATGGAAACAGCCTACTGCCATCGTTAACCGAACCTACATGGTCACACAACGAGTCGTACTAAGTCGGGCTTGATTATAAAATTGGCACATAAGATGTGCGTAGCTTGGTATTTGATACGCGAGCTATATTCTCTAAAATCGTGCATATTGGATATGCATAAGTACCTTTTAGGTAGATCTGAAATTGAGTGGGAGACTGAAGGAAATACAGTTTCAGGATCAACCATAAAAGTGTACACAAGGATAAACGAATTTAAGCGTACATTCATGGTCATATCTTTCAGTAGGAAAATCCGATTTGAATGGTTCAAATTGGGTTAGATAGATAATAAGATTATCTACAACCTTCATATAGAAATATATTTCATACGAACGAAGTATCAGTGTCGTTTCTATGAAATACCGAAAGGCTGCAACAGTATGACATACAGTTAGTAAAACAGTCATAACTTTTACATACGAACTCCAATTGGGCCAGGCCAAATTGAGTCGTGTAGATAATAAGATTATCTACAACGTTCGTGTTGGGTGATTTTCTGTCAGAAGAATTTACCAATTTCGTATGGACAGAATACTGGGCAGATACATGCAACTTTCTGTGTGAAAGAGTGTATATTGGATATACATGTCTTTTGGCCAATCCTAATCCTATATGATATAAATAGGATTTTTCTCTCTCATCTGGTGTGGTTCATTCAGTCCAATTCATTCAAGATATTCCAGAAAATTGTGAGACAAATTTCTAGAGAGTGAAAGGGTGTAAAAGAGAGAAACCGTGAAAAGGTGTTTTCCGGTATAGAGAATCAATCAATCGAGCAAGTTCGCCGGTGCATCGTCTAGGCAGTTGCACCCATGACCGAAGTCTTACGAGTCAAGGTGGATACAAGTAGAGGAGCAACATTTGGGGCTCTTTCGGTTGTGATCGATTCGGAGGAACGAAATCTGCCGGAGACGGAAACGAGCGAATCGAGTAATGGGCTGTGGAAGCATGTGGGCATGGAACGCACGGAGACAATCCGAGGCGCGTCAAGATGGTGGGAGACGTGCGGTATGGGACGTATGGGCTAGTCACCAACGTGACACCGAAGGAAAAGAAGGATGCGAGCGATCAACCCGTCGTGCGTGATCAATTTCACGCTGGTAATCGTCTATCCTACTTTGCATCGTACCCTCGAAGTCATGGCGTGATCTTGGATTTAGGGAACCAGACCGGGCCTTCATATCCGCTGCGCGGGCCCGGGGATGGGTGAATTCCCAACAGATTTCTTATAGATGTGCCTAAGTTCATCGAACAAGTCATCGAAATGGTGTCTAGATAGTGGTTGCTCTAGATCCATGACTTGGAACAAGAAAATATTCAAAACGCTAAAACCATTCAAGGGAGGTGACGTTACCTTCGGCGGTAACCAAAAATGTAAAATTATCGGTATCGGTTCCATAGGTACCAACCATTGGACTCTAGAGAACGTCTACCTCGTAATTGGATTAAAAAATTTTATTCTTATGCATAGTGAACTCGCGATGAGCATGATGGGTGAGTTGACGTTTTTCCTTGGACTAACACTTTATGCGTTCGAACGGACCTATCGGGAAAAATATATAACCCTAGGGACGGCTCCAAATTAAGCCCAAATCTCCATTAGAGATTTCTAGGTCAAGCCACCACTTGTGTGCTCAATCTAGGTCGTCAAATCAGCTCTACCTTCCTAGATCCATCTCTCCAAACGAGAATTTCGCCCAAACCTTCTTACTCTCTGAAGGAAATACAGTTTTGGATCAACGATAAAAGTGTACATATAAGGATATATGAACATGGATGTTCATGGGTTTGATGAAATGCATAATAGGATTGTGCAAACTTAAGTTCCAGAGAGTGATTCGTTCGAACTAACCATCGGGTCCGTTCGAACGGACCGCTACGAGTATAAAATGGTTTTATACATATTCATTCCAGGGAGTGGTTGGTTCAAACTAACCTTGGTGTTCGTGTTGGGAATTCATCCCGTCCCCGGGCCCGCGCAGCGGATATGAAGGCCCGGTCCGGTTTCCAAAATCCAAGATCACGCCATGACTTCGAGGGTACGATGCAATAGAAGGATAGACGATTACCAGCATGAAATTGATCACGCACGACGGGTTGATCGCTCGCATCCTTTCCTTCTCCGGTGTCACGTTGGTGACTAGTCCGTGCGTCCCATACCACACGTCTCCCACCGTCTTGACACGCCTCCAGTTGTCTTTCGTGCGTCCCACGTCCACACTCTTCTACAGCCAACAGTTTTGCTCCTTCGGTTTGATCACAATCGAAGAGCCACAAGTGTCGCTCCTCTACTTGTATCCACCGTGAGTCGGAGTTCGTCGGTCGCGGGTGCAACTGCCTAGACGCTGCACCGGCGAACTTGCTTGATTAGATCGATTCTCTACACCGAGAAAAAACTCATTTTCTCGGTTTTCTCTCTTCGCACTATTTCGCTCTTAGAAAGTACTCTCAATATTCTGGATTAATCTTATTAATTCCACAGGTTGGACTGAATCAATTTGCCATAGAGAGAGAGAGAGAGAGACAGAGAAACACCATATTTATATCACATAGGATAAGGATGTGCCAAAAGGTATGTATATCTAATATACACCTTTTTCAAACAGAAAACTGCAGACACCCTTTCAGTATTCTGTTGAAACGAAAATATTAAATCGTTCCAACCGACTTTAAACTTTCACTAAAGTTCTAGATAATCTTATTATCTTTCCAGACCAATTTGGCCTGGCCCAATTGGAGTTCGGATGCGAACGTTACGGACGTTTTACTAAATGTATGTCAAACGGTCGCACCCTTTCGGTATTTCATTAAAACGACACTGATACTTCGTTCAAATGAAAACAATTTCTACATGAAGGTTATATATAATCTTATTATCTATCTAACCCAATTTGAACCATTCAAATTGGATTTTCCTACTGAAAGTTATGACCACAAATGTACGCTTGCATTCGTTCATCCTTGTGTACACTTTTACGGTTGATCCGAAACTGTATTTCCTTCAGTTCGTTCTAACGGACTACTAGGAATGTAATTTGGAATTAACACAGACATGAGGCAGAATATAGTTCGTTCCAACTAACCTTATGGTGCGTTCCAACTAACCTCATGCTGGAAATGTATATTGGATATACACAACCTTTCACCCAATCCTTATCCTATTTTAGTATAAATAGGATGTTTCTCTCTCTCCTCTAATCAGTCCATGCAGTCTAATCTAGACAAGACAAGTTCTGTCCAGAAATTAGAGAGACTCTTATCAAGGTGTTGAAAGAGTGCGAAGAGAAAAAGAGAAAGAGAAAAGAGTTTTCTCCGTCTAGAGAATCGAAAGCAATCAAGCAAGTTCGTCGGTGCATCGTCTAGGAAGTTGCACCCACGAGCGAAGTGCTACGACTCACGGTGGATACGGATAGAGGAGCGGCATGTGTGGCTCTTCGTTGTGATCAAACCAAAGGAGTGAAAGGCTGTGGAAGCGTGTGGACATGGGACGGACGAAGACAACAGGAGACGTGTCATGATGGTGGGAGACGTGTGGTATGGGACGCATGGGCTAGTCACCAACGTGACACCGAAGAAGAGAAGGATGTGAGCGATCAACCCGTCGTCTGTGATCAATTTCACGCTGGTAATCGTCTATCCTACTTTGCATCGTACCCTCGATATCGAAGCATGATCTCGGGATTTGGGAACCGGACCGGGCCTTCATATCCGCTGCGCGGGCCCGGGTCTGGATAATTCCCTACACTCTCACCCTCTTGGCAAGCCGCAAGACTAAGAAGCTTGCTTCCAAGCCTCCAAGAAGGCCGGCGGCTCCATTCCCTCGGTTTGACTTCACCGACCCAAGCAACATCTTCTTATTCAAGGACGCCGCAACCGGAATTCGCTTTCGAGAAAAGTTTGCAAAGAAACCGGTTAGTCAAGGTTACCATTTCCAACTTCCCTCCAACATTCCCATATTGTCCAACATCGTCGACCCAATCGAAGCAAGGTGGCAAATCGCCGGCCTATGCTCCTTAAATCCCCCCTCCTATGATGTGGTGATGAGGTTGTTTTACAGGAACCCCATATTCAACTACGAGGACAACGAGATAAAGAGCAATATCTTCGGCCAATCCATCACGATCAACATCGAGTCACTTTGCCAATGGCTCGGTTTGGTGGATGATGGAGAACTCGTATACATTAGCCGAGCCGAGAAAATCTCCGATGTCTCATACACCAATATTAACAAAGTGGTTACGAATGGGGGTCGAGTCAAAACGGCCACTCAATTCAAGGCACCTCTCCAGTTTGTTTGGCAAATCGGAAATAATATCCTAACACCAATCTCCAAACTAAAATCAAATCTCGACAAACGGAACATCACACTTCTCTATCGCATATGGTATGCGAGTGAGGACCGTATATATATATTCTGAACCTCATCCTCAAGCATATGGAATCAACCATGCGTCTCAAGGTTTCCACTCTCCCGTATGGAAGCATAATTGTGTTGGCATGCGACCAATTTGACATCGAAATACCAACCTATCAATGGGACCTCGGACGCGTAGATCCTATCAACCTAGAGTCTCCCAAGGATCTCTCCCGCATTGGATACTCGAACCAAAACATCGGGCAACTCGACCATTCCCAACAAGGAGGACGAAACCCTACCCTAATTCTAAATTGGAGTTTGGCGCACGACCCTCAACTCTACAAATTCCCAAATACGCCTTCTGAGTGGGTCGAGCCGCCGGACGCCGCACCTAGCCAAAAGCGCAAACGTAGAAAATCAAGGCGATACTAGTGCGGGGACTTCAAATTCCGCGTTGGATGCCACACATGTACCGGGATTCAACATGGAAGAGATGCGTGGGATGATTGATGCCATGCAAGCCCGCTTTCATGAGAAAAGTGTGTTGGTCCGTGACCAAGTATTCGAAGACAATGCCCGGACTAGAGACCACACCTCCAAACTTTCCAACGGTCTCTACACCCATCTAGACCTTCGCCTCGGACCATGGAATCCTCCGCAAGAAGCACCGCCCCAAGACAACCCTACCGAACCATGGAATCTTTCACAAGATGCACCGCCCCAATATAATCAGGACGGACCGAATTTCTAGACCTATCAAACAAACCCTAGTTATCGCCTTAGCTCGCTAAAGCATATTTTTTATATTAAAAACTTATTTTGCATGAATTATGTGGTGTTATATTTTGTTTTGCTATGTTTTTGTTTGTTTGTTGAAAAACGTATGTTGCGAGTAATATGTGTTGTGTCATGTTGTAGGTATTTTGGAAAAACATTATTGTGTGATTGATTTAGAGTACTTGTTTAAATTAGTCAAATCACCATTTGAACATCGTGATAAATTTCCACAAATATAGACCTTGCTAAAACAACTCTATTTACGAGCCTAAGATTGAGAAAAACAAATACTTTGATGGGAATTCGCCCGTTCCCGGGCCCGCGCAGCAGATATGAAGGCCCGGTCCGGTTCCCAAAATTCAAGATCACGACATGACTTTGAGGGTACGATGCAAAGTAGGATAGACGATTACCAGCGTGAAATTGATCACGCACGACGGGTTGATCGTTCTTCCTTCTTTCTCCGGTCACGTTGGTGACTAGCACGTGCGTCCCATACCACACGTCTCCCACCGTCTTGACGCGCCTCCGGTTGTCTTCGTGCGTCCCACGTCCAAGCGCTTCCACCGTCTTTGACCATTCTTTCTCTCCCTCGAGTTGATCACAATCGAAGAGCCACAAGTGTCGCTCCTCTACTCGTATCCACCGTGAGTCGGAGTTCGTCGGTCGCGGATGCACCTGCCTGGACGATTCACCGGCGAACTTGCTTGATCGATTGATTCTTTTCTCCGGAAAAACTGTTTTTCTCGGTTTTTCTCTCTTCGCACTCTTTCACTCTTGAGAAAGATTCTCTCTAATTTCTGGATTAATCTTATTAATTACCACAGGGGTTGAACTGAATGAATTGGTTGGACTGAATCAATTGTTCTAGAGAGAGAGAGAGAAACATCCTCTTTATATCACATAGGATAAGGATGGGCCAAAAGTTATGTATATCTCATATACACTTTTTCAGACAGAAAACTGCAGACATCCTTTCAGTATTCTGTTGAAACGAAAATATTAAATCGTTCCAACTGACTTTTAACATTGACGAAAGTTGTAGATAATCTTATTATATTTCCAACCCAATTTGTCATTGCCCAATTGGAGTTCGGATGCGAAAGTTACTGATGTTTTACTAACTGTATGTCAAACCGTCGCGCCCTTTCGGTATTCCAACAGAACGACACTGATACTTCGCTCAAATGAACAATATTACAACATGAAAGTTTTAGATAATCGCATTATCTATCTAACCCAATTTGAACCATTCACATTGGAGTTTCCTACTGAACGTTATGCCAGTTTTACTAAAACGGCTTAAACTGAATTTTCTGGTTTTCTTAATAAAAACCGTTTCTTATCCATTTAACCATGTATATCCAATATACATATGTGCATCTAATATACACATTATTTATGCCCACGAACGCGTACGTTCGTTTATCCTTGTGTACACTTTTACGGTTGATCCGAAACTGTATTTCCTTCAGTCTCCCACTCAATTTCAGATCTACCTAAAAGGTACTCATGCATATCCAATATGCACAATTTTAGAGAATATAGCTCGCGTATCAAATACCAAGCTATGCACATCTTATGTGCCAACTTTATAATCAAGCCCGACTTAGTACGACTCGTTGTGTGACCATGTAGGTTCGGTTAAAGATGGCAGTAAGCTGTTTCCAAAGCACTACAAGCCCATGAGCGGGATCTAGTCACTCCATCATGGCTACACATGTTAACACGAAGAATGATTGTGATCATTGTGCCTATCTCGAATAGCGGTTATTAGTTCTCTTGTTAGCGATATCCGTTAATCAAAAGGAATAGTGGTAGTCATCCTTATATTTTGATTAACTATACTTATTCCTCGTTTCCGAACTGATTTAACAATTTCAATCGATATTAACCGTCAATATCATTGACTACGGCCGTAGTTTTCGTGAATCAATTCATCGAGTGGCCAAAGAGATATCTCTTCCTTTCGGAATAAACAATTCCTATCTTGGAGACTCACATTGAATTCCGGGTTTCGAACAATACCCAATGATGACCGTTTTAACTCCCTGTTACGGTGAGCGTAAGGTCATATCAAAGCATTGTGTTACGCACGTAACGCAATCAATGGTCCCCTCAAGTATGAAGAACCTAATACCCTACTCGTCGCAAGTCCATCTATAATGACTAAACCATGTCATGGTCTCGCGGCTTCGGTCATATCCAATATATGTCACCTAGCATATATCTACGTTCCCGATTCGACAAACACCTTTGTCCTATGATTAGCAAAACATAATCATCTCCTCGGCTAACGTACTAGTGTACATGTTCAGTCTATTATCTGATAATGTAAATGCTTCACTCTTAAGCAAACTGAATCATGACTAGGGATGTTTAGAAATGAAACTTTAAGTGTGACGATTTCGCTGCACATAATCCTCAATTATGTCGACGTCCACACAAGTTCAAATCAGGGTTCATGTAATCAAATTACACACCCCGCACACAGTTTTCATATAAGGAAAATGCATATTAATTTAAGTAAACAAAATTTTTAAAGGGATGCATTAATATGGACTAAGTATTTGGGTGATACAACGTTTACCTATGGGTATCTCCATACCCATAACCTGCGAGGACTATCGTATTAGATAACTACACTCTACTCTCTTCTTCCTCCTCTAGGTATCTCCATACCCATAGTCATCGCATGATAGTCACGCGCGACTAGAGAGAGCGGTTTTGTAAACGGTTCCGCACGTTGCCGCTAGTGTTAATCTTCTTAAGGTTTGGAACATTTCCAATACCTACGATCACATCATTTCACAAAATTTCATGGATCAATGAAATTTTCTGAGTATTGGTTAGAAGTGGTTGTGACCTTGGCATTTTTGCTTGTACTATTGCGTATCACGCAATACACAACCATAAATCCGATAACTCGTGACTACTCGAGTTTGGTCATGTATCCTTGATCCATACCGCTTCCTTTTGTGATTCATAACCACAATATACTCGCCTCCGTAAATAGAATCATTAATTATTGGTCATGTGGAACCTTTCCACATAACCATGTTTTCGTTTAAGCAAATCATTACACACTTTGTGATCAAAAGTCGTGCTACATATTTGGACGTGCCATATTTGGAAACTGTTGTTGTTATAACTCTTTATAACCAACACGTCCTCCACACCATTATAGATAAAATAAAATCCTGAATTCTTTCGCAAAGTATTCAAGGATAAACTTCACCGTTATCAATACAAATCCCGATGGGTTTAAATATACATAACCATTATGTATATATATATATATGTATAACCATTATACATTCACAAGAGTTAGTCTCATGTAATCTCATTACATTCAAACTCGTGTGATTCCCTTGTATTTTATTGACGGTAAATTAGACGCTTTATGTGTACGCCGTATAGCCACATACATGTCATGGCAGATATAATAGATCTTCACATCAAATGTAAAGCATCATATTATTACTTTTCGTCCTGCTTGATGTCTCACATCGAGCCGTAGAAAATTTCTGCCATTCGACATTTCGATGTAACTCCTCCAAGGAATTATATGTTGAAAACCATTTTCAACATTATGTCGATATACGTGCTATAATCTAGAACGAGGAACTTCTTAGATCTATCCTATAGATCTTCACACTTAATTCATAAGCGGTCTCACCTAAATCCTTTGTCGTTACAAGAAATATAGCGCTGCTCCCACTAACCTTCATGTATACACAAAGTTTCCATTCGTTCCGACAATGTTATAATAGTTTATAACTTCGTCAAAACAAATGTTCCAATTCCAAGAAGCTTTCTCTAATCCATCATATGGATCGTTAGAGCATGCATATCCTTTCCCCGATTCTTATGAATCGACAAAACCGTAAGGTTGTGTCAAGTACACATCCTTTTATAAAATTTCTGTTAAGAAATTCGGTTTTGACATCCATTTTGCCACATCATATAGTCATAATATGTGACCATGACAAGCAGAATTTGGAGAATGTGAAAGCTTGGCAACATGCGAAAACGTTTCTTCATAGTCCAACTATGAATTACTTGACACTCTTCGCTGCAAGCCTCGCTTTGTTATATGCGTATTCCTATCCGTGTTGGTTCTCATCTTGAAAACTCATTGATATTTCACGGGTCTAACCCTGAAAGTAATGAAATCAAGTTCTAAACTTGATAATCTACACGGATCGAATCTCAGATTTCATGGCATCTTGCCATATGGAATCGTCATTTTCATAGCATCCTTGTAGGATATCGAATCATCATATGATTTTGATCTATCATCATTAGCCACAATAAATCCGTATTTATCGGCTTATGATATAGCCTACTTGATCTACGAAAAATTCCTTTGTGTGTTCGACTTGCGTTCATCAACTTTTGATGAAGTCGTGTCAACTTTCATCGGTACAATTGTTCATTTTCCAGATCTCGAACTCTTTCAAGATTTATTCTACTCCCACTGCGAGCGACATCAAGTTCCAAACTTGTGCGCATCCATGTCCTCCTCTAAGAAGGCATCTCTTCGAGCCACGAAAATCTAATTTTCGTCGGGACGTTAGAACTAATACCCTTTAGTTTCCTTAAGGATATATGGTAAACGAACAATTTTCAGATTTGGGATTGAGTTTAATCGAAACCAATTTCGAAATATACTCACATCCTCAAATATGTACAAATGACAACTTCGGAACCATTCCGACCCATATCTCATATGGCGTCTTTTGTACCGATTAGAAGGTTTATGGTTCATATCTTATATGCAACCATTCATTAGTGCCGCTGTCTCGAGGGCGTATCCCCAAAACATTTTTGGGAGATCCGTTTGACTTATCATTTATCGAACCATGTCCAACATGCGTTCATTTCCTCTTTTCGGACACATCTCAATGTTCCAAATAAAGGTAATCGTGAAACGATTCCACAATCATAAATGATGATCAATACTCATAACTCAAATACTCGCCTTCTCGATCCTATCGAAAGGTTTAGCCCAAATACTCGTCTTCTCGATCCTATCGAAAGGGCTTTGATTTTCTTGCTTAGTCGATTTTGTATTTTGTTTTTGAAACTCTTTGAACCTTTCAAAAGTCTCTGCTTCGGCACGCATTAAACAGATATTACCGTATCTACTTTAACCTTCCGTAAGCGTAACAAAATACCGATAGCCTCCTCTTGCCTCGGAACTTATCGGATCATCTACATGTAAATGTAAGTTTCAATAATTCGTTGGATCTTTCTCCAACCTTTGGAGAATGATGCACTTTGTCATCTTGCATAATAAATAAGTATCGCATCAATCAATCGAATCTAATTCGAATTATTTTAGCAATCCATCATATGGAATCTAGATACGCGTATCTCATTCATATGGCCAAGACGGCAATGCCAAAAGAAGCAATCAACTTCTAGGTTTAATCCTCCTCGGATTTCACCGTTCTTTGAGTCATTAGTTTGGACAACTCCTTGTCCGAACTTTCTGTTTGGAAAACAATTTTCCAAAATACCCTCAGACATTTATTTCTTTCGATCCCTCCCTTGAATTACAAAAACATCCACGCATCTATATGCATTGGATTCCTCGGATGCTCCAAGCATCTCATATTCAAATTTACATCGCATCTCATGCAATTCCGGGATCGACTTATCTATCGAATGCATATGATATTAGGTCATGAAGATCAAATCTCGTACCATCAACACACGAGTGTTAATTAAAGACCCATAAGGCGTCTCAAAATTAACCTACTCTTTGAGCCGCATCGAACCATTCAACGCGCTCTAGCTCTTGAAACTATTTCATGAGCGTTGTGTATTACTTCCGTATGCACCCGAATTCTCAAAACAATTTTGAGAAATTTGCGTCTATACATGCCACAACAAGGCACGTAATATCGTTCGATTTCTTCTTAAAGTTTATCGAACCCGGCTTTCTCTAAAGCCAAAGTCTCGAGCCCTGAATCTACCATTTCCGTGTCCAACACGTTCCTTTAAGTCTAAGAACTATTCTTTGACTATCAAGGTTAATTACGGTAATTCCGGCCCAAAAGCCATCTATAATATCGATCTCATCGATATATTTGGTGTTGCTTGAAAACATAATTCTAAACGGATGATAAAGATTAAACTTCTAACCGTGCGCACTTAATCTATATGCTTATATGATGATTATATGAATAGTATTATTTTATCGAATCGATAACCCTCATACCGATACGGGACTCCAAGTCCATAACACCCGAGATCCATATTTCGCAATCCTCCCACAAGTGACGAAGGCCTATCGAGTGGGATCTCGCTTATTTAGGTAGGATATAATCCAATCGCATCATATGCGACTCTCGAACCTTTATAGAATTTCGGTGATGGATCGTATCATATACAATCCCATTTCCGTGTGTGCATTCTAACTATGCCCCGAACTCCAATCGGATTGGTTTGGACGGTTAAGTCATAACCATATCAAACGTATCGTCAAGTGGACTACTCACGTGCATGACGAAGGCCTAACAACACGTGAGTCCCCATTTAACGTTTGCCACCCATTGATACCAACAACATGTGTGCATGACGAAGGCCTAACAACACACATATTGTGATACCAATTTTGATGGTTGTTGACATGGAAGGCATTTCCATGACTTAAATATTATGAGGGATCATGACTTTCATGTTTCATTAATTCGTGAGATAATCATATTATATCACTATTACAAGATTTTCATAAATGCATATGTACTAATTAGGAAGACTAATTATTCTAAATAATTACTTGTTTATATGCTAGTATGATTGATGCCGATCATATCGATATAAAGAACTCAAATGTTCGAGTTTCGTAGCCAAAGTTATCGCAAAAACAAAATCAGCATCGAGAGGGGGGTCCCTGCCCCATCCGAGGCCCGTGAGGCAAGAGAAAACCTCGCCCGGGACGCGTCCGGGGCGCCAAAAACTGTCCCCGGGGCGGCAGAAACTCTAATTTTTTGCAGATTTCGCCGTTTTTTTCCGTTTTCGCTCGTTTCCAAAACGATAAATCATGAAACTTTTTCACGAACATTCCTAGATACTCTCAATCAACTTTTCATTGATCTCTAGTGAATTTCACTTGTGATTTTAACGAAATTGACGTTCTAAATATGTAACATTATGCAAACGGGTACGAACTTTGATAACCCGTGCGTATATCGAATATACGACTATGATTCGACCCTCGAATCGATGGCGATCACTCTGATACCACTGATTGGAATCCGCCCCTCCTCGGGCCCGTGCAGCGGATATGAAGGCCCGGTCCGGTTCCCAAAATCCAAGATCACGCCATGAATTCGAGGGTACGATGCAAGGTAGGATAGACGATTACCAGCATGAAATTGATCACGCACGACGGGTTGATCGTTCTTCCTTCTTTCTCCGGTCACGTTGGTGACTAGCACGTGCGTCCCATACCACACGTCTCCCACCGTCTTGACGCGCCTCCGGTTGTCTTCGTGCGTCCCACGTCCAAGCGCTTCCACCGTCTTTGACCGTTCTTTCTCTCCCTCGAGTTGATCACAATCGAAGAGCCACAAGTGTCGCTCCTCTACTTATATCCACCATGAGTCGGAGTTCGTCGATCGCGGATGCACCTGCCTAGACGATGCACCGGCGAACTTGCTTGATCGATTGATTCTCTTCTCCGGAAAAACTGTTTTTCTCGGTTTTTCTCTCTTCGCACTCTTTCACTCTTGAGAAAGATTCTCTCTAATTTCTGGATTAATCTTATTAATTCCACAGGGGTTGAACTGAATGAATTGGTTGGACTGAATCAATTGGTCTAGAGAGAGAGAGAGAAACATCCTATTTATATCACATAGGATAAGGATGGGCCAAAAGGTATGTATATCTCATATACACCTTTTCAGACAGAAAACTGCAGACACCCTTTCAGTATTCTGTTGAAACGAAAATACTAAATCGTTCCAACCGACTTTGAACATTCACTAAAGTTGTATATAATATTATTATCTTTCCAACCCAATTTGGCCTGGCCCAATTGGAGTTCGGATGCGAACGTTACGGACGTTTTACTAACTGTATGTCAAACCGTCGCACCCTTTCGGTATTCCATCAGAACGACACTGATACTTCGCTCAAATGAAAAATATTACAACATGAAAGTTCTAGATAATCGCATTATCTATCTAATCCAATTTGAACCATTCACATCGGAGTTTCGTACTGAAAGTTATGCCAGTTTGACTAAAACGGCTTAAACTGAATTTTTTGGTTTTCTAAATAAAAACCGTTTCTTATCAGTTTAACCATGTATATCCAATATACATATGTGCATCTAATATACACATTATTAATGCCCACGAACGCGTATGTTCGTTTATCCTTGTGTACACTTTTACGGTTGATCCGAAACTGTATTTCCTTCATACTTAGGGGGAGCTTTCCGTTTGTAGACCCTCTAATTCCTTTTGATCATTTTCAAAAAGGGGGATAAGAGTAAGTCGTACGGAAAGTTCTTCGATAACCGACAAAACTCTCCAAATCGACAGTGTTTTGAAATTAATCAAAAGGGGGAGTTTTTTTATCCAAATATCCTAGGGTTTGATTATATTTCAAAACAACTATCGATTTGTGTTAAGAAAAACTTGTTTGAGATATAGGTACAATATACAAAAGAAGATCAAAAGAAAATACAAGTGAAAGATCACGAAGATTATTCAAGATTAAAGAAGACATAAATCAACATGGAAGGAAAGACGTCAAGACGAGTGAAGAATCGAAGATATCGAAGCCCTTCCGTAAGTTGGGATCACCAAAATAAAATCCTAGGTATTCCAAGAAACATATCATATTTATCAAGATCAAAAGGAATACTCAAAACATGATGAAATGGAAAATGGCGAGTCCCCAAGCCAGGATATGGTTCGTTCGAACGAACTACACACTGTGTTCGAACGGACCAGTCGTTCGAACGAATCTACATAATGTGTTCGAACGGACCTACTCCTGGCGATGGGAATAAATGCACACTCAATAAAAAACAAACAGTTCGTTCGAACGAACAAGTCACGCATTCGAACGAACCTCACCATATATGTTTTAACGAACCCTCTCGATGTTCGAACGCACATTATTGACTTGACTAGTATCAAGTAGTTCGTTCGAACGTAGAAATCAATTCGTTCGAACCCACCTTCCCAGTTCGTTCAAGACGAACCTCAAAAATAGCTGAACGAATTAGGAACTCAAATTCAAATTTCATGTACGTTCGAACGAACTATTTGATCAGTTCGAACGAACCCATCGTGTTTATGAGTAATACATATAAAAACAGCTAGTTCAATTTGCGGTGCGTTCGATCAGACATTTATGTGCGTTCGAACGCACTGTGCATTTGAGCTGAAGATTGAGTGGTCCCTTTGTGTTCAAATAGACTCCACTCAAGTTCTCTCTCTTCAAGCTTTTAGAAAAATCTTTTTCTACATTCAAAAGAGAGAGAAACCAAGCCTTGATCTTGTGGGTCTCTTGATAAGTTGTGATAGATCCTAGATCATAGATCTACTTCCGAAACCTCCTATCTTGCGATCCCAACTGATGTGACCGATCACGTTAGTTCGTAAGTAGTTTGTAATAGGCTAGTTATCCTTTGTAAAGCCCGCCATAGATCGGTAGAAACGTGTAAATCGATCTAGGTAAACCTTGTACGTGTTGAGTTGGGAATTCAATAGAAAACTGAAAAGGCACAAGGCATCCCCAGAGACGTAGGTATTTGCAATCAATCGAATCGGTCAATTGAGCAAGTAGACGGTGAGTTAAAGCTACAAGCAATCACCTACCGAACTCCGTAATCAAACATCGTGTGTCATCGTGTTTGGTAATATTGTTCTTTACTTTCTTTAATTTTGCTTCTGCATATATACTTCAATTCAACCACAAACACGAAAATTGTACACCAAGAATACCTATTCACCCCCCTCTAGGTCATAATTAATCAACACTACAATGATGCGATACAAAATAGGATCATTGTGATGTTTACCAATTATGGAGAGAGGATCACCCGTTGCCATAGGTGTCGGACATGGTTTAGAGTTAGACATTTTGGCTTCCGAAATAATGTTTTGAATGTAAAGTGGTTTGAGATAGGTGGAGACCAGAATTGGTGGACTTACATTCAATTCCCAGGAAGTATTTTAGTTCGCCAAGGTATTTTACAGAGAAGGCTCGATCAAGGGATTGAATTGTTTGTTGGATATGATTTGGGTTATTTCCTGTTATGAGGATGTCGTCGACATAGATTGAGATCCAGGTCATTGAGTGGTTTGATTTGTGAATGAATATAGAGGAATCAGAGTTTGATGGATTGAAACACAGATCTTTCAGGGCGATTTGAAGTTTTGAATACCACGTGCGAGGCGCTTGTTTAAGATCGTAGAGGTCTTTTCGTAGTCGACAGGCATGGTTGGGATTCTTTTGATCGAGGCAGCCCGGCGGCTGCGATACAAAGACTCGTTCTTGAATTTCCCCGTCAAGAAAGGCGTTGTTCACATCAATTAGGTGAATTTTCCAGTTTTTGGATGTGGAGATGGATAATACGGTTCGAATTGTAGTGTCTTTTACAACTGGACTGAAGGTCTCTGAATAATATACGCCATCTTCTTGTTGGAAGCATTTGACGACCAATCGTGCCTTGTATCGTTCAACGGAGCCATCGGAGTGGTGTTTAACTCAAAAAATCCACTTGCAGGGAATTACATTGAAATTTGGATTTGGGGGAACTAGATCCCACGTTGAGTTTTGTTTTAGCGCTTATATTTCTTGCCTCATTGCTTCTCGCCAGTGATAGTGTTTATTTTCATGTACAAACGTAGAAGGCTCATAGAGAAGATTAGTTAACTCAGTTGAGTATGTTATAAAGTCTGGGAATGAACGAGTTCTAAGGGAGTTTGTTTTAGCTCGTATAACCATTGGGATGGAGTCTTTGATTTTGTTGATTAATTGTTTTCGATGGAGAAGGAGAATGAGTGAGTAGAGAAGAAGAAGTGCCATTCGTGGACTCATCAAAATATTCTATTGGCCTATTTGGTGGAGTTTGAGTTGGGTTGGAGAGAAAGAAATTATTAAGTGGGCTTTTATTTCGTGAATTATTGAGTGGGCCTAATCATTTTTGAGGGCTAAAGAAATTTGATAGTGTGGACTGGAGATGAATAGTGCTTTGCATAACTAGAGATGATTGTGAAACGTTGAGTGGCATGTTTGAATTTGAATTATTGGAGGAAACGAATGGTACGTTTTGAAAGGGCAATGTTTTCTCATCAAATACTACATGCCTACTGATGAATATACGATATGTCTCTTTATCGAGACATAGATATCCTCTGTACATTGAGTTGTAACCTAGGAAGACACGTGTTTTGCTGTGAGGAAGAAGTTTGTGAGAATTATACGCTCTAAGATGTGGAAAGCAATCAGATTCAGAAATAAGATGCAGTTTCAGAAAAGTAATATTATGTTGGGTATCGGCGTCACTACCGAGCCCCGCGCAGCGGATTGAGGAGCCCGGTCCGACCCGATTTCGAGGACCACGTCACCGATCCGATTGTACGAATCCTATCTACATGCAACTACCAATGAAATTAACTCTTAATTCATAGAGAATCATACCGCGTGAAATTGATCATGGAGACGGGTTGTTCACGTAGTTGCTGCTAACTTGCTTTGACTCCGGCGACATGCACGTCCCACGTCCGCGCGATTCGACACCTTGCTCGAAGCTCCTTTTGTCGTATACAACCGGATATTATTCGATTCGACTTCGACCTTGCTCTTTCTTGATCACAACAGAAAATCTCAAGTGAGATTTCTCTACTCGTATCCACCTCGAGCTAGCGTCTTTCGGTTACGCACGATTCCCCTAAAACGCCGTAAACTTGCTTGAATCAATCTCTCCAATGGTGTTCTTCTCTTTATCTTACTTGTCTCACAAGTATATTCTTGTCACCATCATTCAGATCTATAATGAATCAGTAAGTGAGAGAAAGAACAGGTCAATATCTTATTTTAACCCCATATTAATGAGGGGTTAATGAGTACAAAGAAAACTGCTAATCTGGAATTCGGATCACAGTCCGTCATGACGCACAAAATGGTGCGTCATGACGCACAAAATGGTGCGTCATGACGCACTAGTCACGGTTACTAGAAATAGCCGTTACTCTTGGTCCGTCATGACGGACCATACTGTCCGTCTTGACGCACCTCAATCATGACGGACCATCAGTTCGTCATGACTCACACTCACAGATTGGTACACAAAATACCCTCTTGGTTCGTCACGGCGGACCAACCAATCCGTAATGACGGACTGTGTATTATTTGTGTAATCTGTCAGATTAACCTCTTGGTCCGTCATGACGAACCAACCAGTCCGTCATGACGGACTGTGTTATTCTGTCAGATTTGTATAATCTTATTATACATCCAATCGTATCGACGAACCGGTACATTCATCTATCCTCATGTGTGCGATCTACTAGTGATCTGTAACTGTATTTGCTTCATATTCAAACAAAGCAAAACACAAAACATAAGGAGAAAAAAGAGAGAAAATACAAGCACAAAACAACAAGAGAGTAAAAATACCAAGAAAAATCCAACATACGCCGCCTACTCAAGAAATAAGAGGCAGCTTCAGAAGAAAAAAGGACCAAATACAACAGGCGAGAGAATTCCCGCCTACTCAGTAAACTTTTTTAGGCGAGACCATACCCCTCCTTCTAAGAAAAACAAGATTTATGAGCTATCACTACTCCAACTCATATTCCTTATCAAAGAATCTAAGAGAACAAGAAAAGTGTGAAAAGAGAAGCTCACGTAGCCGATTGCTACCCTGCTAGGGGATAATCGGAGTAGAAAGCAAGAAACCAAAGTCCGCGCCTTCTGGATCCGGCGAGATCCATGAGGCTACAAGCCGAAAACGGAGCACGGACCACGATTTGCCCTCAAATCGCTATGGACGACACGACTAAGGAAAGAGGAAAGAACACTCGAGAGGCGCTAGATAAGGCATATTCTCACTCTTGCCCTAGTGAAAAGTAAGATTTTCCTTTTTATACTTTGATCGCAGTTCCAGAATTGGAATACCGGACACTACAGAAATCTCGCAATCCACACTCCGGTTTTTTAAGTTACATGCAAATGAACTATAAATGATGGATACTCTTGCATCCAAGAATCGAAGTCCGAACAGAACCGGGATTATATTTTCTGTTTTTATATTTTAGAATTTATGTAATTGAAAAACATACTCTTGTAAATATTTTTATTTATTAAATATAATTATGGAAGTGGGATAATTCAAGCCCTCTCCATATTGCTTCAAAAAAAAATCTACGTCATTAATATATGATCACGTGGCATTTTGAAAATGTTCAAACTTCATAGTATGTTGTAAAATAATAAACACATAAATACATAAAATAATATATGATTATAAAATAATAAATAATTAATCAATGGTCTAAATTTGGTCACGTTAGTAATTGAATTGAATGTGATGATCTGACACAAGAAAATTTACAAAATAAAATAAAAATGTGAATATGAATAAATATTAATTAACATGTTAATTATATGATATAAGTTTATTATATGTCAATTAAATTGTTAACCACCTATGTTAATATTACATCAAAAATATTGTGATGAATATGAGGGAGGTAACATAATTGTCTTATTAATAATAAGGAAATTTTACTTTGCCTCCACAATTCATTTTTCATATTCTCGATACGAATTTTGAGTAAGGTTATTGGAGTTAATTAGTAATTTAATTAACACCAAATTTCACCAAATTTATATCAAATATGGATTAATGATTAATTATCACGCATTTTTATCGATATGTTGGAATTAATAGTTGATTCGTTTTTTGTGTTAATTACTTGCTAATTACTTTCATTAACCTTCTTCGAAATCTGCATCGAGGATGAGAAACATAAGTTTATGTTGGACTAACATTTATCACAAACTGATTGACTAAAAAATAATGGGACCCATTTAATTATATCAAATTTATATAAAATGAATTAATTATTAATTAGCATGTATTTTTATCGATATGTTGGAATTAATAGCTAATTCGTTTTTTGTGTTAATTACTTGTTAATTACTCTTACTAACGTATGTTGAAATTAATAGCTAATTCATTTTGTGTGTTAATTACTTGTTAATTACTCTTACTGACTTATGTTGAAATTAATAGCTAATTCATTTTTGTGTTAATTACCTGCTAAATACTCTTACTGACTTATGTTGAAATTAATAGTTAGTTTATTTTTTGTGTTAATTATTTGTTAATTACTCTTACTAACTTATGCTGAAATTAATAGCTAATTCGTTTTTTGTGTTAATTACTTGTTAATTACTCTGACTAACTTATGTTGAAATTAATAGCTAATTCGTTTTTTGTGTTAATTACTTGCTAATTATTCTTACTAACTTATGTAGAAATTAATAGTTAATTAGTTTTTTGTGTTAATTACTTGCTAATTATTTTACTAACTTTTTTCGAAATATGCATCAATGATGAGAAACATAAATTTCAGTTGGACTAGCTTTTATCACAAACTGATTTGACTAAAAATTAGTATAGGACCATTTAATTATTTCTATTCTTAGCCCTTCTGTAATCAATTTGTGAGTAAATTCGGTAAATGAAACTTTTTTGTATGTAAATATTCGATTATTGACTATAGTTCTGTTATAGTTCTGTTGGACGAACCATCTGTGAATAATTATATATATTCTTAACCCTTCTTCTATAATCTCAAAAATAATGTTTGTGTTTCATTTGTCGACTTCTTCACATTTCTCTATCTCTCTTTCTCCTCACGGGATCAATCATTTCATAACGGTAGCTCAAAACGCACCCGCACGACGAACCATCTTCTTCTCCCCAATTCTCTTTCCCATATACATTATACCCAATTCAATTCAAGTCGAGCTTCCACTATTTTACCGGCTAATCTGTGATTGTATGTGCATTCCACGAGTCGAATGGCTGATCCGAGTCGAATTGTTGATCACGGGTGGGAACTCCAACCCTCCGTAGGTATGCCTTTCGAATCTCCGTTCGTCAAATTTTCGACATTTTTATCTGTTTTCGTTTTGTTGATTTTGTTGGTTCTCCTAATTTTGCCCAATTATCTTATCTGAGCGTATCAATGTTTCTATTTGCTAGCTGCTCTTTTCTATAATTATCATGTCATTGAACGGATTTTATTTCATTTTGCAAATGTTATGATTTTACAGATTTTGCTCAGCTAATACAAGAGGCGAGAACGAGGTGGCTCCGCCCCGCCGAAATTTGTGAAATTCTTCGTAATTACCATTTATTCCGTCTCACCCCTGATCCTCCTTTCAAGCCTATTGGTACATAATAACAAAATCTAAATTTCAACTGATGGGTTAAAATTAATTGGGGCAACCTCCGTCAAAAAAAAAAAATCGGGGCGTAAGCGCACAAAGCATTGCTCTTTTCTTATTATTTTTTTTTTTTTTTTGGTTGATAGGCGGATCTATGTTCTTGTATGACCGCAACACGCTGCGATATTTTCGCAGGGACGGCCATCGATGGAGAAAGAAAAGGGATGGTAAAACTGTTCGCGAGGCTCATGAAAAACTTAAGGTACCATTATTTATTTATTTATTTATTTACTTTCATTGTCTTTTTTCTTATTTTTTTTGGCGTCTCATTATTTCCTTTGGTAGGTTGGCAGCATAGATGTGCTTCATTGCTATTATGCCCATGGAGAAAATAATGAGCTTTTTCAGAGACGTAGCTATTGGATGCTTCATGAGTAAGCGCTCTCTCTCTCTCTCTCTCTCTCTCTCTCTCTCTCTCTCTCTTCTCTCTCTCTCTCTCTAACAGTTTTTATTGGATAATTACAGGAATCAGAAGATTGTGCTCGTGCATTATAGAGATGTTCCTCCCGTAACTCTTTTAACCTTTTTGATAATTTCTTATTAAAGAACTTTCTTTTCTTAATAAACTACTCAAAATTCATTAAATACTAATTATTATCTTTACATTTTTTAAAATTTTCTGTAGAATAATAAGTCAAGCACACAGGTGTCGCCCACAGAGGAAAAAAGACATGATCTAAATGTACAGACAGGGCCCTCTTTACAATACGGACATGTACAAATAAACCCTAATTCACTCGCATCTCAATATTCCTCATCTGGATCCTCTCAGGGAGTGCCATCTGGATCCTCTCAGAGAGTGCCATCTGGCAACTCTGGATTCTATTATACACCTCTTTCTGACGAAAACTCATTTATGATTCCAAAATTGAATGAATCCTCAATTGCCCACCAAAATTTCTATTCTGGTCCACAAAATACAGGTTAAAAAAAACATTAAGATTTTGTCCATTATATTAATTTATTTTTCGATGGTTGTTGCTGATAATATTTGATTTGTGTCCAGCAAACGAAGCAGCCCTGCTCGATATCGAAGAATTCTTGGAATCATCGTCGTCCGAATTCGAACTCGAAATGAGCCAACCAATCCAAGGGCAAAACGGTCACGATGAGATCGAAGCATTCTTGGAAACATCGCAGTCCGAATTCAATCTCGAAACGAGCCAACCAATCCAAGGGGAAAACAGTCACGATCTAAAAGATCTAAACAGCATCGAGCCATGGACATACACGGAAGGTAGCGAGGACTCGCACATGGAAGCCCTCTCCCCATGGGGTGATTACTGGAATGCCCCTCTCGAAGTAACCAATCACCAAGAAGAGACAATGGAGGAGATGACGTGTCCCTTTTCCCAAATCGGGCAACTCAATTCTGAAGTGGGCCCGTTAATTTCCGACGAACAACTCTTTGCCATCATCGATTTCTCCCCAGATTGGGCTTATTCCAATTCGGCAACGAAAGTTTTGATCTCTGTCAAATTTCTCGGTGGATTCGATCCTCGAACAATCAAATGGAGCTGCATGTTCGGCGAAACCGAAGTCGAAGCCGAGGTTTTGACATTATCTGGCGGGGCCTTACGCTGCATGGCCCCACCCTTGACCGAAACGGGTCGGGTTCCTTTCTACATAACCAAATCCGACCGTATCGCATGCAGTGAGATCCGCGAGTTCGAATACCGACCTGTTCCGTCTCCCAGATCGCAAGAGAGGGGAATGAGAGAGAAAGAGGATGGAGGAAATGAGGTTATTGATGATGTGGCGCTTGTTTGTTCTTCTTGTACTTCTTCGAGTATCCACAGGCCGAAAGTCAACACACCTTATTATGGTGGCAAGCCGTTTATCGCGGCCCTCAAAATTCAACAGAAATATAAGGGTTATAAAGGAAGGAACGACTATTCGGAAACAAGGGAGAAAATCGTAAAATTGCAGGTAATTATAACAAGTTAGTGGTGATAACTAATAAATTATAATTGGCGATTTAAGTAAATAATAATAGAATTTTTCTCAGGCTCGTGTGAGGGGACATCAAGTGAGGAAGCAATACAACAAGGTGGTACAAAAGGCTTTGACTAGGGTTAGATCTATGTCTCGTTCTTCCGAGGCTAGACGCCAATACATGCGTTTAGTTCTCAGCTCTCGTCAATCGTGTAAGTAAATTTGTCGGAAGCTTAATCTTTTTACCTATGAGTCATCCATTCTGCTGATATTGATGTGAGGATAGAGATGGCATATTGATTTGGCTAACATAATTTGAAAGGGGGTCTGATAATGACATATATAGTGTTATTCGTCCTGCGTAAATACGTACGAGACGGAGATATTTAGGTTTTAATTTTTTTAATTAACCGATTGTATTGATTGCTTAGCTATTCTAATAAATAGCTTGATTTATTTTGTAAATATATTTCTAATGAATAGCTGGATTTATTTTGTAAATATATAGTTCAAATGAATAGCTTGATTTATTTTGTAAATATATTTCTAATGAATAGCTTGATTTATTTTGTAAATATATTTCAGCAAAGATGCATATAATATAGTATATATTCGATTTATATTACCTTGTGTCAACATTGTTTTTAGCTATTTCTGTTTGGATAATTATACCATGCCCCTCAAATTCCCACACCACCTTCTAAATCACCAATTAACAATTAATTAATATGATAATTAACAAAAATATATTCCATTAATGATTAATTGATATAGATTTGGAATTGTAAATTCATACGTACTTTAATTATATATCAATTAATCGTTAATGGATGTATTTTTATTAATTATCATGTTAATTAATTGTTAATTCATGATATAGAGGGTGTTGGGGGTAAATTCAGTGCACCATATATGAGCTCGTTTTGTTCTATCATACCGAGGGCATATATGGTGCCACCAGATTTCCACGAAACATCCTCAATTTCTTAATTGATTCACTTAATTAACATTTGGATTAACACATGTTATATGATTAACATGATAATTAACATTCGTCTGGATTAACAAATGATAATTAATATTTGAAAATTATTAATTCAAAGTTCCTTGTTAATTGGGTTGTTAATTAAGTGGATTAAATAAAAAAATTGAGGATGTTTCGTGAAAATCTGGTGACAAAGTATAATACTACCAGAAAATTACCCCAAAGAAAAATGAGAAAATAAGTTTCAGCAAATTTTGGACTGGAGTACTACATTTTGCATGTCATATTATATCCCTCACAAACCAGAAAGTGAGAGAATCTCGATTGTTTCTCCGATCCGGGATAATAGAACAAATTGGTGTTTAATGTGATGGTATATATGATATAAAGGCGGTATATTACGGTGGTGTTTATGAGAGGGAGACGAATCCGCTTGATTTGATGTCATTCATCTCTTTCGCAATTTTCACGGCTCAGGGTATGTGATCTTTACAATAGAAACCTAAGATGATTTGGACTGAGGTCGACCATAAACTAGATACTTGATACTTCTTGTCATGGCAGTCGATAGTTGTAATATAATCAATTGACGTCTTAAAATTAAGGTGTTAAGTCATAGTCACGTCAGCGAGTCTCGTGAAGGAGAGTCTGGAAGACAACCCAACATTTTTGTATTTCATTTTGTAGTTGAAATATAATTAGAATTATGTAACACAATGTAAATATTAAAAACATTAACTAAAAAAATAAAAGAATGATTTAGTATCACAAGTTTGTAGAGATGTGCTTGGGACTCTAGAATTCATTTTTTCTTTTATTTATTTCTTTGTTTATTCTTTTGAAATCATACAAATTTTATTTTTTTATTCATGCCAAAAGATTATCACAAAAATGTTACAAGTAGTGTGGGTATAGAACAATGTATCTTGTCTGCGTTACACGGAGCAAATAAATGATTTATGTGTATATTGTTGTATGAATGAAAAGTAAAAGATGAAAGTTTTTATTAAATCACCATTAATGGTGAACTCGGAGATAAATGGTTTATGAACTCAGAGATAGAGTAAGAGAGAAGAAAAGAGACAGCATTGGAATAAAAAAAATTGTATATATTTTTTCTCTTTCATCATTACAAGTGTTTATATATTGCAGCGTCCTAACACGTGTCAGCAGACCATTTGTTCCCTATACAAAATATTATATTGGTATGCTCGTGATATTCACTACACCTAAGCCTATATGATCCATACTATACCATGGATAGTTCACATTTAATCCTTGCTACCACGATTATCTTCATCTTCCTTAACACCCCCCGTCAAACTCGGCAGCGGTGGAATGACGTTGAGTTTGCTTCGAAGAACAGAGAACCGAGGAGAAGATAGCGCCTTTGTTAAAGGATCAGCCAATGGATCGTTTGAGCTAACGAATCGAACAAGTAATTGCCGAGATTGAACCTTTTCACGAACAAAATGGTAGTCAATTTCGATGTGTTTTGTTCTTATATGGAATACCGGGTTCATTGCAAGATATGTTGCCCCGACATTATCGCACCAGAGAATTGGTTTGTTTGGAGAGTGAATCGAGAGATCGTCTAGTAGGAATTGAATTCAAGTGATCTCGGCAGCAGCAGAAGACATGGATTTGTATTCTGCTTCCGTACTCGAGCGAGAAACGGAAGCTTGTTTCTTTGAGCTCCATGAGACGAGATTTCATCCTAAGCATATGCAGAATCCAGAGGTGGATCTACGATCATCTGAGCATCCGGCCCAGTCAGCATCGGAGTATCCATTAATGGTTAAATCGGAGTGTCGATGGATGAATAAGCCGTGATGAAGAGTTCCTTGCAAGTATATGAGGATTCTCTTCACAGATGACCAGTGTTTATCGGTGGGTTGGTGCATGAATTGGTTGACCTTGCTCACGGCGAATGAAATTTCAGGTCTGGTGATCGTGACATATTGGAGTGGTCCTACCATGTTGCTATACAAAATAGGATCATTGTGAGGTTCACCAATTTTGGAGAGAGTATCACCCATTGACATGGGTGTCGGACATGGTTTAGAGTTAGACATTTTGGCTTTCGAGATAATGTTTTAAATGTAAGTGGTTTGAGATAGGTGGAGACCAGAATTGGTGGAGTTACATTTGATTCCCAGAAATATTTTAGTTCACCAAAGTATTTTACAGAGAAGGCTCGATCAAGGGATTGAATCGTTTGTTGGATACGATTTGGGTTATTTCCTGTTATGAGGATGTCGTCGACATAGATTGAGATCCGGGTCATCGAGTGGTTTGATTTGTGAATGAATAGAGAGGAATCAGAGTTTGATGGATTGAAACCCAGATCTTTCAGGGAGGATTGAAGTTTTGAATACCACGCGCGAGGCGCTTGTTTAAAACCGTATAGGGCTTTTCGTAGTCGACAGACATTGTTGGGATTCTTTTGATCGAGGAAGCCCGGCGGCTGCGATACAAAGACTCGTTCTTGAATTTCTCCGCGAAGAAAGGCGTTGTTTACATCAATTTGGTGAATTTTCCTGTTTTTGGATGTGGCGATGGATAATACGGTTCGAATTGTGGTGCCTTTCACAACTGGACTGAGGTCTCTGAATAGTATACGCCATCTTCTTGTTGGAAGCCTTTGACAACCAATCGCGCCTTGTATTGTTCAACGGAGCCATCAGAGTGGTGTTTAACTCGAAAAATCCACTTGCAGGGAATTACATTGAAATTTGGATCTCGGGGAACTAGATCCTACAGGAAATACAGTTTTTTATCAACGGTAAAAGTGTACATATAAGGATATATGAACATGGATGTTCATGGGTTTGATTAAATGCATAATAGGATTGTGCAAAGTTAAGTTCCAGAGAATGGTTCGTTCGAACTAACCATTGGGTCCGTTCGAACGGACCGCTACGTGTATAAAATGGTTTTATACATATTCATTCCAGGGAGTGGATCGTTCGAACCAACATTGGTGTTCGTTCCAACGGACTACTACGAATGATATTTGGAATTAACACTGAAATGAGACAGGAGATGGTTCGTTCGAACGAACCAAAAGGGTGCGTTCGAACGGACCTCTTCGAGTATAAAATAGTTTTATACGTACTATGACAGGAAGCAGTTCGTTCGAACGAACCAAATGATGCGTTCGAACGAACATGATGCACGAAGTGTGTATTGGATACACACAACCTTTCACCCAATCCTTATCCTATTATAGTATAAATAGGATGTTTCTCTCTCTCTCAATACAGTTCATTCAGACTAATTGAGACAAGTCCATTCAGTCTAATCTAAACAAGACAAATTATGTCCAAAAATTAGAGAGACTCTTATCAAGATGTTGAAAGAGTGCGAAGAGAAAGAGAGAAAGAGAAAAGAGGAGAAAAGAGTTTTCTCCGTCTAGAGAATCGAAAGCAATCATGCAAGTTCGCCGGTACATCATCTAGGCAGATGCATCCGCGACCGAGGTGCTACGACTCACGGTGGATACGGGTAGAGGAGTTCGCACTTTGTGACTCTTCGTTTGTGATCAAACCGGAGAAGTAAAGGAGCAAAAGGTTGTGGAAGCGTGTGGGAATGATACGCATGAAGACAACCGGAGACGTGTCAAGACGGTGGGAGACATGTGGTATGGGACGCACGGGCTAGTCATCAATGTGACACCGAAGAAGAGAAGGATGCGAGCGATCAACCCGTTGTGCGTGATAAATTTCACGTTGGTAATCGTCTATCCTACTTTGCATCGTACCCTCGATATCGAATCGTGATCTCGGGATTTGGGAACCGGACCGGACCTTCATATCCGCTACGCGGGTCCGGAGACGGGATAATTCTCTTCAGTGGTATCAGAGCAAGCGCTGAGATTCGAGGGTCGAATCATAGTCGTATAAGAGTTATACGCACATGTGTAAAAGTTACGCACGTTTGCATGATGCTGGATATTTAGAAGTTTAATTTTTCGTTAAAATCATAAGTGGAATTCACTAGATATCAATCATGAGATGATTGAGAGTATCTAGGAATGATCATGAAAATATTTCATGATTTATCGTTATGAAAACGAGCGAAAACGGAAAAACGGCGAAAAACTGCATGAAAACAGGATTTTCATGGTCCCCAGGGGACAGTTCGTTCGAACGGACTGACCCGGTACGTTGGAACGGACACGGTGGTTCGGGGACGCGACCAGAAGTCTTGAAAGACAGTGGGAGGTTCGTTCGAACGGACCTACGTTCGTTGGAACGAACTTTCCCCTGGTTGGCAGATTGTTGTTTTTTGTTTTTGCGATAACTTTGGCTACGAAACTCGAAATTTTAAGTTCTTTATATCGATAGAATCGGCACCACTCATACTTCCATTTAAAATTATTATAAAAGGTTAATGATCAATAAAATCTTGTGATGATGATATAATACGATAATGTCACGTATACAAACATGAAAGTCATGATCCCTCATAATACTTAAGTCATGAAATTAATGCCTTCCATGTCCACAACCATCGTGTTTGGTGTTACGTTTCACGTGGGTTCAGGCTAAAGTCGGACACGTGATATTGTAACTATCGAAATGGTGGCAAGCGTTAAATATGGACATGTGAGGCCCGGGCTAAAGTTGACTCACTAGTAGTTTATTTGAATGATACATTGGACATGGTTGTGACTTCACCGTCCAGGCCAATCCGATTGGAGTTCGGGGCATATATAGAATGCACACACGGAATTGGGATTGTATATGATATGATCCATCACCGAAATTCTATAAAGGTTCAAGAGTCGTATTGGATACGATTGGATATTCATCCTACCTAAATAACGGGATCCCACCCGATAGGCTAAAGTCACTTGTGGGAGGAACGGAAATATGGGTCTTGAGTGTTATGGACTGGGAGTCCCGTATCGGTCTGAGAGTTACCGGTTCGATAAAACTAACACATGTATTTATTTATCATATAAGCATATAGATTAAGTACGCACGGTTAGGAGCTTAATATTCATCGTCCATTTAGAATCATGTTTTCTAGTAACACCAAAAGTATCGATGAGATCGATATAATAGATGACTTTTGAGTCGGAATTACCGTAATTAACCTTGATAGTTAAAGAATAGTTCTTAGACTTAAAGGAACGTGTTGGACACGGAGATGGTATATTCGGGGCTCGAGGCTTTGGCTTTAGAGAAAGCCGGGTTTGATAAACTTTAAGAAGGAATCGAACGATATTACGTGCCTTGTGGCGGTATGTATAGACGCAAATTTTTCAAAATTGTTTTGAGAATTCGGGTGCATACAAAAGTAAAACGCAACGCTCAAGAAATAGTTTCAAAAACTAGAGCGCATTGAATGGTTCAATGTGGCTCAAAGAGTAGGTTAAATCTGAGACGCCTTGCGGGTCTTTGATTAACACTCGCGTGTTGATGGTACGAGATTTCATCTTCGTGACCGAATATCATATGCATTCGATAGATAAGTTGATCCCGGAATTGTATGAGATGCAACACAAATTGAATCGAAGATGCTTGGAGCATCCGAGGAATCCAAAGCATAGAGATGCGTGGATGTCCTTGTAATTCAAGGGCGGGATCGAAAGAAATAAAGGTCTAAGGGTATTTTGGGGAAATATTTTCCAAACAGAAAATTAGGGCAAAGTGTTGTCCAAATTAAAGACTCAAAGAATGGTGAAATCCGAGGAGGATTAAACCTAGAAGTTGATTACTTCTTTTGGCATTGCCGTATTGGCCATATAAACGAGATACGCATATCTAGATTCCATATGATGGATTGCTAGAATCATTCGAATTAGATTCGATTGATTAATGCGATACTTATTTATTGGGCAAGATGACAAAGGACATCATTCTCCAAAGGTTGGAGAAAGACCCAACGAATTATTGGAAATTACATTAAGATGTAAATGATCCGATAAATTCTGAGGCAAGAGGAGGCTATCAATATTTTGTTACGTTTACGGACGATTAAAGTAGATACGGTAAAATCTTCTTTTAATGCGTGCCGAAACGGAGACTTTTGAAAGGTTCAAAGAGCTTCAAAAACGAAGTACAAAATCGACTTGGAAAGAAAATCAAAGCTTTTTGATATGATCGAGAAGGCGAGTATTTGAGCTAAACCTTTCGATAGGATCGAGAAGGCGAGTATTTGAGTTACGAGTATTGATGATCATTTATGATTGTGGAATCGTTTCACAATTACCTTCATTCGGAACAATAAGATGTATTCGGAAAGAGGAAATGAAAACATGTTGGACATGGTTCGGTAAATGATAAGTTAAACTGATCTCCCAAAAAATATTTTGGTGATACGCCCTTGAGACAGCGAAACTAATGGTTGGTTGCATATAAGATATGGACCATAAACTTTCTAATCGGTACAAAAGACGACATATGAGATATGGATCGGAACGGTTCCAAAGTTGTCATTTGTGCAGATTTGAGGATGTGAGTATATTTCGAAATTTGTTTCGGTTAAACTCGATCCTAAATCTGTGAATTGTTCGTTTATCATATATCCTTAAGAAAACTAAAGGATATTAGTTCTGACGTCTCGACGAAAATGAGATTTTCGTAGCTCGAAGAGATACCTTCTTGGAGGAGGATTGGATGCGCACAAATTTGGAACTTGATGTCGTTTATCTCTATGCTGGCTAGTGGGAGTAGAATGAATCTCGAAAGAGTTCTAGATATGAAAATGAACATTGTGCCAATGAAAATTGACACGACTTCATCAAGAGTTGATGAATACGAGTCGAACACACAAAGGAATTTTTCATAGATCAAGTAGGCTATATCATAAGCCGATAAATACGGATTTATCGTGGCTAATGATGATAGATCGAAATCATATGATGATTCGATATCCTACAAGGAGGCTACGAAAAGTAACGATTCTATTTGGCAAGGTGCCATGAAATCTGAGATTCGATCCGTGTAAATTATCAAGTTTGGAACTTGATTTCATCGCTTTCCGGGTTTTCAAGGTGCCATGAAATGTGAATGGGTTTTCAAGGTGAAAAACCGACATGGATAGGAATTTGCATATATGCAAAGCGAGTCATGTAGCGAAGAGTTTCAGATAATTCGAAGTTGGACTATGAAGAAAAGTTTTCGCATGTTGCCAAGTTTGCACATTCTCGAAATTCTGCTTGCCATAGTCGCGTATTATGAATATGTGATGTGGCAAAATGGATGTCAAAATCAAATTTCTTAACAGAAATTTTATGAAAGGATGTGTACTTGACACAACCTTACGGTTTTTGTCGATTCATAAGAATCGGGGATAGGATATGCATGCTTTAACGATTCATGTGATGGATTAGAGAAAGCTTCTCGGAATTGGAATATTCGTTTTGACGAAGTTATAAACTGTTATAACATTGTCGGAACGAATGAAAACTTTGTGTACACACGAAGGTTAGTGGGAGCCACGTTATATTTCTTGTAACGACAAATGATTTGCCCGAGACCGCTTTATGAATTAAGCGTGAAGATCTATATGATAGATCTAAGAAGTTCCTCATTCTAGATTATAGCATGTATATCGACATATTGTTGAAAATGGTTTTCAACATATAACTCCTTGGAGGAGTTAAAGTGAAAAATGTCGAATGGCGGAATTTTCTATGGCTCGATGTGAGACATCAAGCAGGGCGAAAAATAATGATATGATGCTTTACATTTAATGTGAGGATCTATTATATCTGCCATGATATGTATGTGGTTGTACGTCGTACATATGAAGCGTCTAATTTACCGTCAATGAAATTCATGGGAATCACACGAGTTTGAATGTAATATGATTACACAAGTCTAACTCATGTGTGTGTGAATCATACACAATATATGCATAATAGTTATGCAACACAAGTTTGTGTGTAATGTAATTACACGAGTCTAAACTAGTTTAAACTCTTGTGTATGTGTATAATGGTTATACGAATATATACATAATGGTCATGTATATCTAAACCCATCGGGATTTGCATTGAAAGCGGTGAAGTTTATCCTTGAATACTTTGCGAAAGAATTCAGGATTTTATTTTATCTATAATGGTGTGGAGGACGTGTTGGTTATAAAGAGTTATACCAACGACAGTTTCCAAATATATAGCACGTCCAAATATGTAGCACGACTTTCGATCATGAAGTGTGTACGTATTTTGCATAAACGAAAACACGGTTATGTAGAAAGGTTCCACACGACCAATAGTTTATGATTCTATTTACGGAGGCGAGTATATTGCGGTTATTAATCGCAAAAGGAAGCTGTATGGATCGAGGATACATGACCAAACTCGAAGTAGTCACGAGTTATCGGATTTATGGTTGTGTATTGCGTGAGACGCAATAGTACAAGCCAAAAATGCCGAGGTCACAACCACTTCTAGCCAATACACAGAAAATTTCATTTGATCCGTGAAATTTTATGAAAAGATGTGATCCTAGGTTTATGGAAATGTTCCAAACCTTACGGAGATTAACCCTAATGGAAACGTAGCGGAACCGTTTACAAAACCGCTCTCTCTCTACTCGCGCGTGACTGGCATGCGATGACTATAGGTATGGAGATACCTAGAGGAGGAAGAAGATAGTAGAGTGTAGTCATCTAATACGATAGTCCTCGCAGGTTATGGGGTATGGAGATGCCCATAGGTAAACGTTGTATCACCCAAATACTTAATCCATATGAATGCATCCCTTTAAAAAATTTGTTTACTTAAATTAATATGCATTCATCTTATATGAAAACTGTGTGCGGGTTGTGTAATATGATTACATGAACCCTGATTAGAGCCTATGTGGACGTCGGCATAATCGATGATTATGTGCAGCGAAACCGTCACACCTAGTTTCATTTCTAAACATCCCTAGTCGCAGGTCAGTTTGCTTAAGAGAGAAGCATTTCTATTATCCGATAATAGACTGAATGCGTACACTAGTACGTTAGCCTAGGAGATGATTATGTTTTGCTAATCCTAGGACAAGGTGCTTGTCGAATCGGGAATGTAGATATATGCTAGCTGACATATATTGGATATGACCAAAGCCGTGAGACCATGACATGGTTTAGTCATTACGGATGGACTCGCGATGAGTAGGGTATTAAGTTCTTCACACTTGAGGGGACCATTGATTGCGTTACGTGCGTAAAACAATACTTTGATATGACATTACGCCTGCCGTAACAGGGGGCCAAAAAGGTCATCATTGGGTATTGTCCGAAACACAGAATTCAATATGAGTCTCCAAGATAGGAATTGTTAATTCTGAAAGAAATAGATATCTCTTAGGCGCCGCTCGATGAGTTGATTAACGAAAATTGTGACCACAGTCAATGATATTAACGGTTAATATCGATTGAAATTGTTAACTCAATTCGGAATCGGAGAATAAGTATAGTTAATCAAACTATAAGGATGACTACCACCATGCATTTTGATTAACGGAAATCGCTAACCAGAGAACTAATAACCGCTATTCGAGATAGGCACAATGATCACAATTATTTTTTGTTTTAACATGGGTAGCCATGATGGAGTGACTAGATCCCGCTCATGGGCTTGTAGTGCTTTGGAAACAGCCTACTGCCATCGTTAAACGAACCTACAAGGTCACACAACGAGTCGTACTATGTCGGGCTTGACTGCAAGTTTTGGCACATGTGATGTGCATAGCTTAATGTATTTGATACATGGCTATATTTTCTATTATGGTGCATATATGATATGCACGGGTACCTTTTAGTTATATCTGAAACTGAGTGGGAGACTGAAGGAAATACAGTTTTGGATCAACGGTAAAAGTGTACATATAAGGATATATGAACATGGATGTTCATGGGTTTGATTAAATGCATAATAGGATTGTGCAAAGTTAAGTAACCATCTGGTCCGTTAGAACTAACCATCTGGTCCGTTCGAACGGACCGCTGCATGTATAAAATGATTTTAATTAGTAATTTACAAAATTATATGATATAAGTTTATTATATGTCAATTAAATTGTGAACCACCTCTGTTAATATTACATCTAAAATATTGTGATGAGCCAACTAGAGTTAGCCTAGTTGGTCACACCTCTTGGCTAGGGAGCGAGAGGTGTGGGGTTCGATTCCCGGCGGTGACACTGAATTATAGATTAAATGTTAAATGAGTGAATAGAGTGTGTGGCCTACAGGTTTGTAATAAAATTAAAAAAAAAAAAAAAAAAGGAGATTGTGTTTGGAAGGGGAACTTTGAGTCCTCTCCGAATTTACTCAAAAAAAAAAAAAAAAATATTGTGATGAATATGAGGGAGGTAATATAATTGTCTTATTAATAATAAGGAAATTTTACTTTGCCTCCACAATTCATTTTTCTTATTCTCGATACGAATTTTGAGTAAGTTTATTGGAGTTAATTAGTAATTTAATTAACACCCAATTTCACCAAATTTATATTAAAAATGGATTAATGATTAATTATCACGCATTTTTATCGATATGTTCGAATTAATAGTTGATTCGTTTTTTGTGTTAATTACTTGCTAATTACTTTCATTAACCTTCTTCGAAATCTGCATCGAGGATGAGAAACATAAGTTTCTGTTGGACTAACTTTTATCACAAACTGATTGACTAAAAATTAATGGGACCCATTTAATTATATCAAATTTATATAAAATGAATTAATTATTAAGTAGCATGTATTTTTATCGATATGTTGGCATTAATAGCTAATTCGTTTTTTGTGTTAATTACTTGCTAATTACTCTTACTAACTTATGTTGAAATTGATAGATAATTCGTTTTTGTGTGTTAATTACTTGCTAATTACTCTTACTAACTTATGTTGAAATTAATAGCTAACTCATTGTGTGTATTAATTACTTGTTAATTACTCTTAAAATTCCAATAATGCAAATTCTTTGTTTGGCACAAAGAATTATGGAAAGAATTAGATGGTGGAGCATATCATAATTCCATTTTTCTTGCAAATTGTAATTCCAATAAAAGTTGGAGTGTCAAAGTAGAGCATCTTCATATAATTATTAAATTAATTTAATTAATATTATGATAATTTTATAAGTATTAATCAATATAACTAATATTATATTATATTAATATATGGATAAATAATTATTTTATCATAATATAATTAATAATTAATAAATATAATTAATATTATAATAAAATAATTATTTTAACTATAATATATATTAATAGATAAAATATAAAATTTTAATAATATAGACGTACATTTAACATTTTTTAATTATTATTATAATATTATTATTAGGTAATTGCAAATATTATAGTAATTATATTAAATTAATAATTTTAATAATAAGATATATATTAATAGATAAAATTTAATATTATAATAATATAAAAGTAAATTTAATATTTTTTTATTATTATAATATAATTATTAATATTATAGTAATTATATTAAAATAACATGCTAATTATTTTAATTATAATATATATTAATAGATAAAATATAACACTATAATAATATAAAAGTATATTTCTTTTATATTTATTATTATTATTATATAATTGTTAATATTATAATAAATATATTAAAACAATAATATTACTTACATTATATATGATTAGATAAATTATAATATTATAATAATATAGAAGTACATTTAATATTTTCAAATTATTATTATACAATTTATAATATTATTGAACTTATATTGAAATAATAAAATAATTATTTTAATAATAATATATATTAATAGATATAATATAATAATATAAAAGTACAATTAATATTTTATATTATTTTCTATATAATTACTAATATTATAGTAATTATATTAAAATTATTAACTAAATTCCAGTATTTTCATAATTACTTATAAAATATAACAATATAATAGAATTTTATATAATAATATTGTTATAATTTTATATTGAAATAATGTTATATTATAATAATATGTTTTTATCTAACTAATATTACAATAATAATATTACAATAATATTATTATTCTTTATCAATTTTAATGAAATATTATTTCTACATTTTTAATAACAAAATTCCAAATTTTTGTGACCAACCAAACAAAGAATTATATTTTCCAGGATCTTATAATTCGGACATCCAAACAAACTGTGGAATTACTAATTCCAGAATTTTTTACTCCTCCACCTTATAATCCGATTCCACTCTACTAATTCCGCTTGCCAAACGGCCCCTTACTAACTTATGTTGAAATTAATAGCTAATTCATTTTTTGTGTTAATTACTTGCTAAATACTCTTACTAACTTATGTTGAAATTAATAATTAATTTATTTTTTGTGTTAATTACTTGCTAATTACTCTTACTAACTTATGCTGAAATTAATTGCTAATTCGTTTTTTGTGTTAATTACTTGTCAGTTACTCTCACTAACTTATGTTGAAATTAATAGCTAATTTGTTTTTTGTGTTAATTACTTGCTAATTATTCTTACTAACTTATGTTGAAATTAATAGTTAATTCGTTTTTGTGTTAATTACTTTCTAATTATTGTACTAAACTTTTTTCGAAATCTGCATCAATGATGAGAAACACAAGTTTCAGTTGGACTAGATTTTATCACAAACTGATTTGACTAACAATTAGTAGGACCATTTAATTATTTCTATTCTTAGCCCTTCCGTAATCAATTTGTGAGTAAATTCGGTAAATGGAACTTTTTTGTGAGTAAATATTCAATTATTGACTATAGTTGTGTTATAGTTCTGTTGGACGAACCATGTGTGAATAATTATATATATTCTTAACCCTTCTTCTATAATCTCAAAAATAATGTTTGTGTTTCATTTGTCGACTTCTTCACATTTCACTCTCTCTTTCTCTTCACCGGATCAATCATTTCATAACGCTAGCTCAAAACGCACCCGCACGACGAACCATCTTCTCCTCCCCAATTCTCTTTCAAGTCGAGCTTCCTCCATTTTACCGGCTAATTTGTGATTGTATGTGCATTCCCCGAGTCGAATGGCTGATCCAAGTCGAATTGTTGATCACGGGGTATACGCTTGGGAACTCCAACCCTCCGTAGGTATGTTGAATCTCCGTTCGTCAATTTTTCGACAATTTTATCTGTTTTCGTTTTGTTGATTTTATTGGTTTTCCTAATTTTGCCCAATTATCTTATCTGAGCGTATCAATGTTTCTATTTGCTAGCTGCTCTTTTCTGTAATTATCATGCCATTGAACGGATTTGATTCCATTTTGCAAATGTTATGATTTTACAGATTTTGCTCAGCTAATACAAGAGGCGAGAACGAGGTGGCTCCGCCCCGCCGAAATTTGTGAAATTCTTCGCAATTACTGGTTAATCCGTCTCACCCCTGATCCTCCATTCAAGCCTATTGGTACATAATAACAAAATCTAAATTTCAACTGATGGGTTAAAATTAATTGGAGCAACCTCCTTCAAAAAAAAAAATCGGGGCCTAAACACACAAAGCATTGCTCTTTTCTTATTATTTATTTATTTGTTTTTGGTTGATAGGCGGATCTATGTTCTTGTATGACCGCAAGGCGCAGCGACATTTTCGCAGGGACGGCCATCGATGGAGAAAGAAAAGGGATGGTAAAACTGTTCGCGAGGCTCATGAAAAACTTAAGGTACCATTATTTATTTATTTATTTATTTACTTTCATTGTCTTTTTTCTTATTTTTTTGGCGTATCATTATTTCTTTTGATAGGTTGGCGGCATAGATGTGCTTCATTGCTATTATGCCCATGGAGAAAATAATGAGCTTTTTCAGAGACGTAGCTATTGGATGCTTCATGAGTAAGCTCTCTCTCTCTCTCTCTCTCTCTCTCTCTCTCTCTCGTTCTCTCTCTCTCTCTCTCTCTGACAGTTTTTATTGGATAATTACAGGAATCAGAAGATTGTGCTCGTGCATTATAGAGATGTTCCTCCCGTAACTCTTTTAACCTTTTTGATAATTTCTTATTAATGAACTTTCTTTTCCTAATAAACTACTCAAAAATCATTAAATACTAATTATTATCTTTACAATTTTTAAAATTTTCTGTAGAATAATAAGTCAAGCACACAGGTGTCGCCCCCAGAGGAAAAAAGACGTGATCTAAATGTACAGACAGGGCCCTCTTTACAATACGGACATGTACAAATAAACCCTAATTCACTCGCATCTCAATATTCCTCATCTGGATCCTCTCAGGGAGTGCCATCTGGCAACTCAGGATTCTATTATACACCTCTTTCTGACGAAAACTCATTTATGATTCCAAAATTGAATGAATCCTCAATTGCCCACCAAAATTTCTATTCTGGTAGCTTATCGCCGAATTATTCCCCTCTGCAAGAGCTTAACCGGGATTTCGGTCCACAAAATACAGGTTAAAAAAAACATTAAGATTTTGTCCATTATATTAATTTATTTTTCGATGGTTGTTGCTGATAATATTTGATTTGTGTAGGTCCTCTGTATCCAGCAAACATCACACCTCAACCTGTCTTCATTGGCGATACTGAAAGAAGAGATCAGGTACACTCAAAACCTCAAAATTATCTGTAATACCCTCCACATAATTTCTCATTTAATTTAATTAACTTATACGCATACAGATGAGATTAGAAACCATGGAAAACGAAGCAGCCCTGCTCGATATCGAAGCATTTTTGGAATCATCATCGTCCGAATTCGAACTCGAAATGAGCCAACCAATCCAAGGGCAAAACGGTCTCGATGAGATCGAAGCATTCTTGGAAACATCTTCGTCCGAATTCAATCTCGAAACGAGCCAACCAATCCAAGGGCAAAACAGTCACGATCTAAAAGATCTAAACAGCATCGAGCCATGGACATACACGGAAGGTAGCGAGGACTCGCACATGGAAGCCGTCTCTCCATGGGGTGATTACTGGAATGCCCCTCTCGAAGTAACCAATCACCAAGAAGAGACAATGGAGGAGATGACGTGTCCCTTTTCCCAAATCGGGCAACTCAATTCTGAAGTGGGCCCGTTAATTTCCGACGAACAACTCTTTGCCATCATCGATTTCTCCCCAGATTGGGCTTATTCCTATTCCAATTCGGCAACGAAAGTTTTGATCTCTGTCAAATTTCTCGGTGGATTCGATCCTCGAACAATCAAATGGAGCTGCATGTTCGGCGAAACCGAAGTCGAAGCCGAGGTTTTGACATTATCTGGCGGGGCCTTACGTTGCATGGCCCCACCCTTGACCGAAACGGGTCGGGTTCCTTTCTACATAACCAAATCCGACCGTATCGCATGCAGTGAGATCCGCGAATTCGAATACCGACCTGTTCCGTCTCCCAGATCGCAAGAGAGGGGAATGAGAGAGAAAGAGGATGGAGGAAATGAGGTTATTGATGATGTGGCGCTTGTTTGTTCTTCTTGTACTTCTTCGAGTATCCACAGGCCGAAAGTCAACACACCTTATTATGGTGGCAAGCCGTTTATCGCGGCCCTCAAAATTCAACAGAAATATAAGGGTTATAAAGGAAGGAACGACTATTCGGAAACAAGAGAGAAAATCGTAAAATTGCAGGTAATTATAACAAGTTAGTGGTGATAACTAATAAATTATAATTGGCGATTTAAGTAAATAATAATAGAATTTTTCTCAGGCTCGTGTGAGGGGACATCAAGTGAGGAAGCAATACAACAAGGTGGTACAAAAGGCTTTGACTAGGGTTAGATCTATGTCTCGTTCTTCCGAGGCTAGACGCCAATACATGCGTTTAGTTCTCAGCTCTCGTCAATCGTGTAAGTAAATTTGTCGGAAGCTTAATCTTTTTACCTATGAGTCATCCATTCTGCTGATATTGATGTGAGGATAGAGATGGCATATTGATTTGGCTAACATAATTTGAAAGGGGGTCTGATAATGACATATATAGTGTTATTCGTCCTGCGTAAATACGTACGAGACGGAGATATTTAGGTTTTAATTTTTTTAATTAACCGATTGTATTGATTGGTTAGCTATTCTAATAAATAGCTTGATTTATTTTGTAAATATATTTCTAATGAATAGCTGGATTTATTTTGTAAATATATAGTTCAAATGAATAGCTTGATTTATTTTGTAAATATATTTCAAATGAATAGCTTGATTTATTTTGTAAATATATTTCAGCAAAGATGCATATAATATAGTATATATTCGATTTATATTACCTTGTGTCAACATTGTTTTTAGCTATTTCTGTTTGGATAATTATACCATGCCCCTCAAATTCCCACACCACCTTCTAAATCACCAATTAACAATTAATTAATATGATAATTAACAAAAATATATTCCATTAATGATTAATTGATATAGATTTGGAATTGTAAATTCATACGTACTTTAATTATATATCAATTAATCGTTAATGGGTGTATTTTTATTAATTATCATGTTAATTAATTGTTAATTCATGATATAGAGGGTGTTGGGGGTAAATTCAGTGCACCATATATGAGCTCGTTTTGTTCTATCATACCGAGGGCATATATGGTGCCACCAGATTTCCACGAAACATCCTCAATTTCTTAATTGATTCACTTAATTAACATTTGGATTAACACATGTTATATGATTAACATGATAATTAACATTCGTCTGGATTAACAAATGATAATTAATATTTGAAAATTATTAATTCAAAGTTCCTTGTTAATTGGGTTGTTAATTAAGTGGATTAAATAAAAAAATTGAGGATGTTTCGTGAAAATCTGGTGACAAAGTATAATACTACCAGAAAATTACCCCAAAGAAAAATGAGAAAATAAGTTTCAGCAAATTTTGGACTGGAGTACTACATTTTGCATGTCATATTATATCCCTCACAAACCAGAAAGTGAGAGAATCTCGATTGTTTCTCCGATCCGGGATAATAGAACAAATTGGTGTTTAATGTGATGGTATATATGATATAAAGGCGGTATATTACGGTGGTGTTTATGAGAGGGAGACGAATCCGCTTGATTTGATGTCATTCATCTCTTTCGCAATTTTCACGGCTCAGGGTATGTGATCTTTACAATAGAAACCTAAGATGATTTGGACTGAGGTCGACCATAAACTAGATACTTGATACTTCTTGTCATGGCAGTCGATAGTTGTAATATAATCAATTGACGTCTTAAAATTAAGGTGTTAAGTCATAGTCACGTCAGCGAGTCTCGTGAAGGAGAGTCTGGAAGACAACCCAACATTTTTGTATTTCATTTTGTAGTTGAAATATCATTAGAATTATGTAACACAATGTAAATATTAAAAACATTAACTAAAAAAATAAAAGAATGATTTAGTATCACAAGTTTGTAGAGATGTGCTTGGGACTCTAGAATTCATTTTTTCTTTTATTTATTTCTTTGTTTATTCTTTTGAAATCATACAAATTTTATTTTTTTATTCATGCCAAAAGATTATCACAAAAATGTTACAAGTAGTGTGGGTATAGAACAATGTATCTTGTCTGCGTTACACGGAGCAAATAAATGATTTATGTGTATATTGTTGTATGAATGAAAAGTAAAAGATGAAAGTTTTTATTAAATCACCATTAATGGTGAACTCGGAGATAAATGGTTTATGAACTCAGAGATAGAGTAAGAGAGAAGAAAAGAGACAGCATTGGAATAAAAAAAATTGTATATATTTTTTCTCTTTCATCATTACAAGTGTTTATATATTGCAGCGTCCTAACACGTGTCAGCAGACCATTTGTTCCCTATACAAAATATTATATTGGTATGCTCATGATATTCACTACACCTAAGCCTATATGATCCATACTATACCATGGATAGTTCACATTTAATCCTTGCTACCACGATTATCTTCATCTTCCTTAACACCCCCCGTCAAACTCGGCAGCGGTGGAATGACGTTGAGTTTGATTCGAAGAACAGAGAACCGAGGAGAAGATAGCGCCTTTGTTAAAGGATCAGCCAATGGATCGTTTGAGCTAACGAATCGAACAAGTAATTGCCGAGATTGAACCTTTTCACGAACAAAATGGTAGTCAATTTCGATGTGTTTTGTTCTTGTATGGAATACCGGGTTCATTGCAAGATATGTTGCCCCGACATTATCGCACCAGAGAATTGGTTTGTTTGGAGAGTGAATCGAGAGATCGTCTAGTAGGAATTGAATTCAAGTGATCTCGGCAGCAGCAGAAGACATGGATTTGTATTCTGCTTCCGTACTCGAGCGAGAAACGGAAGCTTGTTTCTTTGAGCTCCATGAGACGAGATTTCATCCTAAGCATATGCAGAATCCAGAGGTGGATCTACGATCATCTGAGCATCCGGCCCAGTCAGCATCGGAGTATCCATTAATGGTTAAATCGGAGTGTCGATGGATGAATAAGCCGTGATGAAGAGTTCCTTGCAAGTATATGAGGATTCTCTTCACAGATGACCAGTGTTTATCGGTGGGTTGGTGCATGAATTGGTTGACCTTGCTCACGGCGAATGAAATTTCAGGTCTGGTGATCGTGACATATTGGAGTGGTCCTACCATGTTGCTATACAAAATAGGATCATTGTGAGGTTCACCAATTTTGGAGAGAGTATCACCCATTGACATGGGTGTCGGACATGGTTTAGAGTTAGACATTTTGGCTTTCGAGATAATGTTTTAAATGTAAGTGGTTTGAGATAGGTGGAGACCAGAATTGGTGGAGTTACATTTGATTCCCAGAAATATTTTAGTTCACCAAAGTATTTTACAGAGAAGGCTCGATCAAGGGATTGAATCGTTTGTTGGATACGATTTGGGTTATTTCCTGTTATGAGGATGTCGTCGACATAGATTGAGATCCGGGTCATCGAGTGGTTTGATTTGTTAATGAATAGAGAGGAATCAGAGTTTGATGGATTGAAACCCAGATCTTTCAGGGAGGATTGAAGTTTTGAATACCACGCGCGAGGCGCTTGTTTAAAACCGTATAGGGCTTTTCGTAGTCGACAGACATTGTTGGGATTCTTTTGATCGAGGAAGCCCGGCGGCTGCGATACAAAGACTCGTTCTTGAATTTCTCCGCGAAGAAAGGCGTTGTTTACATCAATTTGGTGAATTTTCCTGTTTTTGGATGTGGCGATGGATAATACGGTTCGAATTGTGGTGCCTTTCACAACTGGACTGAGGTCTCTGAATAGTCTACGCCATCTTCTTGTTGGAAGCCTTTGACAACCAATCGCGCCTTGTATTGTTCAACGGAGCCATCAGAGTGGTGTTTAACTCGAAAAATCCACTTGCAGGGAATTACATTGAAATTTGGATCTCGGGGAACTAGATCCTGCAGGAAATACAGTTTTTTATCAACGGTAAAAGTGTACATATAAGGATATATGAACATGGATGTTCATGGGTTTGATTAAATGCATAATAGGATTGTGCAAAGTTAAGTTCCAGAGAATGGTTCGTTCGAACTAACCATTGGGTCCGTTCGAACGGACCGCTACGTGTATAAAATGGTTTTATACATATTCATTCCAGGGAGTGGATCGTTCGAACCAACATTGGTGTTCGTTCCAACGGACTACTACGAATGATATTTGGAATTAACACTGAAATGAGACAGGAGATGGTTCGTTCGAACGAACCAAAAGGGTGCGTTCGAACGGACCTCTTCGAGTATAAAATAGTTTTATACGTACTATGACAGGAAGCAGTTCGTTCGAACGAACCAAATGATGCGTTCGAACGAACATGATGCACGAAGTGTGTATTGGATACACACAACCTTTCACCCAATCCTTATCCTATTATAGTATAAATAGGATGTTTCTCTCTCTCTCAATACAGTTCATTCAGACTAATTGAGACAAGTCCATTCAGTCTAATCTAAACAAGACAAATTATGTCCAAAAATTAGAGAGACTCTTATCAAGATGTTGAAAGAGTGCGAAGAGAAAGAGAGAAAGAGAAAAGAGGAGAAAAGAGTTTTCTCCGTCTAGAGAATCGAAAGCAATCATGCAAGTTCGCCGGTACATCATCTAGGCAGATGCATCCGCGACCGAGGTGCTACGACTCACGGTGGATACGGGTAGAGGAGTTCGCACTTTGTGACTCTTCGTTTGTGATCAAACCGGAGAAGTAAAGGAGCAAAAGGTTGTGGAAGCGTGTGGGAATGATACGCATGAAGACAACCGGAGACGTGTCAAGACGGTGGGAGACATGTGGTATGGGACGCACGGGCTAGTCATCAATGTGACACCGAAGAAGAGAAGGATGCGAGCGATCAACCCGTTGTGCGTGATAAATTTCACGTTGGTAATCGTCTATCCTACTTTGCATCGTACCCTCGATATCGAATCGTGATCTCGGGATTTGGGAACCGGACCGGACCTTCATATCCGCTACGCGGGTCCGGAGACGGGATAATTCTCTTCAGTGGTATCAGAGCAAGCGCTGAGATTCGAGGGTCGAATCATAGTCGTATAAGAGTTATACGCACATGTGTAAAAGTTACGCACGTTTGCATGATGCTGGATATTTAGAAGTTTAATTTTTCGTTAAAATCATAAGTGGAATTCACTAGATATCAATCATGAGATGATTGAGAGTATCTAGGAATGATCATGAAAATATTTCATGATTTATCGTTATGAAAACGAGCGAAAACGGAAAAACGGCGAAAAACTGCATGAAAACAGGATTTTCATGGTCCCCAGGGGACAGTTCGTTCGAACGGACTGACCCGGTACGTTGGAACGGACACGGTGGTTCGGGGACGCGACCAGAAGTCTTGAAAGACAGTGGGAGGTTCGTTCGAACGGACCTACGTTCGTTGGAACGAACTTTCCCCTGGTTGGCAGATTGTTGTTTTTTGTTTTTGCGATAACTTTGGCTACGAAACTCGAAATTTTAAGTTCTTTATATCGATAGAATCGGCACCACTCATACTTCCATTTAAAATTATTATAAAAGGTTAATGATCAATAAAATCTTGTGATGATGATATAATACGATAATGTCACGTATACAAACATGAAAGTCATGATCCCTCATAATACTTAAGTCATGAAATTAATGCCTTCCATGTCCACAACCATCGTGTTTGGTGTTACGTTTCATGTGGGTTCAGGCTAAAGTCGGACACGTGATATTGTAACTATCGAAATGGTGGCAAGCGTTAAATATGGACATGTGAGGCCCGGGCTAAAGTTGACTCACTAGTAGTTTATTTGAATGATACATTGGACATGGTTGTGACTTCACCGTCCAGGCCAATCCGATTGGAGTTCGGGGCATATATAGAATGCACACACGGAATTGGGATTGTATATGATATGATCCATCACCGAAATTCTATAAAGGTTCAAGAGTCGTATTGGATACGATTGGATATTCATCCTACCTAAATAACGGGATCCCACCCGATAGGCTAAAGTCACTTGTGGGAGGAACGGAAATATGGGTCTTGAGTGTTATGGACTGGGAGTCCCGTATCGGTCTGAGAGTTACCGGTTCGATAAAACTAACACATGTATTTATTTATCATATAAGCATATAGATTAAGTACGCACGGTTAGGAGCTTAATATTCATCGTCCATTTAGAATCATGTTTTCTAGTAACACCAAAAGTATCGATGAGATCGATATAATAGATGACTTTTGAGTCGGAATTACCGTAATTAACCTTGATAGTTAAAGAATAGTTCTTAGACTTAAAGGAACGTGTTGGACACGGAGATGGTATATTCGGGGCTCGAGGCTTTGGCTTTAGAGAAAGCCGGGTTTGATAAACTTTAAGAAGGAATCGAACGATATTACGTGCCTTGTGGCGGTATGTATAGACGCAAATTTTACAAAATTGTTTTGAGAATTCGGGTGCATACAAAAGTAAAACGCAACGCTCAAGAAATAGTTTCAAAAACTAGAGCGCATTGAATGGTTCAATGTGGCTCAAAGAGTAGGTTAAATCTGAGACGCCTTGCGGGTCTTTGATTAACACTCGCGTGTTGATGGTACGAGATTTCATCTTCGTGACCGAATATCATATGCATTCGATAGATAAGTTGATCCCGGAATTGTATGAGATGCAACACAAATTGAATCGAAGATGCTTGGAGAATCCGAGGAATCCAAAGCATAGAGATGCGTGGATGTCCTTGTAATTCAAGGGCGGGATCGAAAGAAATAATGGTCTAAGGGTATTTTGGGGAAATATTTTCCAAACAGAAAATTAGGGCAAAGTGTTGTCCAAATTAAAGACTCAAAGAATGGTGAAATCCGAGGAGGATTAAACCTAGAAGTTGATTACTTCTTTTGGCATTGCCGTATTGGCCATATAAACGAGATACGCATATCTAGATTCCATATGATGGATTGCTAGAATCATTCGAATTAGATTCGATTGATTAATGCGATACTTATTTATTGGGCAAGATGACAAAGGACATCATTCTCCAAAGGTTGGAGAAAGACCCAACGAATTATTGGAAATTACATTAAGATGTAAATGATCCGATAAATTCTGAGGCAAGAGGAGGCTATCGGTATTTTGTTACGTTTACGGACGATTAAAGTAGATACGGTAAAATCTTCTTTTAATGCGTGCCGAAATGGAGACTTTTGAAAGGTTCAAAGAGCTTCAAAAACGAAGTACAAAATCGACTTGGAAAGAAAATCAAAGCTTTTTGATATGATCGAGAAGGCGAGTATTTGAGCTAAACCTTTCGATAGGATCGAGAAGGCGAGTATTTGAGTTATGAGTATTGATGATCATTTATGATTGTGGAATCGTTTCACAATTACCTTCATTCGGAACAATAAGATGTATTCGGAAAGAGGAAATGAAAACATGTTGGACATGGTTCGGTAAATGATAAGTTAAACTGATCTCCCAAAAAATGTTTTGGGGATTCGCCCTTGAGACAGCGAAACTAATGGTTGGTTGCATATAAGATATGGACCATAAACTTTCTAATCGGTACAAAAGACGACATATGAGATATGGATCGGAACGGTTCCAAAGTTGTCATTTGTGCAGATTTGAGGATGTGAGTATATTTCGAAATTTGTTTCGGTTAAACTCGATCCTAAATCTGTGAATTGTTCGTTTATCATATATCCTTAAGAAAACTAAAGGATATTAGTTCTGACGTCTCGACGAAAATGAGATTTTCGTAGCTCGAAGAGATACCTTCTTGAAGGAGGATTGGATGCGCACAAATTTGGAACTTGATGTCGTTTATCTCTATGCTGGCTAGTGGGAGTAGAATGAATCTCGAAAGAGTTCTAGATATGAAAATGAACATTGTGCCAATGAAAATTGACACGACTTCATCAAGAGTTGATGAATACGAGTCGAACACACAAAAGAATTTTTCATAGATCAAGTAGGCTATATCATAAGCCGATAAATACGGATTTATCGTGGCTAATGATGATAGATCGAAATCATATGATGATTCGATATCCTACAAGGAGGCTACGAAAAGTAACGATTCTATTTGGCAAGGTGCCATGAAATCTGAGATTCGATCCGTGTAAATTATCAAGTTTGGAACTTGATTTCATCGCTTTCCGGGTTTTCAAGGTGCCATGAAATGTGAATGGGTTTTCAAGGTGAAAAACCGACATGGATAGGAATTTGCATATATGCAAAGCGAGTCATGTAGCGAAGAGTTTCAGATAATTCGAAGTTGGACTATGAAGAAAAGTTTTCGCATGTTGCCAAGTTTGCACATTCTCGAAATTCTGCTTGCCATAGTCGCGTATTATGAATATGTGATGTGGCAAAATGGATGTCAAAATCAAATTTCTTAACAGAAATTTTATGAAAGGATGTGTACTTGACACAACCTTACGGTTTTTGTCGATTCATAAGAATCGGGGATAGGATATGCATGCTTTAACGATTCATGTGATGGATTAGAGAAAGCTTCTCGGAATTGGAATATTTGTTTTGACGAAGTTATAAACTGTTATAACATTGTCGGAACGAATGAAAACTTTGTGTACACACGAAGGTTAGTGGGAGCCACGTTATATTTCTTGTAACGACAAATGATTTGCCCGAGACCGCTTTATGAATTAAGCGTGAAGATCTATATGATAGATCTAAGAAGTTCCTCATTCTAGATTATAGCATGTATATCGACATATTGTTGAAAATGATTTTCAACATATAACTCCTTGGAGGAGTTAAAGTGAAAAATGTCGAATGGCGGAATTTTCTATGGCTCGATGTGAGACATCAAGCAGGGCGAAAAATAATGATATGATGCTTTACATTTAATGTGAGGATCTATTATATCTGCCATGATATGTATGTGGTTGTACGTCGTACATATGAAGCGTCTAATTTACCGTCAATGAAATTCATGGGAATCACACGAGTTTGAATGTAATATGATTACACAAGTCTAACTCATGTGTGTGTGAATCATACACAATATATGCATAATAGTTATGCAACACAAGTTTGTGTGTAATGTAATTACACGAGTCTAAACTAGTTTAAACTCTTGTGTATGTGTATAATGGTTATACGAATATATACATAATGGTCATGTATATCTAAACCCATCGGGATTTGCATTGAAAGCGGTGAAGTTTATCCTTGAATACTTTGCGAAAGAATTCAGGATTTTATTTTATCTATAATGGTGTGGAGGACGTGTTGGTTATAAAGAGTTATACCAACGACAGTTTCCAAATATATAGCACGTCCAAATATGTAGCACGACTTTCGATCATGAAGTGTGTACGTATTTTGCATAAACGAAAACACGGTTATGTAGAAAGGTTCCACACGACCAATAGTTTATGATTCTATTTACGGAGGCGAGTATATTGCGGTTATTAATCGCAAAAGGAAGCTGTATGGATCGAGGATACATGACCAAACTCGAAGTAGTCACGAGTTATCGGATTTATGGTTGTGTATTGCGTGAGACGCAATAGTACAAGCCAAAAATGCCGAGGTCACAACCACTTCTAGCCAATACACAGAAAATTTCATTTGATCCGTGAAATTTTATGAAAAGATGTGATCCTAGGTTTATGGAAATGTTCCAAACCTTACGGAGATTAACCCTAATGGAAACGTAGCGGAACCGTTTACAAAACCGCTCTCTCTCTACTCGCGCGTGACTGGCATGCGATGACTATAGGTATGGAGATACCTAGAGGAGGAAGAAGATAGTAGAGTGTAGTCATCTAATACGATAGTCCTCGCAGGTTATGGGGTATGGAGATGCCCAAAGGTAAACGTTGTATCACCCAAATACTTAATCCATATGAATGCATCCCTTTAAAAAATTTGTTTACTTAAATTAATATGCATTCATCTTATATGAAAACTGTGTGCGGGTTGTGTAATATGATTACATGAACCCTGATTAGAGCCTATGTGGACGTCGGCATAATCGATGATTATGTGCAGCGAAACCGTCACACCTAGTTTCATTTCTAAACATCCCTAGTCGCAGGTCAGTTTGCTTAAGAGAGACGCATTTCTATTATCCGATAATAGACTGAATGCGTACACTAGTACGTTAGCCGAGGAGATGATTATGTTTTGCTAATCCTAGGACAAGGTGCTTGTCGAATCGGGAATGTAGATATATGCTAGCTGACATATATTGGATATGACCAAAGCCGTGAGACCATGACATGGTTTAGTCATTACGGATGGACTCGCGATGAGTAGGGTATTAAGTTCTTCACACTTGAGGGGACCATTGATTGCGTTACGTGCGTAAAACAATACTTTGATATGACATTACGCCTGCCGTAACAGGGGGCCAAAAAGGTCATCATTGGGTATTGTCCGAAACACAGAATTCAATATGAGTCTCCAAGATAGGAATTGTTAATTCTGAAAGAAATAGATATCTCTTAGGCGTCGCTCGATGAGTTGATTAACGAAAATTGTGACCACAGTCAATGATATTAACGGTTAATATCGATTGAAATTGTTAACTCAATTCGGAATCGGGGAATAAGTATAGTTAATCAAACTATAAGGATGACTACCACCATGCATTTTGATTAACGGAAATCGCTAACCAGAGAACTAATAACCGCTATTCGAGATAGGCACAATGATCACAATTATTTTTTGTTTTAACATGGGTAGCCATGATGGAGTGACTAGATCCCGCTCATGGGCTTGTAGTGCTTTGGAAACAGCCTACTGCCATCGTTAAACGAACCTACAAGGTCACACAACGAGTCGTACTATGTCGGGCTTGACTGCAAGTTTTGGCACATGTGATGTGCATAGCTTAATGTATTTGATACATGGCTATATTTTCTATTATGGTGCATATATGATATGCACGGGTACCTTTTAGTTATATCTGAAACTGAGTGGGAGACTGAAGGAAATACAGTTTTGGATCAACGGTAAAAGTGTACATATAAGGATATATGAACATGGATGTTCATGGGTTTGATTAAATGCATAATAGGATTGTGCAAAGTTAAGTAACCATCTGGTCCGTTAGAACTAACCATCTGGTCCGTTCGAACGGACCGCTGCATGTATAAAATGGTTTTAATTAGTAATTTACAAAATTATATGATATAAGTTTATTATATGTCAATTAAATTGTGAACCACCTCTGTTAATATCACATCTAAAATATTGTGATGAGCCAACTAGAGTTAGCCTAGTTGGTCACACCTCTTGGCTAGGGAGCGAGAGGTGTGGGGTTCGATTCCCGGCGGTGACACTGAATTATAGATTAAATGTTAAATGAGTGAATAGAGTGTGTGGCCTACAGGTTTGTAATAAAATTAAAAAAAAAAAAAAACGGAGATTGTGTTTGGAAGGGGAACTTTGAGTCCTCTCCGAATTTACTCAAAAAAAAAAAAAAAATATTGTGATGAATATGAGGGAGGTAATATAATTGTCTTATTAATAATAAGGAAATTTTACTTTGCCTCCACAATTCATTTTTCTTATTCTCGATACGAATTTTGAGTAAGTTTATTGGAGTTAATTAGTAATTTAATTAACACCCAATTTCACCAAATTTATATTAAAAATGGATTAATGATTAATTATCACGCATTTTTATCGATATGTTCGAATTAATAGTTGATTCGTTTTTTGTGTTAATTACTTGCTAATTACTTTCATTAACCTTCTTCGAAATCTGCATCGAGGATGAGAAACATAAGTTTCTGTTGGACTAACTTTTATCACAAACTGATTGACTAAAAATTAATGGGACCCATTTAATTATATCAAATTTATATAAAATGAATTAATTATTAAGTAGCATGTATTTTTATCGATATGTTGGCATTAATAGCTAATTCGTTTTTTGTATTAATTACTTGCTAATTACTCTTACTAACTTATGTTGAAATTGATAGATAATTCGTTTTTGTGTGTTAATTACTTGCTAATTACTCTTACTAACTTATGTTGAAATTAATAGCTAACTCATTGTGTGTATTAATTACTTGTTAATTACTCTTAAAATTCCAATAATGCAAATTCTTTGTTTGGCACAAAGAATTATGGAAAGAATTAGATGGTGGAGCATATCATAATTCCATTTTTCTTGCAAATTGTAATTCCAATAAAAGTTGGAGTGTCAAAGTAGAGCATCTTCATCTAATTATTAAATTAATTTAATTAATATTATGATAATTTTATAAGTATTAATCAATATAACTAATATTATATTATATTAATATATGGATAAATAATTATTTTATCATAATATAATTAATAATTAATAAATATAATTAATATTATAATAAAATAATTATTTTAACTATAATATATATTAATAGATAAAATATAAAATTTTAATAATATAGACGTACATTTAACATTTTTTAATTATTATTATAATATTATTATTAGGTAATTGCAAATATTATAGTAATTATATTAAATTAATAATTTTAATAATAAGATATATATTAATAGATAAAATTTAATATTATAATAATATAAAAGTAAATTTAATATTTTTTTATTATTATAATATAATTATTAATATTATAGTAATTATATTAAAATAACATGCTAATTATTTTAATTATAATATATATTAATAGATAAAATATAACACTATAATAATATAAAAGTATATTTCTTTTATATTTATTATTATTATTATATAATTGTTAATATTATAATAAATATATTAAAACAATAATATTACTTACATTATATATGATTAGATAAATTATAATATTATAATAATATAGAAGTACATTTAATATTTTCAAATTATTATTATACAATTTATAATATTATTGAACTTATATTGAAATAATAAAATAATTATTTTAATAATAATATATATTAATAGATATAATATAATAATATAAAAGTACAATTAATATTTTATATTATTTTCTATATAATTACTAATATTATAGTAATTATATTAAAATTATTAACTAAATTCCAGTATTTTCATAATTACTTATAAAATATAACAATATAATAGAATTTTATATAATAATATTGTTATAATTTTATATTGAAATAATGTTATATTATAATAATATGTTTTTATCTAACTAATATTACAATAATAATATTACAATAATATTATTATTCTTTATCAATTTTAATGAAATATTATTTCTACATTTTTAATAACAAAATTCCAAATTTTTGTGACCAACCAAACAAAGAATTATATTTTCCAGGATCTTATAATTCGGACATCCAAACAAACTGTGGAATTACTAATTCCAGAATTTTTTACTCCTCCACCTTATAATCCGATTCCACTCTACTAATTCCGCTTGCCAAACGGCTTACTAACTTATGTTGAAATTAATAGCTAATTCATTTTTTGTGTTAATTACTTGCTAAATACTCTTACTAACTTATGTTGAAATTAATAATTAATTTATTTTTTGTGTTAATTACTTGCTAATTACTCTTACTAACTTATGCTGAAATTAATTGCTAATTCGTTTTTTGTGTTAATTACTTGTCAGTTACTCTCACTAACTTATGTTGAAATTAATAGCTAATTTGTTTTTTGTGTTAATTACTTGCTAATTATTCTTACTAACTTATGTTGAAATTAATAGTTAATTCGTTTTTGTGTTAATTACTTTCTAATTATTGTACTAAACTTTTTTCGAAATCTGCATCAATGATGAGAAACACAAGTTTCAGTTGGACTAGATTTTATCACAAACTGATTTGACTAACAATTAGTAGGACCATTTAATTATTTCTATTCTTAGCCCTTCCGTAATCAATTTGTGAGTAAATTCGGTAAATGGAACTTTTTTGTGAGTAAATATTCAATTATTGACTATAGTTGTGTTATAGTTCTGTTGGACGAACCATGTGTGAATAATTATATATATTCTTAACCCTTCTTCTATAATCTCAAAAATAATGTTTGTGTTTCATTTGTCGACTTCTTCACATTTCACTCTCTCTTTCTCTTCACCGGATCAATCATTTCATAACGCTAGCTCAAAACGCACCCGCACGACGAACCATCTTCTCCTCCCCAATTCTCTTTCAAGTCGAGCTTCCTCCATTTTACCGGCTAATTTGTGATTGTATGTGCATTCCCCGAGTCGAATGGCTGATCCAAGTCGAATTGTTGATCATACGCTTGGGAACTCCAACCCTCCGTAGGTATGTTGAATCTCCGTTCGTCAATTTTTCGACAATTTTATCTGTTTTCGTTTTGTTGATTTTATTGGTTTTCCTAATTTTGCCCAATTATCTTATCTGAGCGTATCAATGTTTCTATTTGCTAGCTGCTCTTTTCTGTAATTATCATGCCATTGAACGGATTTGATTCCATTTTGCAAATGTTATGATTTTACAGATTTTGCTCAGCTAATACAAGAGGCGAGAACGAGGTGGCTCCGCCCCGCCGAAATTTGTGAAATTCTTCGCAATTACTGGTTAATCCGTCTCACCCCTGATCCTCCATTCAAGCCTATTGGTACATAATAACAAAATCTAAATTTCAACTGATGGGTTAAAATTAATTGGAGCAACCTCCTTCAAAAAAAAAAATCGGGGCCTAAACACACAAAGCATTGCTCTTTTCTTATTATTTATTTATTTGTTTTTGGTTGATAGGCGGATCTATGTTCTTGTATGACCGCAAGGCGCAGCGACATTTTCGCAGGGACGGCCATCGATGGAGAAAGAAAAGGGATGGTAAAACTGTTCGCGAGGCTCATGAAAAACTTAAGGTACCATTATTTATTTATTTATTTATTTACTTTCATTGTCTTTTTTCTTATTTTTTTGGCGTATCATTATTTCTTTTGATAGGTTGGCGGCATAGATGTGCTTCATTGCTATTATGCCCATGGAGAAAATAATGAGCTTTTTCAGAGACGTAGCTATTGGATGCTTCATGAGTAAGCTCTCTCTCTCTCTCTCTCTCTCTCTCTCTCTCTCGTTCTCTCTCTCTCTCTCTCTCTGACAGTTTTTATTGGATAATTACAGGAATCAGAAGATTGTGCTCGTGCATTATAGAGATGTTCCTCCCGTAACTCTTTTAACCTTTTTGATAATTTCTTATTAATGAACTTTCTTTTCCTAATAAACTACTCAAAAATCATTAAATACTAATTATTATCTTTACAATTTTTAAAATTTTCTGTAGAATAATAAGTCAAGCACACAGGTGTCGCCCCCAGAGGAAAAAAGACGTGATCTAAATGTACAGACAGGGCCCTCTTTACAATACGGACATGTACAAATAAACCCTAATTCACTCGCATCTCAATATTCCTCATCTGGATCCTCTCAGGGAGTGCCATCTGGCAACTCAGGATTCTATTATACACCTCTTTCTGACGAAAACTCATTTATGATTCCAAAATTGAATGAATCCTCAATTGCCCACCAAAATTTCTATTCTGGTAGCTTATCGCCGAATTATTCCCCTCTGCAAGAGCTTAACCGGGATTTCGGTCCACAAAATACAGGTTAAAAAAAACATTAAGATTTTGTCCATTATATTAATTTATTTTTCGATGGTTGTTGCTGATAATATTTGATTTGTGTAGGTCCTCTGTATCCAGCAAACATCACACCTCAACCTGTCTTCATTGGCGATACTGAAAGAAGAGATCAGGTACACTCAAAACCTCAAAATTATCTGTAATACCCTCCACATAATTTCTCATTTAATTTAATTAACTTATACGCATACAGATGAGATTAGAAACCATGGAAAACGAAGCAGCCCTGCTCGATATCGAAGCATTTTTGGAATCATCATCGTCCGAATTCGAACTCGAAATGAGCCAACCAATCCAAGGGCAAAACGGTCTCGATGAGATCGAAGCATTCTTGGAAACATCTTCGTCCGAATTCAATCTCGAAACGAGCCAACCAATCCAAGGGCAAAACAGTCACGATCTAAAAGATCTAAACAGCATCGAGCCATGGGCATACACGGAAGGTAGCGAGGACTCGCACATGGAAGCCGTCTCTCCATGGGGTGATTACTGGAATGCCCCTCTCGAAGTAACCAATCACCAAGAAGAGACAATGGAGGAGATGACGTGTCCCTTTTCCCAAATCGGGCAACTCAATTCTGAAGTGGGCCCGTTAATTTCCGACGAACAACTCTTTGCCATCATCGATTTCTCCCCAGATTGGGCTTATTCCAATTCGGCAACGAAAGTTTTGATCTCTGTCAAATTTCTCGGTGGATTCGATCCTCGAACAATCAAATGGAGCTGCATGTTCGGCGAAACTGAAGTCGAAGCCGAGGTTTTGACATTATCTGGCGGGGCCTTACGTTGCATGGCCCCACCCTTGACCGAAACGGGTCGGGTTCCTTTCTACATAACCAAATCCGACCGTATCGCATGCAGTGAGATCCGCGAATTCGAATACCGACCTGTTCCGTCTCCCAGATCGCAAGAGAGGGGAATGAGAGAGAAAGAGGATGGAGGAAATGAGGTTATTGATGATGTGGCGCTTGTTTGTTCTTCTTGTACTTCTTCGAGTATCCACAGGCCGAAAGTCAACACACCTTATTATGGTGGCAAGCCGTTTATCGCGGCCCTCAAAATTCAACAGAAATATAAGGGTTTTTTTTTTTGATAAAAACCCGTAGGCATTCCGTGTTGATATAATAAAAAGTTTATATTACATAACATAAAAGAAATAGAGCTTCATCATACTAGACCCTAATACATACTCTAGACCTAGAAAGGGAAAACACGAAAAAAAAAAAAAAAAAAAAAAAAACTACCCAACCTGAGAAAATTCAATCCGTACAGGTCTACACTAAACTAGACTCTCAATACTACTTAATCAACACAGAATTTAAATAACGAAGTACAGAGAAAACTCTATGTTTCCTGTTCCCATTGGAGAAGCTTACTCATTCCTACATCATTATAGGAAAGGTATCGCCTTCATAATTTGTTTGCAGCACTCTGACCATGTTAGCTACCATGTGTGCTTCTGCATTCGCCGTTCGTGGGATCCAGATCATGGTGGGATCTTTTACTTTATGCTTCCAGATAACACACTCTCTCGCGTCGTGTATTGCTTGCCACCTCGATGGTTGAACATTATTTGGATCCGATTCGGTCTCTAAGATCTGAATGACTTCCTTGTTATCTGACATGAAAACCCCCTTTTTTGTTCTATATTTCTCAGCAACTACCTTAATATTCATCAGCATAGCTTTGAATTCCCCTTGTAGAGCTTGAATATTTCCAATAAAGCTCTCAGCCTTGACATAAATAATTTGCTCAATGTTATTCTTTATGACGCACGCAATCCCACAGTTACCTGTCTGATCGCCCGAGAAATCACAATAGCATGCTATATCCTGTACCATAATAACCCTATCTCTGTCAGAATTAGTCCATATGCTTATGCAATTTGGGATCTTTAGTTTAGGAATATGACTGACACATTCCGAAACAATTTGCAGTATGTTAATGGGGGTTCCTTTAAACACCAATTCATTCCGTGCTTTCCACCAGAGCCATAGCAAAACACTGATCTCCAGTATATCTTCTTCCCTACTTTGATTCATCCAATTCAACAATATATCCTTCATATCGCCTGATAGATCTACTGTTATGATACTGAATTTCGTTAGGGCCCATAAATTCAACACTTTAGGACATGTAAAGAACAGGTGTTTAATGGATTCCAACTCATTGTTACACATTGGGCATAGTGGAGTTATTTGAGCGATTCTTCTATGTAATTTCTCTCTCGTAGGTAATGCATTATGTGCCATTTTCCACAAGAACATTCTTATTCTTGGTTGAATCTGTTTTAATCGCCAAATTCTGCCCCACACCAGTGATGTCCCTATCTGCATCCTTCCACTGCTTCTCCATTCTTGTTCTAGCATAAACCAGTACATTTCCTTAACTGTTATATTCCCATTACTACTATTTTTCCATATAAAACGATCTCTTATGCCTTCGTTTGGGCAGGGATTAAAATTGACTTGGGTTATATTAATCAACTGAGTACTATTAAACATGGCCTCTAATTTACCCCAATTCCATGTGTTGTTCTCATCATCATGCAAATCTCGTACTCTCATACGACTTTGCATATTCGTTCGTGGCATAGTAAATTGTCCTCCTTCAAACCATGGTTGTCCCTTCGCCAAACATGTTAAACCATCTCCCAGAATCCAACAGAAATATAAGGGTTATAAAGGAAGGAACGACTATGCGGAAACAAGAGAGAAAATCGTAAAATTGCAGGTAATTATAACAAGTTAGTGGTGATAACTAATAAATTATAATTGGCGATTTAAGTAAATAATAATAGAATTTTTCTCAGGCTCGTGTGAGGGGACATCAAGTGAGGAAGCAATACAACAAGGTGGTACAAAAGGCTTTGACTAGGGTTAGATCTATGTCTCGTTCTTCCGAGGCTAGACGCCAATACATGCGTTTAGTTCTCAGCTCTCGTCAATCGTGTAAGTAAATTTGTCGGAAGCTTAATCTTTTTACCTATGAGTCATCCATTCTGCTGATATTGATGTGAGGATAGAGATGGCATATTGATTTGGCTAACATAATTTGAAAGGGGGTCTGATAATGACATATATAGTGTTATTCGTCCTGCGTAAATACGTACGAGACGGAGATATTTAGGTTTTAATTTTTTTAATTAACCGATTGTATTGATTGGTTAGCTATTCTAATAAATAGCTTGATTTATTTTGTAAATATATTTCTAATGAATAGCTGGATTTATTTTGTAAATATATAGTTCAAATGAATAGCTTGATTTATTTTGTAAATATATTTCTAATGAATAGCTTGGTTTATTTTGTAAATATATTTCAGCAAAGATGCATATAATATAGTATATATTCGATTTATATTAACTTGTGTCAACATTGTTTTTAGCTATTTCTGTTTGGATAATTATACCATGCCCCTCAAATTCCCACACCACCTTCTAAATCACCAATTAACAATTAATTAATATGATAATTAACAAAAATATATTCCATTAATGATTAATTGATATAGATTTGGAATTGTAAATTCATACGTACTTTAATTATATATCAATTAATCGTTAATGGGTGTATTTTTATTAATTATCATGTTAATTAATTGTTAATTCATGATATAGAAGGTGTTGGGGGTAAATTCAGGGCACCATATATGAGCTCATTTTGTTCTATCATACCGAGGGCATATATGGTGCCACCAGATTTCCACGAAACATCCTCAATTTCTTAGTTAATTCACTTAATTAACATTTGGATTAACACATGTTATATGATTAACATGATAATTAACATTCATCTGGATTAACAAATGATAATTAATATTTGAAAATTATTAATTCAAAGTTCCTTGTTAATTGGGTTGTTAATTAAGTGGATTAAATAAAAAAAATTGAGGATGTTTCGTGAAAATCTGGTGACAAAGTATAATACTACCAGAAAATTACCCCAAAGAAAAATGAGAAAATAAGTTTCAGCAAATTTTGGACTGGAGTACTACATTTTGCATGTCATATTATATCCCTCACAAACCAGAAAGTGAGAGAATCTCGATTGTTTCTCCGATCCGGTATAATAGAACAAATTGGCGTTTAATGTGATGGTATATATGATATAAAGGTGGTATATTACGGTGGTGTTTATGAGAGGGAGACGAATCCGCTTGCTTTGATGTCATTCATCTCTTTCGCAATTTCCACGACGCAGGGTATGTGATCTTTACACCAGCGAGTCTTGTGAAGGAGAGTCTGGAAGACAACCCAACATTTTCCTATTTCATTTTGTAGTTGAAATATAATTAGAATTATGTAACACAATGTAAATATTAAAAAAATTGACTAATAAAATAAAAGAATAATTTAGTATCATAAGTTTGTAGAGATGTGCATGGGCCTCCAGAATTTATTTTTTCTTCTATTTATTTCTTTGTTTATTCTTTTGAAATCATGCAAATTTCATTTTCTTATTCATGCCAAAAGTTTATCACAAAAATGTTACAAGTAGTGTGCGTATAGAACAATGTATCATGTTTGCATTACCCGGAGCAAATAAATGGTTTATGAACTGTATATTGTTGTATGAATGAAAAGTAAAAGATTGATCTAATATTGTGCTTACTTTGTTTACTTATAGTTGATGATCGCAATATGCATGACGTTGCACGACTTCATACGACCTATATATGAATATGAGTGAGGATTGGGCAAGCCATGTCAGTTTGAGGCTAGAAAATTTCATTAATTAAGGTTAAACCCATCTTACATCCCTCTCTGCATTCTCCAAGTGGAAGAAATTTATAGGAACACACCATTTCCTTGTGCTACATAACTTTTAGTTCACTTCCCAAAAGTACAACTGATATATACAACATTTACACTTGCAAACTAAAATCTAGGCATCTTAGTTTTCATCTGATTGTCCGGGCTGCTACTGGGACAGCGTTTGACGAACGAGTCTAGAGTTTGTTGCTTTGATGGACTGCCACTTGTCACCCTCGGATTGGCCATCTGCTTCGCTGGGCTGCCACTTGCCCCACCCTGATTTGCCGTCTGGTTACATTTACTATCTTTACCACCGGACACGTCCAGGGTTTTTTCTTGCCCATCCAACATCTGTTCATGCATAAAATTAACTTTAGTCAAATCAAATCTTCATCATATCAAATCATATGAGAGAGAGAGAGAGAGAGAGAGAGAGAGAGAGAGAGAGGAGAGAGAGAGAGAGAGAGAGAGAGAGAGAACGGACCTGTCCAAGATTTTCTAACTTGCTTTGCACAACGTCCCTGTATTGAATAACCGAAACGCATTAAATTATTTCTAATACGAAATGTAAAATAAAACCACAACACCAAAAACAATACAAATTTCATAAAAACTGAAAAGGGATGTGAACAATACCAAATAATATCATCAACAGTGTCGTTCGCAAGCAAATAGTATACATTCACCGAAGACATCTGAAAAATATTTATTATTTGATAATTTTCGTTCAGCCATATTAATTAAAAATTTGTGAGTATAATAACCTGGCCGATACGATGAGCACGATCTTCAGCTTGGATGATGTCACCAGGTGTCCACGACAGCTCAGCAAATATCACGGTGCTCGCAGCAGTCAAGGTCAAACCAACCCCTCCTGCTTTTATCGATAAAACCGCAGCTTTGATTTCGTCCTTTTCTTGGAAATCATTGACCATAGTCTGCCTCGAAGATGCCGCGGTTTTCCCATCTATTCTTATGCACCCTACTTTCTTTTTCTGAATTTATTTATTTATTTATTTATTACCGAATAAAATCAGAAAAAATAAGTGACTATTTATTTGTTTGAACTTGATTATTAAGAACCTTAAGAAAGCCATGAATGGCATCAATCATGGATTGGTGATGTGCAAATACCAAAAATTTACACTCGGCCTGTAAGTACAAATTACAATTAAGAATTACGATGAAATATTAAGCAAAATAAATTAGTAAAATAATAATAACGCAATAGATATACCTCAATGACAGTACCCAAGTAATCCAACACAGCTGGAATTTTCGCCTCTGCCGAGTCGATATAGATCTACAATTTAAAATCAGAAAAATTCAGTGAACTATTTCATTTTGAACATAGAGCAAAATGATTTACCTTGTTAATGACATTCTTCTGTGTTAGCTTGAGAGAATCCATCTTTTCTTGCGACTCACAAGACGCCATGCTTCCCTTCACCTCCTCCAACTAATTCCAAAAATAATGCTGACATCATGCTGATCACACTACTGAGAGAGAGGGAGATTTTATTACCTCGCGAAACAGAGCCCTGATTTGTTTCATATCTTTATCGTTCAATTCTAAAAAGACCTGCAAAGTCATGTCGCTATAAAAATTAACGATCTTTTCCAGTGAGAAAAGGATTTTAAAAAATAAAAATAAAAAGTTGAACCTGTTGCCTGCGTTTCTTGGGAAGCTCGGACAAAACATCCTTCTTTAATCTACGAATCATCACTGTCGCTTTCATAAGATTATGTAATTCTTCATGATTGCTTGCCCCTTGATACAATCCAAAGTAACCCTAAATAAGATGATAATTAATAAATATATCAATTTTCAGGTATAAACGATAGTAATAAATTAATAATAAATGAAATGACTTACGCCCTTGCAATAGCGGTCGCCATATTCATGAACACGCTTGTACACTTCGGGGTATAAGGCTTGCAACTATTTTTTTTAGAAAAATAAAATTATTTTATTGATTATATCAATTAACAATATAAAAATTAGAAAGTCTTCTACCTGCGTAAACAATTCAATGGGACGGGATAGAGCGGGGGTCCCACTAAGCAAAATTACATAATCAGCTTTCTGCAATCACTAACAAACACTAATTATTAATCTCATTTAAACTAAATTACAATCTATATTAAAAATATAACACGTTAAAATTTTGGGTTGGCAAAAATTGATAAATAAAAAAATAAGAAACCTTCAAAATAGGAAGAGCTGCTGTTGTTCTCTTCGCCTGAGCATTCTTCAAGAAATGCGACTCGTCAGCTATAACTATCTACAAACAAACAAATAAAAAATCAATAAAATTTTAAATAATTTATAACCATAAATTTGAGGAAAAAATTTGACCTGGAAATTTGACTCGAGAAGTGTATCTTGTAGCTTAGGGACAATATCGTAAGAAATAATATTGAAAAGGCCATCGAGGTGAATTTTGGCCTTGGAGTTTGAGTACACCAAATTGAATCCTGTCCTGTTCGATCCCCCCGATTGAGGCATCACTACCTGTTCATTTGCGCAATCACTCTCAATTTTATTTAATTAAATAAATAAAATTAATTCCGAGGAAAAAAGACACACCAGTATATCGCTAGGAGAGATATTGAGCCATTGTTGTATCGTCTGTTAACAAAAAAAATATAATTAAATATTTAAATTTAAATAATGATAAAAGAAGAAAAAAAATGGAGAAGGGTTAGTATTAACTGATGCCCAATGGAGACGCAATGAAGAAGGAGAAATTACAAGCACAGGCCATGCGTTACGCAAACATGCTGCTGTAGCAATTGCCTGTATTATTTACATTATTAATATATTAAAAAAATATACTGATCAATAATATATTAGATACCTGTAAGGTTTTTCCAAGACCCATTTCGTCTGCAATTAAAGCTCTTCCTCCATGCTGCAATGCAAACCTGAAATAAATATATATACATTATTTTTTGTTGATTATTTTATTATGTATATATATTTTTTAAATTTTTATACCTGATGCCTTCTCGTTGGAAAGCTAGAAGCTTTGACTCGACATGTGCAGGCATGCTGTCATATAAATCTTTTTCAAGGAGGTTTTATATTAGTAACATTTAATAAAATAGTTCAATAAGAGTTGATATATAACGAAATATAATGTTAATAAAGTAGAAAATATTTGGTTGGTTAGAAATACCTGTGAGATCTGTAAATGAAGTGTTGAGAGCTCGGTGAACTAGAGGGTCTAACTTTTGCAACTGTTTTATATTCATAAACCATTATATTTATAATTTCATATAACATGAGAGAGAGAGAGAGAGAGAGAGAGAGAGAACCTCAATTTGAGGAGTTGAAACGGCACTAAGAACTTTTTCAGCAAATTGCAAGGAGGATGGAGGGAACAACCAAACCCTACATGTATCATGTTCGCAAAATCTTAATTTAACATAATAAACCCTACATGTATGATAAATTTCAAAGTTTGTGATAAGAACAAAATATAACCTATCTTTGGCATTCCAGTTAGCTCTAGGGATCTTGCGCAACGCATCTATCAATGCCTGAAAAGATACGTAAAATAGAATATTAGAATTTAAAAAGCAATAATTCAACCAATTAAGAATATCATATGAACAAATTGAGGAAAAAAAGAAGTAAAATACAAATAAATATGAAACTGTACCGTGTTGTATGGGAATTTTGCTGCGATAGCACCACTTGAATGGAGGAATAATTTCACAGTTATCTTAGGTGCTCCCGCTGTGTAATAAATAAGGATAAATAAAAATACTGTAAAAGAAGAGAATGAAATAAAAAAAATAAAATAATATTATGATTACCTTGATCTCTTGAAATGTCAGGTTGTTTAAACCGAGAAGGAGAACAAGGTTCGGGTTTCTGCGTCAGAAAACACAATTCAAATTTGAAATTCAATTCTGTAAAAAAGAACTCTTTTTTCTATAAAAGAAAATTATGATACAGACAAACAAAACAAATTGGATGATAAAAAATAGCTCAATTCAAAAAATTAACAAAATTACGCTAATGTGCTCGATTCAAAAACAAAACAAGGGGCACATATCTGTACGAAAAACTCACAATTTTGCCTACAATAACTGCACGAAATATTGACTTCACTGTGTTCTTTCTTGCCCAAAATTATATTTTACATAATGCAGTTGGAAATTAAAAATTTAACTTTCCAGTTTTGCCCAAATTAACCAGTCTTTTACACTAGATTAAATTATTTTTCTTGACTCTTGACACTTCTTTGTCAACCCTTTATGAAATTATACCTCGCCCATGGTGGGTTGATTTATTTTCAAATATCATAACCCTACATAAAACATATCATACCTTAACACCGCGGAATTGGGGATTGGTTTGTTTAGAGGGAGGAAAATTGTTATGGGAGGCCGTTTGATTTGGGAAAGAGGATGAGTTGGTGCCGGAAGTGGTACTGCCGGAACTGGATTTGCGAGCATTAAATTCACGAAGTGCGTTCTGCTCGAACAAGGCAAGTTGCTCGTCGCTCAGACCCCAGTCGTCGGAATCGTCCCCCATTACTTCCTTCCTTGCTTCCTCGGTGCAGGCGAATGCAACAATGGAAGGACAGGTGTTGCTTGCTTGCTTCTACAGTTCTTTTGGGAAAGTCGGGAAGCTCGGGGTTGTCTTTTGAAGATTTGAAACTTGCAAGGACCGAGTTAGAAAAGTGACTCCTTAGTTTGAAATGTGAAAAATGCTTCGTGCCACCTTATATACCCACAGTAGGATTTGTACTGATGTTTTTCATTTTAATATCAAGCTATTTTTATAAATATAATTATAATTATAATATCATTTAAAAAAAAATATGTTAACTTGTATTCATGATTATTTGATGATATACACATAATACATTAGTGTTGGTGTATAATATAATTTTACGAAAAACATAATAACAAATATTAATATAGAATAATTACAAGATACTTTTATTTTTTAATAAATTGCGTCGCAATAAATATTTCAAAAACGCAATGCCGCAAACAACTAAATTGCGCTGCAATATCGCCGTCATATCGCGCAATATCGGTCATCATATGTAAATTATAATCCAAACGCAATGGACCGTTATATCACAACTTAAAACATTGAATTGAACTATAATAATATCCTATTATATACTAGGATAGTACTCGCATTTTGTTGCGAATGTTTAATTATATTTTTTATTATAAAAATATAATTGTTGTTTTTGAACAGAATATTATATCGGTCATATTTGAATAACTTAAAATTAAGTATAACTATGATCATTTGAATTATGCTAGAAAGTGATTTATTGATATTTTTCAAGATAGTAAATACATATGTTAGTGATATCATAAAAATAAGATGTTAACATGTAGTACAGTTGTGAGAGTGAATTGTGCATCATAAATGTTGTTCCGTCATTTCATCATAACATCATTGATTATGTAATATTTATAGAATTTGCATTTCATACAAAATCATAATTGAACTTATTTATTATATCAAAATTTAAAAATACATATTACAATTTTAGAATAACAATAAATACTCTATTTTAAATAATAATTTCAAAACTTTTGAAAATGCACACACCTAAAAACTACACGATATCATATAAAAAAATTAAAAGTGTAGATTATTACTCTTTGATGGGGGCTTCTATCATACACCCCTTTCCTTGTCATACACCCATTTTCAAGGGTATTTGGAGTAATTATCCATTTATGAATATTTAAGGTAAGATATCAAATATATTTATCAATTAATGTTTAACTAAATTGGAATTTTTTATTGTTCATTTAAACAAAAATCTCCATAAAAGATAAATTTTATGATACACCCTTTTACAAATATAATTAATTGATAAAATACCCAAAATACCCTTGTAAAAGGGTGTATGATAGAACTCCCCCTCTTTGATATATGTTTTGTACGATTATACATTAATTTATTAATATTTTTATATATAATTTTCACTTATTATGTATTCATATTGGATTATGCAACTTATTTGTGAAATGATAAAGAATCAAATGAAATTTGTTCACATGAACTCATCGAATGATGATAATTCGCATCACAAATGTAAGGTGATTTGATTTTCTAAAAAAATACTTATACTTATGTGTAAAATAACGAGAAATAGATCATGTATGTAAATTCGTAAAAAAAATATGATTAATTAACTAATCATATTTCATTACATATCATATGCTGACTTTTAAATGATTATTATGATTATGATAATATAACACAAATAAATTGCTGAGAGACGAAAGAAAATGAATGTTAATATTAATTATATCACCAAATGTCACTACAAACGGGTTACGAAAGAAGGCCCTTGTAAATACATAGACCTCGAGTCGGCATGCCACTTATTCACAGAAAAACTTCATCACACAATGGATTTGAATATTTAGAAGAAACTCGACCAAATTGTCAATCACTGCAATGGTGTGGCAATAGAAGGAACTGACCAACATTTATGAGAGAAAAGTCTTATCAAAATGGTGAAAATGTAAGCAAGACAAGATGGGAACGAATGATTAATAAACACATGATGAAACAAATATTGACATGATGTGTTGCATCGATGGTGAAAAAATAAGAATGGGAGAGAATGGAAGGAAAAGAAAAGTTATTAGTTGCTCCCAAATTTTATTAATAGAGGAAGGAAATAACACGAAGATGCAATTTATTTTCCCGTCAAACATATAAAATGCAAAAATTTGTGTTGTCTCCGAATTTGAGATGTATGTAAGGGACACAAATTTTAAAAAATAAAAGAGAATTCTATAGAAAAAAACCTCTTTAACTTTTCGGAGAACTATGAAAAAAATCTCTCAGTTTTAAATTCTTTCAAAAACCTCCTGAAAGCATGTTGAATTTTTTTAATCCCCCGTTAAGTTAAAGTTAACTATTTCATTCATTATTATATTTTTTTTACCAAAATATTCTCGTTACATTTTTCTCTTTTATTTTATTTTATTCAATTAAAAATAATAAATAAAAGAAAAGAAATATTTTCCACATAATATTAATTTGATAATATTTTTTATATTATGTTAGGATGCACAATTATATTATAGCAAAAATATACTTTTAATTTTGCATAAAATATCATTTTTTATTTTTAATATTTATTTATATGTAATTATTATATTTCTATATTTCATGTAAAATATTGTTTTCATTTTTATTTATTATTTTGAATCCAGTATTATTTTTTTATCGATGTTATATTCAAAATAAATATGAAAATAATACTCGATTCAGAATAATGAAATAAAAAGATACTCAATTCAATACAATAAATAAATATGTATATGATATCACAAAATATTATAGAACTAATATTATGTTGAAAACATTATTTTTTTCATTTATTTATTACTTTCAATTGAATAAACGAAAATACAGTGGAGGTATTTTGGTCAAAAAAATATATTATTTGATGAAATAATTAAATTTGACCTCACAAGAAAGTAAAAGAAGTTCAATTTATTTTGTAAGAGTTTTTTGTTTGAAGAAAACCTCACGAGTGAAGAGATTTTTGATAATAATATTCAGAAAAATTTGGAATTTTTGAAATTTTTCCCAAATTTTTTTTATCCAAAATGTCTTCTTTTATTTTCTCCATGACAAATGAATTTCACCATTTAAACTCTCTTTCATTTACTTCTCCCTCATTACTCTCTCTCTCATTACTTTTACTTTCCCTCTAATTTAAGCACACACTCAGGATCACTGGATCAGGGAACCGGTACCCTCCGGGCAAGGCTTCCCATACAAACATCAGAGCTTTTTTTTCTCTTTGGTCCCTTAATTTTCCATTTTCACAACAACAACCGCATATGGTTGATTTTTTGTAAATATAACTTCTTCATTACTTTAGTAACTTTACGGCGTTGCTTACCAAATTCACTACAAAAGTATACTTGTGTGTTTGGGAAGTTAATCAATATTATTGAATTAAACATATAAATTACTTAAATTTATAATTTATTGACAATAAATATTTCTTTGAATATAGTAGAGAAGTGTCGTGAATCATGAATTCATGATACCCAAGTAATCCAACTTCTGAGCTTTTGGAGGGGTATCAAATTGGCCCCAAAAATTGAAGCAACTAGTCTCTCCCGTTCGTCTTAATCATTTCCTTTCCATTTCATTTTCCTTCCATTTTTGTTGGTCGATGGAACCACAGCCCAACTGTCCACCTTCGGCTTCACTCACCAAACCCCTCGTCCATTCCTGCCATTCCCTCCCCTCCCCTACCTCCTCTTTCCTCCCTCGCCGTCTGCACCGCGTCAACACTGCTCCATCCCTTTCCCTCCTTCCCTTTTATAACTTCCAAAATAAGTCACTCAACAACTCTCCTGACGCCGACGCTTTCCCCGGCAAATCCAGTTCTGGGACCCTCCGAAACGCCTTCCTCTTCTTGATAGCCTACTTGCTAATTGGCTCGTTGGTCTATTGTCTTGCCGGCCCAGCAGATTTCTCCGGCGAGGAGACCAATTTATGCGTAGACGCCGTGTACTTTTGTATTGTCACGCTTTGCACGATTGGGTACGGGGACATTATTCCGGCCACTGGGTTTACCAAGGCCTTCGCTTGCCTGTTCGTGCTCGTTGGTTTTGGGCTGATCGATGTGTTGTTAGCAGGCGCAGTCTCTTACATGCTGGATTTGCAAGAGGCCGCGATTCTGGCAGGCGCACACAGCGGAATCTTAGTGGATGCCGAGAAAGGGCGGATGCGGATCCGCATGAAGGTTTCTCACAGATTGATTCTCTTCTCTCAATTATTAATTTGACTATTTACTCATGGATGATTCATGAATGCAACAGGTAGCTCTAGCAGTGGGAGTAGTGATATTGTGCATAGGGGCAGGGACGATAGCGCTGTACTGGATAGAAGACCTAGATTGGTTGGACTCGTTGTATTTGTCGGTGATGTCAGTGACGACGGTGGGGTACGGGGACCGAGTATTCAAGACCGTGAAAGGGAGGGTCTTTGCGTCGATCTGGCTTTTGGTGTCGACCTTCGCGGTGGCAAGAGCATTTCTGTTCTTGGCGGAGGCCAGAATCGATAAGAGACATCGCAGGATTGCCAAGTGGATTCTTCACCGCGACATAACTGTCAACGATTTGCTCGCAGCCGATCTCAATCATACTGGTTTCATTAGGTATGTTTTAATCGTACCCGTTTATTCGTGAAATTGATATCTTATGTGACTTTTGATTTTGTAGTAAATCAGAGTTTGTAATACACAAGTTAAAGGAGATGGGGAAAATAGGAGAGAAAGATATATTATTGATATGCGACCAGTTTAACAGGCTCGATGTCTACCAAACGGGCAAGATCACTCTTCCCGCTTTGTTAAACATGGATAGATAACACCCGATTCGAGCGGGGTGATGGCTCACCTAATATTTGTTATGTATAGATTACGAAAAGGTAAGTTAGGGTTAGTTTATTTTATTTTAAGAATATATATATAGCTTATAGTAAAAGTACCCACAATTGTTTTATGGATTTGATATATATATATATTATCGATTAAATTAGTAACGTAAGTAGTAGATTAGGAAATCACCCCCGTGGAATTGAATTTTATCTTTTATATATTTTGTTATTGTTTATACATATACCAGTTTAGAACCAAAAATTTATGCTGTTCTTATTAGTTTGCATGCAAACTATATTATTATGTTGGAAACAAATGTGAACCACTGTATGGAAACAGACTTTTGTGGTCCCTCAAATGAATGAAAATTGTTGTTATTTTAATCTGAAAAACAAAGTTGTGACCATATTGTGCAGGTCATTTGAAATAGTCTTCTTTGAATTGCTGGTATTTGCATCTGATATTTCATATTAAACTCAACTAGTACATATCAAAATCATAATTTTAGAGTTTTTTTATAATCTCACAACATGGAGACTAGTCTTCTTGAACTTTTAGTCAATGTTCGATTATTATAAATCTCATTATTTGAAGACTAGTACACTAAAAAGAGAAAATTATAATACAAGGAAAAGATTGCCAATTACTCAATTCGCACGTTTTATTTGCTGGTGCAGCAAATACTACTAATCCACAAAAAATACAAAATTATATAAAAAAATTGACAAATATAGACGCACAAACGAATACCCCATCGATCTCTTATTTGTAAGCAAATATATGATCGGCGAATTGAGAGGGGGGGCATGCAAGCAAAATAAATTAATACAAGGGGCTAAGAGCAAATTTTCAGAAAACCATCTTCCGTACCAACCAGAAATAATCTTGAAAAAGGGAGAACCTCTATTGTAGAGAGAGGAGAGAGATTTCTTGCTCCTTTATCCGCTGAATACAAATGTTGTGGTACCAACTGCTACAACCCAAAAATATGTTAAATAAAACCAAAATAAAGAATGATAAAGCACCTGAGAAAGGGAAATTTGCTAAAAAAGAGGGGCCTTTATTTCTAATTACTAAAAAATATAAAATAGATACAAAGAATTATTAAAAAAAAAAAACGTTTTATACCTGGTTAGTAGAAAAAGTAGAAAGAGAGGTGAGAGAAATCTTATTTCTGGAAATGGAAATTACATCTTTGCCCCACACCGCAAAACTTGATATTCCATCTGAATGCCCTCTAATTACATTCGATTGGCCCTCTAAATTCCTGCCCCAAATCAATCTAATTAATATCATATATAATTTTGTAGCGATGTAAAAATGAAAATATGCAAAAAAAAAAAGATAAAACAAAATAATATATTTTAACCTCCTAATATCCCAAACCCGTAAAGTTTTATCTAGAGAGCTCGACACGAGTATATGATCCTCTACTGCCGCTAACTACAAAATAAATACAAAATTAATAATTAGCAGTTATTATACACAAGAAAATAATAAATACCATTAATTAATCCTAATAGCAATAATTGAGTGTAGAGAAAGAAAGAAGTATTTGAATACACCTTTGTGATGTATCCATCATGAGCTCTCCAAGAAGCAACAACGACACCACATCTAGAATCAATTACTCTACAATTTCCTGAACTCGACCCAATTCCGACACACGAAAAAGACTCTGACGAGTAGGGCACACACGAACAAATTGCAGAGATGAGAGAAGATATAGAATTTTCGGTACCATCGCTTTTAAATAACTGAAGTTTCTTCTCTCTTTCTACATCTATAAACCTGAAGAAAACGAATATTAAAAATATCATATATACCCTTACAAAATGATATTATATAAATAGATTTACCTGAGAGAACCATTTCCCATGCCAGCTACGAGTCGATTCTTCGACTCCATATAAGACAAACAAGTGTACAAACTACCATTGAAAGAATCGGACAGGACACCTCCAGTTAAAGGATTCGTCGTCAGAATGCTCGGCTGGTCCGAGTCCGTCTTGGTACCGCTACGCAGAGAGAAACTCGTACCCGTACCGGTACCAGATTCAGCATAGGCAGTAATGAGCTTACCGGTACAAGAGTTCCATACGTGAACGGTACCATCACACGAGGCCGTTCTATTCGTACCTGAGAGGTTACATACCGAATTCACAACTTCATCGTGGCCATAATAACCTGAGACGCAACAAACACTTCCCAAATCCCATTTCTGTACGCTCCCTCGAAAACCAGGCCCCACGCCAGCTGTAAAAACCGCGCACTCATCAGAAGCGGGCCCAGTGATAATTGACCGAATTGCCCCTGGATGTGCCCTTACAGAATGAAGAATCGACCCTTTTACTCTCCACTGAAATAAATTGCTATTATTGTTGGTATTGTTATTGTTTGAGAAATCAAGACTCGAATTGAGATTAGGGAACCAAAACCAGGGCCTGTTACGCGCGGATTCCAATGCAATCGAATTGGGTTCTTTTTTTTCTTGATTCGGATCCGGTTGAGAAATAATGCTTCTTTGGGTGGTGGATTGGGATTGAGGCTTGGACCAGCCCGACCCGTTAAGGAGAAGATTTGCTGGGTTGTTGGTGGTGGGTTCTGAAGAGGTGGAAATTACGAAACTACCCCTTGGAGATTTTGTTGCGAGTTCGGTCCTACTTCTAGAAGATTCCCCGATTGAATCGCACTGTAAAAAAAGAATAATGAATATCACTAGTGGGTATTTATGAAAAAACCAATTAGAAATTTAAAACAAAAGAAATACCTTCCAATTATAGAATTTCAAAAGAGACTGCTCCAAGAGAAACCATGTGGGACAAAATTTTCTTAGCTTCTCAATTCCAATGAATAATGCCAAAAATGGGTACAATACAAACCTGACAAGTATATTAAAAATAATCATAAATAAATTTCATAAAAGGCACAAACATGTTAATCGATTGCACCTACATGATGTCTCTCCTGGATTCGATTTTAAATCCCTGCAATTTAGATTCCGAGGCTTTGGAGTTTTTCTGTGAGGAAGTGGACCCCACAACCGATTGGTTGAATGCCAGCTCAGCAAATAGTTCTTTAAGTTGAGGGAGAATATGAGTACACGTCAATTCTGTCCCTATCTTCTGACAAAGTGTTATAAGCGTACTTAAAGCAACCTGTACCAACAAAATAAATAAAAAAGTAAAATTATTAAAAATTAAAATAGTTCTTTAAACGTAGAATTACAAGAAAAATACCTGAGTTACAGTTAAATCCAATTGAATCTGCGTGAGAACTTTAGCATGCACCAATATCTGATCCTATCAAAAGAAAATAATAAAACCAAAAATTAATTACAAAAAAAATATATACGGTAAAATAATTCTATACAATTATACCTGAATGAGTAGTTTGAGAAGGGATTTGACCGAAAGAACAGAAGTCAAACCATCAAGAGTAGAAAAACAACTTATTAACGTATGACAATTCCAGCTTTGTACTGGCTCGGGTTTATTTATTTGAGACGGATTGGTACAGTAGAAAATAACTGCCTTTAGTACCGGTACGAGATGCTTCGATATAAAATTTTCTCCAAACTGAGTACCTTTTAATTAAAAATAATAATTACTAAACTCTTTTTCTTACTATTTAAAATAATAGCACTATTAAATTAAATATACCTATTCGAACAAGAGTAGCAATACCATCGGCACAAATCCCTTTGCCAAAGGACTGCATTAAGGGAAGAATGGTCTGCAATTATTCAAAAAAAATAAAAATAAAAACAAATTAGTTTATGATATATATCACAAAATAAAAATGTTAAAAGAAACACGTGCCTGATGAATGGTAATTGGAACACCGAGTTCTTCGGAGGAACCAACTAGAAGCACTGAAGCAGACGAAGAACTCTGTTTGTTCGGCGAATTGCAAAGATTTGCAATTATCAAAGAATGAATCTTCTCCAAATAAACTTGCTTCCCCAATTTACTCCATAAATCTCTAATGAATGATTCTTGTAATACAGATACTTTCAGATGAGAATACTCTGATCCCTATCATTAACATTTGGAAATAATATTAAATAACAAACTAATAAAGATTATTTTTAATTTTTTTGTGGATTTATCAACCAGCCTGAAGAATCTTCTGAAGAACGGGCAAAACCAAATCGATTATTGCTTGACCGGTCAAACAACGCAGGAATTCCTTCAAGAGAGTGACAGCTGGCTCGGTCTCGGTCTCTGAGAGAGGAGTCGTCAGAATGAGTGGCACGCAGAAGACCGCACACATTTCGGATGCAAAGGATCCCATGGCGTTTAATGCCCCTCCGCTTGCTAGCTTTGCTAAATATTTAATTCGTAGAGCGGGTTTGCAGATTATTTGAAGCGGAGCGAGGAATGTGTAAACGGGTCGGATTGTTTGAGGGAAATATTTCGAATCCAATAAGCTTTTTGCAGATGGCCTCCTAATAATAATAATTGCAAAGCAAAATAGGTAAGGTATTAAAAATTAAAGAAGAAAATGCAAAAAATTGATATACCTTTTCCAATCTATTTGGATACAAGATTCGACCAGGATTTTCACATGAGGAGGCAAATCTTGTACCAGTACTGGTACGACTCCATTTTCTTTGTACGTCTGAAGCGATACTGGATCAAATAATGGTTTGTGTAAATATAACTCGGCAATTATACATCCAATTGAGAATATATCCACCGAACAATTTTGCGAAAATACACCCGAATTAGATGATTTCACTTTCCAATCCAACATTTCAGCATACCCAATCGAAACTCCCTCATCTCCCCCATCAAAACACTCCATAAACGTTCCGAAATCAAAATTTGGTACAGGCCCCGGTACCGGTACCGTACCGGTCGATATCGAATTCTCGAATTCAAATTCTTTACTGTAATTATAAACCGGGTCTAAATGCCTCTCGTTTTCACAAAACAAAATCGCCTCTTCTAAACTCTCCAAATAATCCAAGGACTTGTCTGCAAAATTGCGCATCGGGTGAGGCGTATTAAAAAGCTGCCTCCTACCAGTAGATCTGGGCTTCGCCACGTCAGCACGAGGCAGAATTACGTTTTTAGCCTCCACAGATGCATCTCCAGACATTTTAAACCCAAACGTTAAATCGATCCAGTTATGTAAGTTCTTCGAAACAAATTCACTTTCCAAAAAATCCCTATGCAAATTTACAAATTCGTCCCTAGACCCGGTCCATGGTGGAACGGCCAAATGACTCATTTCAGAATGTATAGACACGAAAACCCTAGAGTCCATATAGAATTCGGGTATGGATTCATCAGGGGTCCACTGGTACAAACGTGCCATACTAGAGGGATATTCATTCGGTACGTAAACCTGCCGTACCGCATTTTTTAGGAGTGCGAGAGAGAGTCGTCTTGCTTTGTAACTACAGACTGCCAGCTCAGACAGGCACTCGTCTGAGACGTGGTGAGGTACTTCTGACGACTGGTACGTGAAATCCAATTGCTCGTCTCCTTTCGCGAGTCTCCATTTTGACTTGGTCAAATCTCGCCAACCTAATTTCGATTTCTCTTCGGGTTTTTGGGTAAAATCTATCACCCAAGGCATGACTATGTGAAAGGTCGGGTCTCCCCATTTCCTACCAGATAATTTATTTAACAATAAAAGATAATCAAAATTACTCATTTGCCCTTTCCACCATTTCATAAATCCGGATTTCCATTCCAACGAGTTGACTTGGTCAAAATCCGAGAAAGTTCGTTCGCATAGGCATCCGTTTTCCCGGAAATCATTGTCTGGGAAACCGAGATTATTTTTTATGATTCGCGTGTCAGAGATTTTAACCCAAGCCCACAAAGAATCGGTGAAATGAATGGTTTTAGGGTTTAGGTTACCGTGAGCAAACCCTAATTCATGCAAGTGGTGTATTGCAGATATTATTTCATATATTAAGAATCTTACACGCCAGTCTGATCGCAGAGCTGAAGGACTAAAGTGCAAAATGTTTTCTAGAGTGAATGGAAGTTTAGGTTCCAATAAATAGTGATATTTTGGTTTTCTTACAAGGCATATAATGGGACAAAAGTTGGGATGTCTTATCGTACCGGTTGTACCGGTATCGCCGTCGAATGAGTGGAATCCGAGAAATTTGAGGAAATTAAGAGCGCCCCAGCCAACTGATTCGCCTTCGAGAAGTTGAATTAGGGCTGACATCACATTATTTTCAGTCGATTGATTCAAATAATTTGAAATCGTTTCTTTGATGGTACCGGATGAATATGAGTCGTTGGTGATATAAGTCAAAGGAATTAACTTAGATATGGTATTTGTATATGATGGTTTTTTGTGATTATTTTGTAATGGACTTTCTTCAACCTCACTCGGTGATCTAGAGTACCTATTTTTAAATTAAAAAAAAAATGTCAATAATGCTAAATTGGTAACCAATTTCACCGAGATCGAAGTAAATCGGGATGCTAAATTTGAAGTAAGATATAAAATAAGATAAAAACTTACTCATTTATTTCCAAATGCTGGTCTGAGCCAGAATCTAGCCCCGAAATAACAAATTCACCTGAAGTTTCTTCGCTGAAATTATATTTCGTTAAACTATTATGCTAAATATGGATTTAAACAAAGCATAACTTGTTTCTGAAATCTAAAATTTGAAAATTCGAGCTCTAGAAATTGGGAAAATGTTTTGATCTTCCACGAATAATAAATACTAGTACAATGTAAAACTAAATTCAGATTTACCTTCCTGTACTTCTCTCCTTATTATCCACAGAAACCTGAAAAGAAAATAAATGGCATTGAAGGGGTATAGAAACACGAGAGAATATAACTGCAAGCTCCTAGAATTTACTGGACTTATATAACGAAGCCCGCTTTGTCAAAATATAACAACAGTATCGCTTGAGACTACAACAATTACACGATAATTATACATTAATTTTTCATTTCTAATTTTTCTATTGCAAAGTATGTTCGAGAATTGTACCTGTACGAGAGCAGAAGAGGCAAAGGGGAGAGGAGTATCGGAGAGGCCGTGGATGAACGACACATCTCCGGTATCATTGCACAGATCTGATATAATACGCCGCTCTAGACACTCAAAGCACGGCGGAAGAGGTGGCGGAGCTGACTCCATCCCCGGAGAGGTGTCTGAACGATAGTACGAATTACACAGTACTATGCTATGATCTCCAGTGAAGTAATGTCAATTGTTTTGTAAGTTTGCAACCCGAAATTTGAAATCCGGAATTATGACAACTCGGGATCGTAAATCTTATATTGCCTGGGATCTGAAATCTCGGTTGTTTAATAAACCAGGATATGAAAATTTTTATTACCGGACTTAGGATTGAAATCTAGGATTGTTTTCTAGGATAATTAGACATGCCCTCAAATTCTCCCCAACACTTTTTATACATCACCAATTAACAATTTATTAACATGATAATTAACAACAAAAAAGTTATTAACGATTAATTAATATGAATTAAGAATTGTTAATTCATATGTATTTTAAATATATATCAATTAAATGTTAATGAAGTATTTTTGTTAATTATTATGTTAATTGATGATATAGAGACTGTTGGAGGGAACCTGAGGGGCGTCTTATATGAATTTTTTTTTGTAAGTGGAAATTTAGGATTGTTAAGAGGACAAATCTAAGGACATGATACCATTGTCCGAGAAAGATAACAAAAACGGTACTAAATAACGCATATTGCTATTTATCATACAAAACACATTTTCGCTGTGTTTGTTTTGCAAAATATATTGACTTGATTTTATTATATACATTATTTTTATACTTGACATTCAATGCAAAATAATGATATAACCACATAAATCAATCATAAATGTGATGCAAATGGTTAAGTTTATATTGTGATTATTTTTTTGCTAAATTGTTTCGAGGTTATTTTATACGTAAGTATTTGTGTGTTATTATTTTATAAACAAAAAATAAGTTATTTTCTCAAACCATATCATTTGTTATATTTTAAATCAAAACCGTGATTAAGATCAAATGCTCATTAAATGTAATGTCTATGTGACAAGGAATATTAACAATTCTCTTACTTTTCTTTACATACATGAGTTATACATTTTTGTTATTCGGTATTTTTTTTTGTTAATATATAATATTTCTCTAATCCTAAAATGTATGCAATGTGTTTATGATATATCATAAAAAATTGAGTTATTTCCTACCTTAACACGAAATAATCATAAACTATATACATAATTATATATACATTAGTTAATAATATTATGAGATTAATATAATGTGGAATAATTTTGTTTTAATATAAATTTAATCATTATCATCACGCTAAACAATAGTTCGTATTGAATTAAAAAATATAATTATTATACTCATCACGTAGCGCGAATATTACCCGAGTACATAAATTAGTTTATAATATGATGAGATTAATATAATGTGGAATAATTTTGTTTTAATATAATTTTTATCATTATCATCACGCAAAACAATAGTTCGTATTGAATTAAAAAATATAATTATTGTACTCATCATGTAGCGCGAATATTACCCGAGTACAATTACATTAAGGATAATATATGAATATTATCCACGTGACGCAAGTATTATCCTAGAAGTAATGACATGACCACATAAACCGGCCATAATCTTGACACAAAATACGTGGCATTAATTAGTCAAATATGTATCAATAAAATACGAATCTACGTATTTGTATCAAAATTGTGATCGGTTTATGTGTCAATATCATTACTCTAATCATATCGACACAAGATCATATATAAATGCTAAAAATATACATATATTAACGTCAAAAAATATATATTGACAAAACATAATATATTCAATATGAAAACTTATAAATTGTAACAAAATTGACGTATTAACCCTAAAAAAATATTATATGACTTATGAGCTTTAGAAACAACTTACGCAAACATAAAAAATGGTATTAACACTCAAAACATTGTACTATCGTTCAAAATAATATATCAACAGAACATGACATATTTAAATTGTAAAATAATGCATCGCGACTAAGACGTGTATTAAAAATAGTACATCGATTCTAAAAATAATACAATGACAACGAAATACTAGATTGATATCAGTGATTATTTAACAATACTAAAAGATATATTCGTCGCCGAGAAAAAATTGTTTGTAACAAAATTACATGACGTTACTAAAACAATACATTGTCTAAGTACACAAATATTTACACCGTAAAATAAAACAGTCCAACATACATTCTACTAAAAATAGCATATTATTCATCTCAGAAATTAATTCTTCAAATTGTACTGGCATTAATGGATGGAGGAAAAACGAGTCTTCTCCATTATTCGTTTTTAATTCTTCAAGAAAAAATGAATTCTTAATTTTCAAAATAAAAAGTATTCATTATGAAAAAAACACTGTTTTCAGTTTTTGATAAAAAAAACAAAAAACAAAAATATATGAACTACGCCAACGACCCTAAAAAGCACAAAACATTGGGCTGCCTAGCCTGCAAGGCTGTATTGATTTAGGATGAGCGTGCTGAGGGCGTTGCTATACTATGTTCATTCCACAGAGCGTGCTCGAGGCCGTCTGGTCGAGTCGACTGGAACCATCCAGATCGATCGCCCGACTAAATCTATCCGCATCTTTCTTGTGAAACCGCGATTTTCGATACCTATATCTTCATCCCTTTCTTCTATTCCTTCCTTCCAAATCGTCATTTACTCACCCAAGCGAAGAAACGAAACCCTAGAAAGTTTCTCGCTCGAATTTAAGCAGTTTCTGCGTATTATTGCCGGCGGTCTCTTTTCAAGGTTTGTAAGTTTGTTCTCTTCTCCTTTTTAGCGTCGTTCTTTCTCGTTTTTCGCAATTTTTTGGATTCAGGAGGCAGATCGGATGCCTGGTGAGTTTTGTGCGCTTTTGATTGGGTAATATTCATTGGATTTTTGTGATTTCTGGCAAATTTTATCGGATTAGGAGCAATTTTTGTTTCCCCCAATTTGGACGATTTAGGGTTTCATCTCTTGTCAAGGTGTGAATCCTGAAATTGGATTTCCAGTCTTAAATTGAATGGTACATTAGTTGTTTTTTTGTGATTTCTGGCTAATTTGATCTGATTAGGATCAATTTTTGCTTCTTCCAATTTGGTTGATTTTAGGGTTCCATTTCTCGTCAAGATGTGAAAATGTGAAATTGGATTTTCGAAGTCATAAATTCAATTGATTTAAAGTTTTCTTTGTATAAATTGTGCAATTTGGAGATACTCAAGTTGTTGATTAGATTTATATTTGCAGATAGAATTTTTATCAAACTGTTATAAATTCCAGTCTCTTCAGATTTTGTCTGAAAATCAATTTCATTATTCAGAAAAGTTTATCTCTGTCTCTCCATTATAACAGCATAAATCCAATTGGGAGCAGCACCACATTTGAATTTACTAAAATATGGGGGATCGCCGAAGCAACGTAAGTTAATAATATACTCTCCAAATTTATTTCAAGATATTGATATTGGTGTATGATGATAACTTAGGGTTGTGTTTGTATCGCATGTAGGATTATTATGATGATGACGAGGAAGGATATGAACAGGACGAATATGAAGAAGAAGAAGAAAGGAGGCCACCCCCAAAACCAACTAAGGGAGAACAGGATTTTCTGAAATTCAGAGAGGGACTAAAAGATAAGTACAGACATAACAAAACCTCAAAGCAGCCTACACATGACAAGTTCGTTTTGTTTCTCTCTCCATATCTTTATCCAGTTTCTCTCTCTTATTCATGTTTTTTCTCGTGTTGATCAGGTTTGGGTCCTTTTTTGGGCCGTCAAAACCAGTAATAGCCCTTAGAGTTATCGAAGAAACCAAATCTTTGAAAGAGACCAGTTTTCAGAATTCCTCTGCTAAACATCCAGGCTCTTCTACCTCTGTATGTATTTCATTAATATTATTATTCTCTTAGTTATTTATACCATTTTGAAGGTCTCGTTAATCTCTAAATATATTACCCGCAGAAAGTAATCGCCTCGTCATCATCAAAACACAAATCCTCGACCGGATACAGTCATCGTCCCAAAGTTAACGAGGTAAAGAAGAAGGCACAGACACTAAAAGAAGCACGAGATTACTCATTCTTGTTCTCTGACGATGCGGATTTGCCGGAGCAGAACTCGACCAAGAATGTTTCGAAACCCGCTTCGCAATCAAGACCCGGTAAGTTTTCAGATAATACTTGTATCTTTAAAAGAATCCCCTTGGAAGTTTATAGAGGGATACTCATACAGGTTTCTCCTCATTTCAAAGATCGTGCGTCTACTTCCCAGGCTGGCAACAGACAACCTATCAGATCTCAATCGAACGCCATGTCAGCAGCTTCGAACGCCAGGTCATCACATTCTAATGGGCACAGATCTGCCCCACCTTCCGACGGACATAGATCTTCCGCTTCGAATGGAAATAGATCCGCATCATCGTCGAATGGACACAGATCTGAACCTTCGAAAGAGCATAGATCTACACCGTTGAAACAAAGACAACCTCTCCCGCAACGCGAGAAAGAAAGGCCGATGCAACAAAGAAAACCTCCTTTGCCTCCCAGCAAGGCTCCTCTCAAGAGCGTTAATGGCAGTAGTAGTAATAATCGTCAGAACGTGGTGAGGAAGAACCCTAATATGGCGGATCCATCGAGTTCTGTGCAAAGGCGTCCGGTACAAGACGGAAGAAGAGACCCGGTACAAGATAAATCAAGAACAGGTACCAGGCCGGTCTCATCTTCTTCTAAACATCAGGTTTGTGACTCGTACTTTCTTGCTCGTACCTCCTTTTCATGAAGTTTCGTCTCTGATAATTTATGTAATGCAGGTTTCGAGACAGGATGAAGATATTAATAGAAGAAGAGAGATGAAGAAAAAGAAGAAAAGGCCGTTAGAAAGAGGCGGTGATACGGATATTAGTAGCATGATCCGTGATATTATGGGGTGCGTCTTTTTTGTTCTTTCCTTATTTTAATGAAAAATAAATTATCAAATTAATTTAATATAATATGATCTGTTTGACAGGTATAATCCAAATAAATATGCGGGGAGAGACGACGACGATGACAGTGATATGGAGGTCGGTTTCAATGTCATCCAAAAAGAGGAGCGCATGAGGTACGATCAAATTACATTCTTCGATTCTTTTATGTTCTTGTTTCTTGCAACGCAAGTAATTAACAAATATTGTTTGTTTGCTTTAGTTCAAAGATAGCCAAAAAGGAGGATGAAGAGGAACTGCGGCTAATAGAGGAGGAAGAAAGACGAGAACGTGAACGCGAACGCATGCGAAAGAAGCAAAAGAAGCGCTGAAATATTTATTAAATCATCATGGGCGTGCCTAGACTTCCTTTTTCTTTTACTTTTTCATTTCATTGTACTAGAGAATCAGAATTATTTTCATTCAACTTCAAACCCTAAAGGCAAGAGGGAAGATGAAATACTTTTTTTCTCAAACTTTAGAATCATTGTTGCAAACTAGCTTTTGTTTAACTTGCGTGTGACTAGCTGCCTTATTTGCGGGTCCTGTTTTTGTGTTTAGTTAACATGTTTCATTACATGTTGTGAAATTTCTCGTGTGCATTTTATGTTGTGTTGTGTACTTTTTCTTTGTAGAAATAGGAATAATGGTAATGTGTTCTTATCTTTGTTTATCTGCTCTCGTTCGAACTGAACTTTGTTTGCAATGCTAATAAGCATATGCGAAAAGATTTGTTACTTGCATTCTTCTTGATGGTTTGTTTCCAAAGGGGTGGAAAATATTCATAAGCAGTACTTTCAAGGTTATAACATTTTTATTAATGATTGCTGCATTTTACTAACCGTCAATGGTTAGTTAAGCATATAAATTTATATCATATCAAACAACTAAAAAAGATAGAATAGTTTCACATTCTCTTATTGCAAAAAATATCCGGACAGGAACAGACCAAAAAAGAGAAATAAACTGCCATAAATCAAAAGAGTCTTTTGGCCACCTGTTAATGAATTGCCTCCGAGCCCGAATTGCTGGTTTTGCGCGAAACCTGCAATCTCAAAACTTTTGCTCTCGAAGAACGACTGAGCTGCCCCGCACGTAGGACATCTCCAGTCGCTGGGTAAACTGGAGAAGTTCATTCCGGGTGCAATTGGGTATGCCGGGTCGCCTACAGCCTGGTTGTACAGATATCCGCAAGACCGGCATTCGTATATACCGGTGTTCAACACCGCGAATTTTTCTTCCATTCGGCGAGGATCTATGTTGAGCTCTTGTTCCGTGACTTCTTCTTCTTGTGTCGGTATATCTGTATTTGTATCTGTATCTGTATTTGTGTCCGTTTTGGATTCGACGGGCTTGTCTTCTTGTGATACGTCAAGAGAACAGGTGATGAACAAGGGCTTTGTAAAGATGACTTTTTTGGTAAATACAAAGGGAGGAGCAACTAGGGTTTCTCGAGGACATCTAGTTTTTTGTAACTGAAAGTACAAATTTGGTCTTGCAATTGCCGAAGCCATTTTCTCTCTCTCTCTCTTGGTCAAAGCAGAGGATTGTAAATGTAATTGTTCTGATTCATGTATGTTTGTTGCTGAGATGAGGATAGAGAAGTGGGCAGAGAGAGAGAGAGAGGCAGGTTGAATTCATATCCATGGATTGGAAACCATACGATATATATCGGATAAGAAATGTGTGCACATTAACACTACACGATCAAACATATTTATTTTCAGACCTGTCTGGGCCAGGCTGGGCCAAGCCTTATTTTGTTTTGAGTTTAGGGTAGAGATTAATTATTTAATATCAATGTAAATATCTCAATATATGTAATAATTTCATTATTTCTGAATAAACATTGGATGTATACTAAGATTTATATGAATAGTTGTTATGCTTCTTTTTTATTATAGTGAAAGATCATACAAAAAGTATATATATATATGCTAATCGGGTTCATATAATATCGTATACTAATGCCTCGACAAAAGTAGCAAATCCTTAAAATATACAAGTGTCATAATTCTAGCTCGAACGGAGCGTTGTATATAAAATACAATGTACAAATAACCAACTATGAGAATTCTACACCGAAAAAAAGAATGATAAAAATAAGCCACGATACGGGCGATGAAAAAAATAAAAAATAAAGAAATAAATGGGGGGAGATCACCAAAGCCAAGTATTGCGACTATCAACAGCCTTGACGGTGGTCGGTACCAACGGCATGGTACCGTACAATACAGCAAAGTCATTTACGCATTTAGATCTCCTGTCTGTATGCCCTCCCAAACTACTAATTCCTGACGATCCTATCTCATCTATCTTCCCTGCATTTTTACAATTCCTTCATTCTTAGTATCGAATCTACTAATAATATCATTCGATTTTTATATCTCAGAAAATATTACCTTGAACCCAAATGGGAGGAGAACCAGTGACGTTCGCAACAAGAAAGGACATGGCAATATCTTCACAATTCCTGCAAATCCTCCAATTCATGATTCCAATTTGAATTAAATTAAATAATTAATAATAATCTAACCTGTTCTTGGTAATGTAATCGCGAATTGAAGGCAGCATTTGGTACGTATACACACTAAGATATTTTTTGTGGAAAAAAGCAGCCTTGGAAAGAACCATGCTGTACGTACCGTGCCACCATACCGACCACCACCCTGAGTACCTGTATTCCACCACTCCCCTTCCCTCCATATCCTACAATTATTCATTAATTATTATAATTGCATACAATTCAATATTGATTGTTATGGAGTTTTAGAAATTCGTACATGGTTGTGGAGCCAGTGCATACGAGGCACAAAACCAACCATCGACGAAGGGGCGCTATGCCATACGGTATATGCAAACTCTAAAGACGAGCATGGAGTGATGACATCATCATCGATGGAAAATATAGCGTCTGTGTTGATATCGTTAATTTCTTTGAACCTGTTGTTCAGACTATCCTCTTCGTTCATGTCGAATACTACGTCTACTTCTCTACGGTTTTTCGACTTTGATTTTATGGCTCGTTTCAGACTCTCTCGAAGAGAATCTTCTGGGGGATCTCGCTCGCTCCATACTACGTGGATCGAATCCACACTCGCACATGATGCGTAGTGTGCTACACATAGTTTTAATAGGTCGTTTCTCTTCCATGTGTTTATTAACACCGTGTAGCCTTTTCTGTCAAAGAAAAAAAAAGAAATATTTTAAGGAGAGAGAGAGAGAGAAGAAAGAAGAGAGAGAGAGAGAGAGAGAGAGAGAGAGAGAGAGTACCCGGGAAGAGGGGAGGAAGAGGAGAGATGGGAATGGGAAGAGAAACTGCGAGTAGCGGCACCGACAAGGAGAAAGGAGAGAGAAACACTAAAAATGCAGAGAGTGAAAAGCCTGATTTGGGGGCGAATGCCTGATTTATTACTGCAAGGACCGAAAAGCATCCGCAACATTCTGTCGATCGAAAAGGATTTTAGCTTGCATCGTTGCTGATTCTGTTTTGTCTGACCCTGACCCTGTACTCCTCCGAACATCGGCAAGCTCGTCGAGGATGACGAAGATGAAGATAGTACCATTTATTAAATTAATTCCAGCCTCGCTTCACCTCCCTGCTCAACCAATTAGTTCTAATATTAATTAACCATGTATGAATTAAGCAAATTCCTAATCTTAATTAACCAGTCTCGCTTCCCTGCCCTAAACTTAATTAACCAAAGCTGGTCTGAATTACAAAAATGGCCAAATTACTTGGATTTTTTTCCTTTTTTCTTTCGATTTATGATCTTTTGTCTGCGACAGTTCGGATTTGGACAAGTCAGAGAGGTAGAGAGTTCGAAAGAGGGATAGAATGACGAGTCTTACTAAAGCTAAAGAGAGAGAGAGAGAAAGAGCAACATGAGATCTTACCTGTGCAATGCGCAGAAAAGAAAAGAGTTCTGGATTGAAGCTTCAGATCTGTGACACGACCCACAACCCAAAAATGGGAAATTTAAGCATGTGTGCAAATTTGGAGAAGAAAGAAGGTCATGAGTGTAAAAACTTGTCCTCAAGTCTAACCTAACAGATTATGTTCGTCCGTACTCTTATGACAAACAAATTTGAAGAACTTTCGAGGAAAGAACACAACTTTAGGGAGTAATGAATGGAGGAAAGAGGAGGGGAAGAAGAGGAGATCTCCTCTTTAAAAATGGAAGGTGGTTGTGTCGAGGCGGAGGAGGGAGAGGGATGGATGTATTAAATTAGAGCTGGCAAAGTTGACCCGAACCCGAAACCTGAAGTCCGACCCGACCTGATTAGACAAAATTTACGAAAATCAAACAACCCGACTCGGACTTACCCGAGACTAAATAATCCGAACCCGAAAATAGATGTTTTATATGTTATCCGAACTCGGCCCGATCCGAAATCGAGTAACTCGAGACCCGAATATAATCCGAATTTATTAGTTGAATCAAATTTTATAATTTGAAATTTTAGTTATTATTTTTATCCGCAACTGAACTAATTCAAACCCGACATAATCCGAACGCGAAGAATCTGACCCAAACACATAATTTAACCCGAAAAGAACCCGAACACAACCCGAACCCGATCCGGCTTAACTTCATCCGAAAATAACTCGAACATAAAAATGATCCGAACCCGAAAATACCCACCCGATTATGACTCGACCCATCCAATTTGCCACCTCTAGATGGATGTGGAGGTCTCGCATAAACATACATCTACAGAGCAATAGATAGAGGTGAAATGGATTTGTTATTATCATAATAATAATAAGGAAAATTATAGTTTGCGCCCAAATTCACCCAACTTTTCTTGATGGAATCATCAATTAAAATTGGGTGAAAATATACCCCCAATTTGCACCCCAACTTCTCTACAATTAATTTTGTATTCAAAATTTGATAATTTTAATTGAAATTTAATTCATTACACCATTGATTAGTTCAATTAGAAAATAATTAATTAAAAATTAATTAGAGTAATTATTAATTGTAAGAAGGGTTCGGGTGCAAATTGGAGACCAATTTCCTCCAAAATGAAATCGTGATGTCATGATGATGGCATCACGATTTTGGTGGTGAAATATGAGGGCATAGCAGAAAACCTCTAATAATAATTATATCAATATTTAACTCCTTACGTGTAAATACATGTATTGACATAATGTCCGAAAAGGCAAGAATCAATGGAACTTTTGAAAGATCTTGAATAATAATTTACTAATTTAGGTATTAATAATGGGGTTATATATTCAGCCCTCAAACTCAAAATAACAATCAAAGTGCAGAGAAGGGGTAAATAAATTGATTAGTATTATTAATTGACTCAATTAACGATTTAATTGATCGTTCAATTAATATGTACTAAAATTAATATATTATAAATTATTTACGTATCAATTAAACGCGTTAATTAATATTTAATTGAGTCAATTAAAGAGACTAATCAATCCATTTATTCATTTTTTTTGGTCACCTCATCGAGGATGTTGGGATGAGTTTGGGGGCCAACTATATTTTCCAGTGATTTAAATTGCAGTGCAATGTCGCTCAATATCGTCCGTCAAGCCTATTTTTACAAATCGCAATAAATATTTCTAAAACGCAATAAATATTTCTAAAATGCAATGTCGTAACTATTTGTTGGGCAAATCTATTTTTACAATAAATATTTCTAAAACGCAATAAATATTTCTAAAACCCAATAAATATTTCTAAAACGCAATGTCCGTCAAGCCTATTTTTACAATACCGCAATATCGTCGCAACTATATGTTGGGCAAATCGCAATAAATATTTCTAAAACGCAATGTCGTAACCTACTAAATAGCGCCGCAATATCGTCGCAATATCGCACAATATCGGTGATCATATGTAAATTACAGTCCAAGCACAATAGATCGCTATATCGCAATTTAAAACATTGATATTTTCCCATTAATAATTGGGATGAATGAAGAAAATTCATTTGTTTTATTTAAGGGTTAATGATTTCAGGCTTTATTTACTTAGTAAATTTTCTATTTATTAAAATTGTTCCTGTCCAAATTATTATCTACATGAGAGATCTTCTTATGCAGTATGCGATGAAATGGCTGCTTCTTGGTGATAAACACATATCTATAAATTATATTAACACGTCCCTAAAAAATTTCCCATCATATTGATAATAATTTTATTCTTACTATTAATCGATATTTATTAAGAAAAAAATTGTGTAGTCCATGAGTATGCACTCTCATGCGCACACTATTAATAAGAGAACGACACGTGACAGTTTATTATTTTTTTCAATTTTGATTGAATTTTGTTCACTCCAACGCATTCCAAAACGCACGTCTTCTCTCATTCTGTTTTTAATACCTTATTTAGATGTATAATATATAAAATATTTAAATTAACCTGAATATATTTTATATTATTGTTTGTAAAAATAAATGAACAACTTTAATTTTAGTAAAAAAGACGATGTTATTTTGTATGATTCAATTTTAGTAAAAAAGACGATGTTATTTTGTATGATTCAACGATAACACGAAATCAAAAAACGAACCTATTAATTAAAATATCACCCTAATCCAAAACAAAACGACAAAATACTAAATTAAAATAACTTAAAAAGTAGTCGAGATCATACGAAAAATTGAACTTAATGTATAATTATTAATTAATATTTTATTTTGTTAATTCAGAGCAAATATTAGACATGGCATATTGTCATTAAGAAGTTATCAAGAATAGATGCAAAATTATCATTCTTGATTTGTTCACAAACCAAGACTTCTCTATACATAATATTGGATTGTACACATAATTTTGTATGCTACTTTTAAATGACTATTTATTTGAAAATTATTACAACGTTTCAGAGTTCTATATTTTATTTTTTATTCATTTATTTGTTATGCAACATTTTTTTCGTTTATAATACTCTTTTATTTGAAAAAGAGTCTAGATGATACAACATTTATAAATATATTAAAATTATTTATAAGATGGAAGAAATTTACAATGAGCTTGACAAAGAAAGAAAAAGAGCGCTCGTAGTTATCAACCATGAATAGTGAAGTATTATTCCAAACTCTGTTTTCCCCGTTGCACAAGACAACCATCGTGAATTGAAGTTTCACGGGGTTGAAAATTTGGCACTCGATGACTTTTGTCCGCGAAAGGAATAGAAGTTTCCCCATTTATACATGCAAAAAAGTCTTTGATCCTCTCGATCACACCTCGACTATTGCATGTACCATTATTTTAGAAATCGGTTTTGGCGGCCGATTAGTCGTCGATTAATCGCTAGTCGATGGTTCGTCGTTTCGATAACTCCTTGACTTTTTTTGCTTGACAGATTTTCGTCAAGCGTTCGCCAAGCCCGTCGAACGTCCGTCAAGCCTATTTTTACAACAACAAAAAAAATTGGACTGGATTTTTTTTGGATTAAAATTTTCAAATTTTTACAATTTTTTTTTTGCTTTCTATTTTTTTTTTTTTTAGATTTTTACAAGAATTTGATTTTGTATTTAAATTGGGGTTTCTTATTTTGTGGATTTTGTTTTTGTGATAATCTTATGTTATTATACATTTTATTACGTTATTTAGACATTTTTTATGTTATTTAAATTATTATTTAAGGTTATGTGGTGTAGTGTATTTTTTAGTTAAATTATATTCAAGACTTACTTAAAAAATTATGATTTGTATTTTTGTTTAATTAATTTTGATATTAAATTATGTAAAAAAGTAAAATCCGCCGAGACCTGTCGAGATTCCCGATTAATCATCCTTGGCATTTGATGGTCCCTGCCGATTAGCGAGCGCCGAACGATTTTTGTAACATTGATAACATCAAATTTATATACGTTCGGGTATAAAACTATTGATTCACATATAATACATCTTAAAAAAAATTTTATTGTTGAGGACATTTTTTTTATTATACACAACACATGTGAGTTCTATTTTAATAGGACCAACTTGGGAATTAGTAATATGTTCTTTCTTTTGGCATGAGGTCCACTTGTCACGTTAATAAGTCGAAACAGGTTAATACATTTCTCTTTCAATCTTCCAATAACATATTGGAATAATGACAAGGGAATCTCATATTTTCAATTTTTCATATTCAATTTGTTTGATAATGAATCTTCAACGTATTTTAGTTTTAAATTTCTTTTTCCAATTATATTAATAAACTACGCAAAGCTGTCTCTGTTTTAATTGTCGTGTCTTGATTAAATTGTGTACCTCCACAAAGGACAAACCATAATAGCAATTATTTGTACCAAAATGGTAACCATCCATTTAAACGATGCCAAAAGATTTCGGTCCCTGGCCCGCCTAACAAGAGATATGTATCATATAAATGACGTATCAATATAATTTTTTTTTTACTCATTCAATTTTGTATATATTTTTTCTTGCTCAATATATAATGGGGTTATATATGATGTCCTTCTAATAAGAAAAAATTATCTTTGATGCGTCAATCGATGAGGATTAATGAAGATTAATTAAATTGATTAACTCTCAAATTAATATTTAGTTTAATTGATTCAATTAAAATATCTAATCAATCCAATTAACTCATCTCGATTGATTTATCAAGAATATTTTTTCTTGTTCATGAATAAATAATATATTACCCATATATAATATTGTGGTTTCGTGCATTATTTTTTTTGGTCGATTAAATATATGGTTCAATAGTTTTGTTTCCGTACTTGTAATTTTTTTGGTTGGTTCATTTTTTTCAATAAAAAATTGAGATTAAATCCATGATTTAATAACGATGAAATAGCGTCGCTATAACACAAATAACGAAAAATATTTATAGAACACAATAATGCAATGTTTTAAATAACGACATCATAACGTTGTTATAACTCGCAATGACAATGATCACATATAAATTATATTTTGAACGTACTAATTGTTGTATCACAATTTAAAATATTGTTAAACCCCGATAACCAATAAAAATACTTGGCTAACTAATTATCATTGCTTAAGAATAACCGGTTGCTGAGGATATTTTGTCATCTTTTTAAAATCGAGGAATTGGCTTTCTCATTTCTCGATTTCCATCTTTTTGTGTAATGTCGAGGGTATATTGAGGGAGAAGCGATTCGGCGATTTTGAGACCAGGAGAGAAACCAGAGATCGAAACAAGAGGGAGTGAGAGGTCAAGACGAGAGAGATCGTGTGTCAAATTGAGATAGGTTCTATATTGCACGAACACGAATACAGATATCGTATCCGACATAATACGGATATTAAAAAAAAAACATAAAACACAATATTTCTATTATATATTATATTTTTGACAAGACGTCTTATTTTTTTTAATTTTTTTTTTCAAATTTTAAGCAAAAATCAGGAAAAATAATTAATTTACTTATTACATGTCATTTGCTCTTAGGCCAAGGTACTATATAGGTGGCCCAAACTCGGGGGTAATCAGTTATCACATCCTATAAACAATATATTTTCTTTCTTTTATATATTATGGCTAGCAAAAAAATATTAGTTTTATGCACATACTTGAAGAGTTTCTTCTCTTTCTTTTAAGTAAACTTCAATTTAATGAATACAATTTTGCTTTTTTGAAATTGGTGGACAAAATAGGAGATATACATACACTCTCAGTGTGACATGAGAGTCATTCTACATTTAGGAATGCCAGTGAGAGCCAGCGACACAAATCGAATATTGTTCGAATCGGTACGAATCATATCTGAATTCGAAAAAAATACTCGGATCCAGTGACGAATTTATTAAGGGACGGGGGGGGGGGGGGGGACAGCTGCCTCCCCTATTTTTTTGAACGGTAGTATATATATGTGATTATGTCAGTGTGTTTTACGACAGAACTACAAAATTATGTACTACCGCCCCTCCAAAAAATTTTGAAATTTTTTCACTGTAGCACAGCCCCATTGATTTTGGATAAGATCCACGACTGCTCGGATCTGATATTCAATTTTAGCGTCGAATCCGAATCTGAATCAATCGTAATTCGGATCCAAATACTCGGATCTAAATGTAAATCTTAAATTTATTTTCATATAATATATTTTATGCTACTTGAAAAAAATATATAAATATATCAATAATTTAAATTCGTAACCATCAAATTATGTTTAAATATAATTTATAAATTGTTCATGTTTTATATTATATTATTATTATATTTGTATTCATCTCCGACAATATCGGTATCAATATAATTTTGTGTCCAAAAAGTAATAATATAAAAACGGATCTGATATGACCACTATCCGAACCAAACCCATATACTGAGAGAATTATTCGTAAAATTAGAAATTAGAAATATTTTATTTATTTGTTTGGCATGGATTTAGTGTTTTTCGTACCTATACTCTTTTTTAACCAAGTACTTTTTTGATGATATGATCTTTATTCACGTAACTTGACATTGAATGGCTCTGAAACAAATGAGCAGGCTAGGACATGATTTATATTGAACGGCTCTGAGACAAAATAAATGAGCCCCAAATGCATCGTGGCATTGGCCTATAGATCCGATAGCCGTGTTAATCGGCCATAAAAATATAACATTTTGATGTGTTAATCGAGATTATTTAAATAAACTAATTAGATTTCTTAATTAAATTAATGAATTGAATTATTAATTTAAAATATAATTAATTTATTTAAACATTCTCAATTGACACATTAAGAATGTTTAAGTGAGATCGAAGACCTGCTATATTTTTCCTACAAGTATGAACAATCTTTCTATTTTCTTTGTTTCTTTTTGGTCATTTCTAGTATTACTTGAACATCAAAGTATATGTAATTGGTCACTTATTATTCCATGCCTCTTTTTTTAGTCCATTTCATTGTCAAAGAGAAGCAATTAACTAGTATAATAATAATAATAATAATTTTTCCATTGATTTCTTCCCAAAAGTATATCACATGTCAGGCATGCTAATTAATAGTAATGATTTTATTAATTCTTCTTAGTTCTTGGCCATATGAACGTCATGCCTTGCGTATTACACACAATTTACAACCATATACATATTATATTCTATTCTAGCTCTAAGATGATTCATTTTTTCCAAGGTACTTCCTGGCCGGCCTATCTCTCTATCTTAATTATTGTTTAGATTTTCTATCTGATTTTCTGTAATCATTATCAATAAACATTATTTCCCCTCGTCATGTTTGCTTAAGAAGATAAGGAGTTTTGGGTAATTAAATATAACTATGTTGATGCACAGGGACACATGCCTATGGCCTATTGGGTCAACATTTAAGTTATGAGAGAGAGAGAGAGAGAGAGAGAGAGAGAGAGAGAGAGAGAGAGAGAGAGAGAGAGAGAGAGAGAGTATTGATGGTAGCTGGTTGGAGTTCAATTAGTTGCTTGTTCAACTATAATATTTCACTTTCTGATAACAACTTTTTTTGAATATTTAAAAGTTAATCTTGTATCAATCTATAATTTATCGGAATGTTATGCCGACCCAGTTGTTGAATCTTCTTCTATTCTATTTCTGACTGAGACTGATGGTGCCATAGATAAAAGAAGTTTCGAATAATAATTTCGTACACTAAATAATTAACCACGTAATAATTAAAATATCTTGGACTGTATTATTTGATTTTTTTTTGTCAAACAATTGACAGTCCGTGGGGTTTGTGCACGGCAAGAATTACCCATAATATTATTTTGCATTATTGTGAATTTAATAAATAGATCGAGCATCCCAATACCGTGCAACGGCTAATTAGAAAACTCATACTTATGTATCATAATACAAAAGACAATATATACATGATATTAACAACTATTAAGGGAAACATATAACTGTTTTGAATTGTTTTTTTTTTAATGGGGCCAAGCCATATTAAATAAATGTTACGCTTAGGGCCACAGAGCCGAATAATTTGAATACATACACATGTCATGAAATTCTCACTACAAAATTCGAATTTTATACTACTAATTGATTACAACATATGGTGGTTGGCCTGGAGATATCGCAGGGAATCTATATCGTGCTCCCCCAATTTCTCAAAACTTTCTCAAAATCAAATTAACAATCTTAATCAACATCTCAATTAACGGTTAATATATTATTATTATTATTAAATTATGAATATTAATCATTAATGGTTAATTGGAAGAGACCTTAATTACATATCATAAATTTACTAAATATGCATTAACCGTTAATCATCGTGTTAATTAATGGTGTTAATCCGGTTTTGAGGAAGTTCTGGGGAATCTTGGGGCACCATAAATAGGCTCAATCGCTAGTGTTCGACAAATAAAATGATGGGGGATTTAAAAAAAAAAAAAAAACCCTAACATTTTTGGATATTTTAGAAAACCCCTTTATTTTTTTGGATATTCCAAAAAACCATCTAACTCAATTTTTGTTTTAAAATACCTCCTATAGGAATTAAATCTAACTTTTGATGATGTTAAATATTTTTTGGACAAACTCATTTTTTATTTTCATGTTTGATAATTTAAAAAGATGTCGTTATTTTTTATTAATTTAAAAAAAATTCATAATTTATTTTTAAAATATACTAATTTTGAAAAAAATAAAATAATTATATGTTATATGTTATATAATTTTAATATTCATTTATTATTTTTTCATGAAAAACTAACATCAAATAATAATAAAATAAACAACAATATTAAAAAAACACCTTACAATTATATTGGTACAATTTTTTTTTTAACAAATAGTTTTTATTTTCATTATTTTTTATGTATTTTTTAATAGTTTCATGAATTTTTATTTTTTAAATATTTTCAAGGTGTATTTTTAATAATGATGTTTATATTATTATTATTTATGTTAGCTTTTGATGAAAAAATGAAGTCGAAAATATATAATGAATGAAATATTAAAAGTATATAAATATAACACATAATTATTATTTTTAAAATTATTATATGTTAAAAATATTTATGAATTTTTTTAAAATTAATAAAATTAATAATAAGTACTTTATTAATTACTAAATAGTTTTGGTCCAACACCATCAAAAAATAATTTAATCCTTTTTATAATAGTTTGGAGTACCCAAAATATTATAATGAGGATTATTTGAAATATTTGAAAATGAGAGATTTTGGAATATTTTTTTTGAAGTGAAACCTAATCCATGAAACGTGGATATTTTTTATTTGTGATACCAATGAAATTTGAACCGAGATTTTTTTTTTTTTGGGAATATTATAATGAGATTTTGGAATATTTGAAAATTTCCCTATAACGAATCATTTCTAAAAGATTAAAAAGTCTAACAAAAATATTGGAAATTCTTAGGTTCTCGTTCTCCCACATGGCTTTGCTAGAATATATTCTACGAAGTCCAAATGAATAAAATACGTGTGGATTTGTGGACACCAACAGATTGGGTCATAAGAGAAAAGAAGTTTTTATCTAGTGTCTCATGAAGAACTTCTTAATCTCTATATGAAAATAAAATATGGATCAAGGCAGAGAGAGATATTATATATTGTTACTCTTTTTTTTTATAGCACATAGCAAAATAAAAATAAAAATAAAAATAAAAACATGAAGATGATTTATGGTTTATGGTAGCTGGATGTTTAATAATTAGTTGTTTCTTCAACTTAAATATTTCATTTTCTAATAACAAATACTTTTGCATATTTAACATTGTTGCAAATAACATTTTGCGATCCGTAACGTCTTGTTTTTTCTTGTAACGAAGTGCATGTAGTGGACGATAATGTACAAATATGCCGAATGCGATCAGAAATATTCAAATTTAATATTAAAATAGGACCAAATTGCGACATATCCAATATGATATGCAGAGAATCTGAAAATATGTATATCACATATATAAATACAATTCCTTTTAAAATTTATAAGTTTTTCCTAATTTGTTTATTTTTATTTAGCACGTGTTCTCTTAGGTGTGGCTGACCTAATAATTTGCATACGCAAGCGATGCAATTCTCACTACACAATTCGCATTTTATAGATACAACGTATATTAATCAGCTTGGAGATATTGCTAAATGTTTAACAAATAAAATGAATAAACTGAAATAAAAAAGAATGCCCCTCCTAAACTGGAAAAATTCATAAGTTCCCTCACATGGCTTTGCTCTAAAATATATTCCAGTGTCGAATATATTATGTATGTGTAAATTTGTGGAACCGAACAAATTGGCGATAAGAAAGGAAAAAGAGTTTTACCTAATGCTTCATGAAGAACTTCTTAATCTGTACATGACAAGAAATATATCCATTAAAACTCAGATGTATAGTAGAAGACAAGCAAAATTATGGAGGAACAAAGAAAAAGAGTATTATGTAGAGTAAATAAGGCACACCTGTTCAAGGGTTAAGAACATGATAACAGTCCACGATCCGAGCCTACCAAAATTTGGGAGAAAGCCCTTGTAAAATGCAAGTGGTCCCTGCCATCATTATCACATTATATTATTATTAAATTTCGATAATAAGTGATAAATGAAATGTTAAAAGAAAAGAGGGTGTAAATTGCATACATCATTTTTCAAAGTTCTGATGAAGCAATCGAGGGTGCTTTTGTAGGACGCATCCCCCATCATTCTTGATTTCACCTGTATGTCCCGTAAAAGTTGAGAAAACCAACCAAAGTTGTTCTAAGTTGTACAACTCGAGGTATAAATATTAGTTTTTTTTTTCAAATTTTATTTTCTAAATAGGATCTAAAGGTGGGCTGAAACTCGAGGTATAAACTTCCAGAAACATACATTACCATGACGTTTATTGCCACGCAATATTCTAAATTAATCATTTTCTTTCTTTCTTTACTATAAACCAAAAAGGGATTAATATCGGGAAGATAGAAAAAAGATTAATTTAGGATTTTAAGTGGCAAAAAGTTGTGATATTTATCTTTTGTATTCTTAAGTTTTTCTTTACTTTATATTTTATTTTTTTAGATAAATACACTACAAATTACAGTAAGTTAACAAAAATATATTGGATAGCTAATTATATTGGATATCTATTAATGTGATTGGCCAAGATTATATACAAGTACAGATAACAGTATAGTCTAGAGTGAAATGAAGAGAGAGGAAAAAAAAGGAAGGGCATACATACCACATCAACAGGAGAACCAATACACACCGCGAAAAAACCAGCACCCAATCCTGCAAAAAGATGAGCCCACACATTATCCGAGAATCCGAGAATCTTCAATAATATCTGCAATCCACAAAGCCCATCAATTAAGGATCATATAATCTATCATACCAAATCATCATTACGAAATAATTAGTAACTAATACCTGTTTGATCTGATCATAGCTGGCCAATTCCGCAGCAGTTATTATGGCATTTCGAGCAATGTTAGGTCCAAGCCCCGTCCACAAAGCTGCCAATCCTTCCTGCCAAACATTACCATTAACAAATTAAAACTTAATTACTTAATTTTATACGAAAAAATTATAAAAGAAACCTGTTTGATAATGGCCGCATAAGCACTGAGTGCTCCAGAATAACGCGTCTTAACACCATATCCTTCTGCTTGAAGCCTTACTTTCACCAGATCCATTGGGTTCGCCACTATGATCGCCAGCGCCCCTAAACATATTAGAATAACAATAAGCTTATTTTGCAAGCAAAAAGGAATACACTATACAATATACATACCAGTTGTGAAGGCGGCGAGAATTTTCTTGCCCAAAGGAACGTCCCCGACAAAATTAGCTCCGACATACAAGGCCTTGACGGGATCATAGAGGCCAATTCGAAGGCCGCCGAAGAGACACTGACGATGGAGACCAGGGACGATGCCTTTCCACAAGGCGGCCAATCCTTCTTCTCTTGCAATTGTAATTATTGTCCCGACCAATCCGTTGTATTTCGGAACTGCCCCTCCTTCTCCTGCTGTGGGCCCCACTTTCTTTTGCAATTGGAGCCGCACTTTGGCCGTGTCGAGTGGAATCGTGCACACCTAACAAACAAAGGGTATGTGGATTTTATCTGATGAGATCAGGCCTAGAGAGAGAGAGGAGAGAGATTAAGGAGTACCTCAGCTAAGCAGGCAGCGATGGCACTGCTGATGAATAAAGCTGTGAATGAGATCTCCGTATCGCTCATCCTGATCTTGCTGATGCTCAAAGTTTAATAATAACTAGGTTGAGATCAGATTTTATTAAATCAATTAAATTTCATTTTGTCTCGGCTTCATTTGAGTATATAGCATTATAGACCATCCGATCTGGTTTCGAAACGAAAAAAAAGATCTTTGAATCTTTACACGGGTCGCCTTGAAAGATGAAATCTTGAAAGGAAAGTTTAAATCATTATAAATAATCCAAAAATATGATAAAAATAACAAAATCAATAGTTATTAGATAAATTAAATACATACATAAATGAGAAAAGACAAGGCAATGTTTATGAGCAAAGAACAGCTATGATACTCGGATGACTACAATATAAACAACAGACACAAATTAACTACAATTAATATACTAAATCGAAAATGTCATTTCAACACCGAATGTAAAGCTGAAATAAACTGAAAAATGGACAAATTACTTAGATTTCTCTAGGTTTATACTCGGATTTTCCTGTTTCTTTCGATTTTTTTTTATCTTTGTCCGCGACAGTTAGTCGGAGAGCTAGAGAGTTCACAATTGGGAGCAAACTGAGTCTTACTAGAGCTAGAGAGAGTTCATTGTGAGGAGAGATGAGAGGCGATCTTACCTGTGCTTTACCCTGCGAAGAAGAAGAAGAAGAAGAGAGAGAGAGTTTCAGTGTGAAGCTTCAGATCTGTCTGTGTGTGACACCGATCACGACCCAAATGCGAAAATTACACTGGTTTGCAAATTTAGAAAAAAGAAGGGTTTATGTGCAAAATTGCCTTTAAACATGTTGGGCTATATAATATGGGCCGGTAAAATTGGGCTGTAATGTAATGGAGAGGATATTGCATGTTGTAATGGAGAAGGAATTGATGGTAAACAAATAATAGACAGGTGTCAAACAAAGTTACTCTTCTTTTCACGGAAATTTGGAGCCACATATATAAACGTGACTCGCAAGGTGACTGACGTTGCTCTCTGCCTCGACGAAGGCGATCAAAGTGGACGAAGCTCAAGGACTCGCAAGCTCCACGTAAGTCTCTGCATCTATATCTCTCTTGAGATCCGAACACATGGTTTCTAATTGGGGATTTTCATCTGAAATCAGTACTTTTGAGTTATTTTTTCCTTTTGAATTCAGCTTCTTTAATTAGAGATTTAAATTCTGAATTTAGAGATTTGGGTTTTGTCTGAAATTAGAATTGTTTTTCTCTCTGAAATTAGGATTTTTAACCAGGTTTCAGATAGCTGCATTTGGAATATAAGGATTTCATTTGTTCTATGTGGGTTGATGCTGCTAATTGCTCCGACAAAACATGATGAGACGGGGTTTATCATCATCATACTCCCTTATTCTTCGTCACTTCTACAATGGATCCTCTCTCTCTTCTCCTCATCATTCCGCAGGTTTTTCTTCTTTACCAATTATCTCCAATTTAACTTTTATGTTAAATTAGATCTTGCATCAAATGGGAATCATGAGAAATTGAAATTAATTTCTCGCGATGAAATTGTGGGCTTTGAAGCACGATTGCTTTTCCATCATTCTTATAATTGATTAGTCGTCTGTAATTCAATCGAGATCTTCTAGATACTATGCAAAATCTCACGACTCTAAACATTTTCATTTTTTTCTCATTTTTGCGGTTGAAGGACCACTTGGACTGTACAAAAGTCTGGTTAGACAAGGGAAGCTTCAACACGATACATATCAAGAGAATGTGGCTACCGAATTTGATAATTTACTCGGCAGGCTTCAGAACTACGAAATGCATATGGAAGATTACCACGTATGTTATTTCAAAATCCAAATTCATAAGTCACTCTTTTGAAATTGAAAATTGAAATTGAAATTGAAATTGAAATTCAGGCAAAGATGGCTATCTGGGAGGAGACAAGAGAAAGTGAAAGACGCAGGCTTCTTTTAGAAGAGGCGGATATTAAACAAAAAGGCGGTGTTTGGATTAAACGCAAGGACCGAACTGGCTTTCTTCAAAACTGGATGTCAATGTACTTCTTCTTTCTCATCAATGTAACAACTCCTTTTTTTTTATTAACTCATTTGTTTTGTGCCTCGATTTATGATTTACTTGGATAATAGGAAGAAGAAAGGACATGCAGAGCCTGGCGTGGGCAAAATGGTGTCGTATATCATCAGAGAGAAGAAATTGGACTCATTGGTTGGTCAAAAACCTATTTTACCCATCGCTCCTCGAGGAATGTATCTCTATGGAAATGTTGGGAGCGGTACGTACCATCTCTAAACTTTATTAAATGCACGATGATTGCATTAAAATTTTTAATTTTTTTGTGTTATTTAGGAAAGACAATGTTGATGGACATGTTTTACGGGGCAACGGAAGGCATAATCAAACACAGGAGGAGATTTCATTTTCACGAGGCAATGTTAGAGATACACGAACACATGCACGGTATATGGAAGAAAGAAAGAGAAGAAAATTCTGATTCTCCAGATTCTCCGTCCCAACCAATCGCAAGCAAAGCATTTAGCTGGATAAATAACCTTCCTTTCGATCCCAAAGTGAAAGAATGGTTGATTGGAGAAGAGAAATATAACAAAAATGTACACAAAAAGCATATTCTTTCTGCCGTCGCGGATAAATTTCTCGTTGATAGAGAATCGCATACTTCCGGTGCCAGTATTCTTTGCTTTGACGAAATCCAGGTAATTTTAATTTTGGCAACAAACTAATTATTAAATTTGTTATTAATTTGTTATTTTTGTATAGACGGTGGATGTATTTGCAATAATTGCACTTTCGGGGATTCTTAGTAGATTGTTGAGTACTGGCTCTGTACTTGTTGCTACGAGTAATCGAGCTCCTGACGAGTTGAATCAGGTATTATTAATATTATTATTAGTAAAGAAGTAACATTTTTGTAAAATTTGTTTGTGTGGTTTTATGTGATAATATGATGTAAAATATAGGATGGAATGCAAAGGGAGATATTTCTCGACTTTTTAACAAAGTTAGAGGAGAATTGTCAGAAAGTTCATGTTCAAGGCGACACTGATTATCGCCGTATTATTCCTAATGACAACTTTGACCAGGTCTTTTACCGTTCTGTCTAAACAAAGTTGTTAATTTGTAACTTCTCTCATAAAATATTGTTTTGTAGGTTCATTATTTTTGGCCGTTAAATTCTTACAAGAGAGCTAATTATGAGTTAGCGTGGCGTGAGTTGATCGGCAAAGCGGGAACCCATATTGTTTCGACTACTATTCCTGTCATGTTTGGCAGGTAGGTTAAACCCTAAATCCCTCTTAAATCATTCTAGTGTATTTTCTTTTATTAAGAAAATAAATAATTTTTTGAATAATTCATTTGGTAACAGGTCTCTGGAGGTGTCAGAAAGCTGTGATGGAATGGCAAGATTCGATTTCGAATATCTCTGTGGCAGACCTGTAATTTATTGCTCACTCTCTCTCTATACACAATCCTATCCATACATTTTTTCTCTTGATAAAATATGATATTTTCAGCTCGGCGCTGCGGATTATATAGCAATAGCTAGGAACTACCACACAGTTTTCATATCACACGTTCCAATTATGAGCATGAAAATCCGTGACAAGGTATGTAAATAAGTATTTATCCTTATTTTTAATCAATAAACAAAAAAAATATTCATTTTTTTTGTAGGCAAGGAGGTTCATAACATTAATAGACGAGTTATACAACCACCATTGCCGTCTCTTCTGCTTGGCATCTTCTTCAATTGACGACTTATTTCAAGGAACCGAGGAAGGCCCTCTTTTCGACATGGAAAGGCACGCTTAATTTCATATTTATTTATTTATTTCACATTTAGAATATTCTTGAGACTAAATCGATAATAATTGCAGCTTCGAGTTTGAGACGGAAACGGAAGACGCGAAATTAAGAACAGATGTTACGGCAACGGGCAGCTCGGGCGGACGACCATCGACCACTGGGCTTCAGTTTATAATGTCCGGCGAAGAAGAGCTTTTTGCCTTCCGCAGAGCTGTACGTAACGCACAACACAACACAACAATTCCATTTTGTTTCGGTAAAATATTAAATTAATCGAGAGTGAAATTGCAGATATCGAGATTGATTGAAATGCAAACTCCGCTTTACGTGCAAGGCGTTCAAGTGCTCCATCCTTTATTCCGGGAGCGCAACATGAAGATATTATCGAGTCGTGTTTCTGATGCGTCTCCGTCTCCGCCGTCTTCTTGAATCGCACAATGTTCGTTCTTTCTTTCTTTCATTTTTTGTTTTATGGCGCGATATATAATTGCGAAGCAAAGAAATAAGAAAAGTATATAATTGGATGGTCTCAATTAGCGGTTATATTCGTTTTGCAAAAGTTTCGGAGGATATTTTGCATGTTATAGCCTCGGCTAAGTTGTGAATATTATCTCGGTGTTGGCCTCGAAATTATTTGGATTTTGGGAAAATTTGAAGAAGTGTTTTGAGTGTAGGCAGGAAATTAGAAAAATGAGATGTTTACATGTGTGGACTTTTAAATAATGAGATACTGACTAAAATTAAAAATTATATATATTATATATTAGCCAAAAAATGAACTTGCATTATTAAAAAAATCTCAGAAATTTAAAAACATCAAGTCATTCAAATAATAGTTATCAACACATTAATTAGATTAAACATGTATGTAATTGGTCACATCATAACACAAGCCTCAACAATCCAAGTCTTTTTAAATGGAAAAACACTTGAATTGTAACTATAATAAAAATGAGAAAAAGAAATAAGTATTAGAGAGAGAATGGTATGATATCTCATATCAAATAGATCTAGGTGGTTTCTCCAACAAAGCAGAGAGATACACCTCTTTCTTAGACTTGAATGAAACCACCCATTTATGCTTCTTATACCTAAATTGCAGAAACATATACATATAATCATCCAAATCCTTTCTCTCACATGAAAACTTATCCACCCAAATCAAACCTCCGGGCCGCAAAACACGGTCCCAATCGAACAATATGAAATCCATCAATTGTAGATCGATCCACCCTTCCATGAAATTAGCCGTATGAATCAAATCCAATGAATTATCGAAAAACGGCAATCTTTGACTCATGGTAGTATATAAAGGTATTAACCCTCTCAATGCTATCGTCTCGCTAAAAGGCGCGCCTACATTTAATGCAGTCGATACTATCGTAACGTTATGTTCTCTCATTCTAGCTGCAAATGTACCCGTACTGACACTCACATCTAGACCGATACGGATCTCCCCCGGTTTTACCGCTAACACATCCTTTATTAAGAACTCAACAAGCGACCCGCTAGTGACCCATTTCAACTTCTCCTTGTCCATGTCAAAACACCCAACACACTTGTCATACCCTCTTTTAGGGTTTCTAATGGATAAGCATTTGAAATTCTTACATTTGTACTTACTCCACCTTACGTTTCCATCATCGGGTACCTTCCATAATGACTCGTTAATGGGTAAAGGTCGCAGGTACAGCTTAGAGGCCCTTGTCAGACATCTCCGCCTTGGTAACGGGTCGCACCCGTTAAGCATCAATGATTGCCCCAAATCCCAATCATCCCCACAATAAGACCCGATATCGTAACTCATGTATTTCTCTAAATCGTTCTTCGAGAGAATGCATGTGTGGGCAATTGTGTTGTAGGTTTTGTTCGTGTCGTAAACATTTAACATATCTTCTCTGTTCCCTTTGGAGGTTATATACTTGCTGGCTTCTTCGACTGTGAAATAATTGATTAACGGATCTTCCATAAGAGACCCGTTATGTGCACCCCGGATCGAATCCTCGGGACTAGGGATTCTCGTCAGCCTTAATGAAATATGAGCACTATAAAGGGGGTATAATACCTCTTCTTCTAGAAATCGTTTAAATTCGGTGATTGTTATATTCTCTGCCAAAGCTGGCGAGCCTGAGGTTTTCTTGTCTTTTGCTTTTTTGTTGGCTTTTTCAAGCTTTAGTGTAGTTGATTCGAGTTTTTCTTGGAGATCAGATAGCTGAGTGAGAACCTCTTCGACTCGTTCTGATAGGGCTTTCAGGTCGAAGGGCATGTAACCACCTTCTTGCAATAATCTGTTATTAATGTTGCCGAATTTTTGGCATGCTTCTTCGCTCGAGTAGAGTAAATCAGAATTGGTATAGAAGCGATGGAGACTAGCCATACTTATGCATATCACAAATATACCTATTACTATTTGGATCAGGGCCATAACACGAGAGAAGCGCCAACGCGAAAAGATGGCTCCCTCCATTTTCTTCTGTACCCAATTTTAGTTGGGTGTTGTAGATAGAGAGAGAGAGAGAGAGAGATAGAGATAGAGGGAAGTAATTGAACACTGGAGGAGATTTTGTAAATTTTACTCGATAGGTATACAATTTGAACAATTGGGGTCAAGTGCAAATGAAACAGAAGCTCAATTCCAACAAATTAAGGAAGATAGATAGAACATTAAGAAATGAAAGAAGAACAAATGAAAGAAAGTTGGTATCTAAATACTGAACAAATCTCTCAACCGAGATGAGAAATTGAAGAAAAAACTAGTACCAATGAACCAAACGGAGGAGAGGGGAGCTAGATGAGAAAGAAATGGCACTTTGAGTGAGAGGGCATCGAAAGACAAGCATTTGGACCTAAAAGAAAGCAAGCAGCTCGGATCTCCACCATTTTCCCAATTTCCTATTACTAACCTTCAATTTAAAAAATTGTAACGTTTGAACGAAGATTATGTTTCATTCTTTTTAGTTTTTATTTTCTTCTCTGAAGAGTTGACTCGCCTAATGAGTTAGGTTTCTGGGCGTCACCTTTTGTCTGGAAGCTTAAGGATCTACCATGAATCCATGACTTTTGCAAATAGTATGCACTCTTTAATACTTAATAACACAATAAACATGCCATAAAAACTTGTTGTGAACTTGTAGCAGAGGATCTGAGATGGTGGGTGGAAAAGTTCTTGCGATAATGGCGGGAAATTGGAGCAACCTGAAGAGAAATGGATACTTCCAGTGTATATCACGGTAAGAAAATAAATAAGAGATGGAGCATGTTAAAGCCATAATCCAAGAGCATACAAGAAATTACTAATTTTAATTAGTATAATGCTACCGATTTTGGCCTTCATTGGTTCGGCCACGTCACCTCATAATTCTGAACCATTAGATCAAAATCGGACGGTCACAATTTGAATGGACACGGTTCACATGAGCCATGAAATGCTAACATCACATGAACCACGTGAGCCGAGTCTAACCAAAAATATTTCCCTCCCTCTTTTAATTACCCCTTTCTCTCTCTCTTCTTTCATTTTTCGCGACCCAGAAAATCGGGACGAAACCCTAGCCGCCGCGACGAAACCCTAGCTGCGATACGCCGGCGTCGACAGACTCCGGCGGCCAAACGCTGGCTACGCGGGACGAGGATGAAGCCAATCGGAAATCGCCATGCAGCCCCCTTCCCAGCCAAAGAGACGGCAGTAGGTACTGAGGTGCAATTTTCCCCCTTTTGCGTTGCCATTTCGTTGTTTTCTTTTTGTTCCTCATTTTTTTGGGTTGTTTTTGCTACTGTGTTTCTCTTTTGATGATTGCATCTGTTAGTTTGGTCGATTCATGCCGATTTTGCCACCGCTTGGTCTGATTCGACCACTTCTTACATCATTTTGTTGTGTTGTGTTCTTTCTTACGTATTTTGCTGTTTAATATGCTCATTTTATACTTTTGGGAAGTGCATGTATTGATTTGGATTAAACTTTGTCGTGCTTTGACCACTATTTCATCTGGTACAAATTAAAATATGTTTGTTATTATTTCAGGTCAATTATACCATGAAGATATGTATTAATCGTTAAATAGCTCCATGATAAACAAAAGTTGTAGATTATTTGCTGACTTCAATCGAGGTAATTAAATCAATTCAGCAATTATTATCAGCCTACTCTTACAATAATGCGTGTTTTTGCGAAGTAACCATGGTGGAAGACGAGTTCACGCGCCTTCCGTTGCGGCAAGCGAGGAACAACAGCAATAAAACAAGCACATCAACAACGACGAAACCCTGAATGGATGAGTTTAGGCGCATTTCTCCTATTGCAAGGTATTGCGGCATTCTTTTTTTTTCTTCAGTTGACTGGTTGTGCTAATTAGAATATTTTTATATTTGATAATTTAAGTTTCTTAAATTTGATAATTATTAACCCGAATATAATTTATTTTTGCTTAATTTTTAACAATAAGTCCCTGATGACGATGATGACCTCGACCTCGACCTTTTCGGACAGGCTCAACACGTTATGGTCTTCCGCATACAGTCTATACACTCGAGGAAAGTTTTTATAAACTCAGGTTCGTTTCTATTTTTCAAAAAAAAAAATGTTTCGCTTTAATTATTTAATTGATTCATGAAGTATCAACATAAGCTTTTTGGTAACTTTGAATATTACAAAGGTGTTTTTGAAAATTTTGCAGGTCGTCATAGCAGCTCGATCGACACGTTATGGTCTTCCACATACAGTATATACACTCGACGAAAGTTTCTAAAAACTTAGGTTCGTTTCTATTTTTCAAAAAAAAAAATCGATTCGGTTTAATTATTTAATTAATTAATGAAGTATCAACAGGGGCTTTTTGGTAATTTTGAATATTACAAAGGGTGTTTTTGCAAATTTTGCAGGTCGTGATAGCAGCTGGCTCGACACGTTATGGTCTTCCGCATGCACTCGAGGAAGGTTTTTACAAATTCAGGTTTGTTTCTAATTAAAAAAAAAACCGATTCGCTTCAATTATTTAATTAATTAATGAAGTATCAACAGGATTTTTTTGTAATTTTGAATATTACAAGGGTGTTTTTGCAAATTTTGCAGGTCGTGATAGCTGGCTCGACACGTTATAGTCTTCCGCATCCCTTTCATACATTCGGACGAAAGTTTTTACAAATTCAGTTTTGTTTCTAATTTAAAAAAAAATCGATTCGCTTCAATTATTTAATTAATTCAACAGGGGCTTTTTGTAATTTTTGAATATTACAACAGGGGTTTTTTTGTAATTTTGAATATTACAAGGGTGTTTTGCAAATTTTGCAGGTCATTATAGTAGCTGATTCGACACGTTAGGGTCTTCTGCATACTAGGTTCGAGGAAAGTTTTTACAAATTCTGGTTCGTTTCTAATTTAAAAAAAAAAATCGATTCGCTTTAATTATTTAATTAATTAATGAAGTATCAACATGATTTTTTTGTAATTTTGAATATTACAAGGGTGTTTTTGCAAATTTTGCAGGTCGTGATAGCTGGCTCGACACGGTATAGTCTTTCGCATCCCTTTCATACATTCGGACGAAAGTTTTTACAAATTCAGTTTTGTTTCTAATTAAAAAAAAAATCGATTCGCTTCAATTATTTAATTAATTCAACAGGGGCTTTTTGTAATTTTTGAATATTACAACAGGGGCTTTTTTGTAATTTTGAATATTACAAGGGTGTTTTGCAAATTTTGCAGGTCATTATAGTAGCTGATTCGACACGTTAGGGTCTTCTGCATACTAGGTTCGAGGAAAGTTTTTACAAATTCTGGTTCGTTTCTAATTTAAAAAAAAAAATCGATTCGCTTTAATTATTTAATTAATTCTTTAAGTATCAACATGGGTTTTTTTGTAATTTGGAATATTACAAGGGTGTTTTTGCAAATTTTGCAGGTTGTGATAGCAGCTGGCTCGACACGTTATGGTCTTCCGCATACAGTCCATACACTCGAGGAAAGTTTTTATAAATTCGGGTTCGCTTCTATTTTTAAAAAAAAAAACGATTCGCTTTAATTATTTAATGAATTCATGAAGTATCAACAGGGGCTTTTTTGTAATTTTGAATATTACAAGGGTGCTTTTGCAAATTTTGCAGGTCGTGATAGCAGCTGCGGATATAGGAAAAAGAAAGCGATTTATCGAAGCTTTGGCTATGTATTTAGGACACCCAATTGAAACTGACCCAGTAAATAAGTCAATATTATTATTTATTTTATTATATATAAATAGTTAAATATGTGTTTATTTGTTGTTTATGTTTTTTTATAATTTGTTCATTTGAATTCGAGAAATTATACTAAACTACAACATTAAATAAAAAATGGAATACCGCAAAAAAGAAGACAAAAAAACAAAAAAATAATATGTCAAACTCGAGCACTCCCGCGCAATCGCGCGGGCAAGAAGCTAGTAAATCATAATGGAACCAATCCTTGATGACTTTCCAAATAGCAAATTAATTCCTTGTTTTAGTACCAAGGATATAGGATACATATAACTAGACTAGTCAAAAGGGATATATAACAATATGTTCATAGTTAAGACTCAAAATAGACAAAACTTGAAATTTCTCCTACACAAAAAATACTGCAAAACAGACTTAACTGTCTCGATTTTATTTCGTTTTCATCTTCGAAAACTAGTTTAATTTCTAAAATCGGTAGGAACGGTATCTTGCGCGAAGTACTCATTCCTGACGGTTTCCACATTACAAAACCTGACCTGCTCAAGAGGATGCAACAATAAATCAATCGATATTTATTATTCCATCAATAATTGTAAGAATTAGGTAAATATACCAAACATAATAATTTATAGTTAAATTAAAATTATAAGATCGATGTAACATATATAAACATACGAGGGAGGCATATGATTTAAGGAGAGGCTTGAGGAGCTGCCACATGGGCTGAAACACAAACGGCGCATCCACAAACAACACTTCGCCAAGCTTCTTTGGGTAGTAATTATAAAACACATTAATCTGCAAAAATCAAATACAAAATATAAAATCTAATCGACCTCTTTTCACTGTTTTACAAATGAAAGTATGTATGCATGTCGAAAAAAAAAAAAATGTTTACCAAGAATTTGAGGAAACCAAAATCTGCATTCTCCGTTTTGAACCCGCGCAGATAAAAAATACCAAGAATGTTTTCTTTACCAGGAGGTAATCTACTCAACGCCTTCTCTAACAAAAACACACACAGCCTCTCATTCTCCAACGCATTTTGCTTCTGAGTAAATAGTTCGTAGCATAATCAGAGTCGTAGCCCAGTTGAGCTACTTTATTATGATTTGTGAAACAAACACTTACTGCAGGAAAATGTTTGGCTGCGACTACAACTAGAACGGGTCTTCCGTTTATATCTGGATAATCGTGAACGTACGCCTTTCCAGTTTCATTTAATTCCTTTACCGTATCCTCTGACAAACCTGACACGCCAAAATCTTGTCTCCATTTCTAAAAGAGATGTATAACTAAGGATAAGTTTCCAACCCAAATATATTGTGGGTATATTTATGGAAAATAATTTATTACAATACAATTTATTTTGATTTATTGCTTTTATAAGATAAGCAAGAAAGGGTCCATAGCTCAGTGGTAGAGCATTTGACTGCAGATCAAGAGGTCACATGGTTCGAACCCGGTTGAGCCCTCATTTTTGTAAATATTTATTTTGTTTTATTGATCTATTTATAAATAAATAATTAAATTTAGAGATATAGTTGCTTTGCTTAATTTCTGGGTAAAAGGATATAGTTGCTTTGCTTAATTTAGAGATGGTTTCCTCTTATTGAAAACTTCTTCTTTTTGTAACTATTTATTTTCTTTTATTAATGTATTTATAAATAAATAAATTTCTGGTTGAAAGGATACAATTGCTTTGCTTAATTTAGAGATGGTCTCGTCTACTGAAAACTTTCTATCCTTGAGAAACCAAAGAATCATTTCTTCGTCGTCTCTTCCATCTTTCCCTGTTGCGAGGTCTGGGTATTCGCTCTCTAATTTTGATTTTACCTCCAATACAAGCTGTATTTGAGAAATTTATTAATTGGACCTTTGTTTATATTTTGGAAATTAATTGAAAGAAATATGTGCATTGTATTGCATAATTTGTAATACAAGCTGTATTGCATAATTTGGAAATTTTCGGGTAACAAAACACCCCAATTTCTAAGAGAGAGAAAGGACCTTGGTGGCGTCGAGGGAGGAGTTCATCTGGTACTCCGCAGAGCAGCGAAATGAAAGGAATGGCTTCATAGTTCTCAAGCCTCTTGATGATGACGAACAATTGGAGAAGGGCAGCCGAAGAGAGTGGGTCAACCTCACCGCCATGGATTAGCTGAGCGGGGGAAGGGGGTGCTGGGCAAATCCGGGCGACGCAGATGAGGCGACTGGCAAGAGGCGAGAAGGGGCGACGGTTAGAGGCAGAAACAAACAGAAAGAGAACGGCGAGTGGTGAGAGTTGAGAACGAGAAGAAGGCTTATCGGGTCCTTTTTGCAGTTCGGGTCCATTAATCTAATAATCCGGGAACATTAAAGATGGGCTGGAAAATGGTAAGGATGTTAACAGAAAAACTTTTATCCGACCAATTTGATACACGCGAGTTTTCGAATTATCCACGGAAACTTTTCTCTCTGTCTAAACATAAACAACAACGTTAAAAATATGCCAACACAAAATAAAAATGAAAAAGTAAAAAAAAAAAAAAAAAAAATTCTAAACACATAAAGATAAATAATTATTACAATAGTCATTTTAATAATGGAATTATAAAAATAACACTCTCGACTCGAAAAATGTCTAGGGCCCGCAAAATGTAACCGGACCCGTCCGAATCCGAACCGAAAAATATTAAAAAGTCAACGATCATAAACCGAAATCGAATGATCCAAACACGAAAAGAAACCGAAACTGGTTGACTTGAATCCGAATTCAAACCGAAACCGAATGATCCGAACTCGAAATCTAACCGTACATGAATGACCCGAAACCCGGACGATCCGAGACCCGAAATCCGAACCGACCTAAAAGCAAACTGACTCGAGACCGAATTGACCAGAAACCCGAATGACCCGAAAACTATTTTTTTTGCAAAATTGTATATAACCCGAACGAGATATTACTAAAAACTAAAAATATTATATATTATTGCCACAACATGTCGAATAGCATACTAGCATAATCACGTTAAAAAATAATGTTAAAACACTACCAAGAATTTAAGAAAACCAAAATCAGCATTGTCCTTTTTGAATCTACCCAGAAAAAATACCAAGAATGTTTTCTTTACCAGGAAGTAATCTACTTAGTGCCTTCTCTAAGGGCCTGTTTGGCAAGCGGAATTAGTAGGGGGAATCGGATTATAAGGTGGAGGAGTAAAAAGTTCTGGAATTAGTAATTCCACAGTTTGTTTGGATGTCCGAATTATAAGATGCTGGAAAGTATAATTTTTTGTTTGGTTGTTTGGAAAATTCTGGAATTTTGAAAATTTATTATTATTATACTATTAAAAATTATTGAGTAATAATATAACAATAATAATGAATGATTATGTTATAATATAATTAATATAACAATATATAATAATATTATAATATAATAATATTAAATGTACTTATTTAGTATTATAATATTATATTATATCCATATATTTTAATAATATTCTCTATATTTATAATTATAAATATAATATAATTACTATTTATAACATTTAATATATATTATTATAATAATATGTCATATTGTATTAATTATATGGAATAAAAAATAGTAAAACATTGTATTTTAAAAATATATAATATTATATTAATTATATGGAAATATAATACAATTATCATGTATAATAATTATTATACTATTATAATAATATATAATATATATTAATTCTACGGATTTCATACATATAATATAATTATTCTTTGATTATAATTTTTTGTTCCGCCTTATAAATTAATAATATTACTATATAATTACTATTTATTATTATAATAATATATATAATATTATATTCGTTATAATAAAATTATTATATTAGATAAGTATTAATAATATATAATTATATAATTATAATATTATTACTGTATAATATAGTTATTATTATAATATTATTATAATTAATATTATAATTATATTATTTTTTATTCATTATTATTATTATTGTTGTGATAATTTAATAATAATTATTATACAAATATTATATTATTATTGTTATCTTAAATAATTTAATAATTATTATTATATTAATTATGAGAATTATTATTTTTATTAATCATATATTATTATTATTATTATACCTCCATTATGAGTTTTCCTCCACCTTGACATTCTCCAAATTTTTGGAATTACAATTTGAAGAATTTGTGTGAAGAAAGAGATCCAAGAATAATATAATTCCACTATATTCTCTTTGCCAAACAAGGAATTAGATTGAGTGGAAATATATAATCCAATTCCTTATCAAATTCCATGTTGCCAAACACCCCCTAAGTAAGTCCGTAGGCTCCATCCACTCATCCAGTCATCCCTACTATCTATCCTACCCGAATTTACCCAAAACTCTGATCGGGTCTAAAGTAAATTTGTATTATCAACTAATATAAGTAGGAGAATAATCAGTCAGATTTGTAGCCTAGTCTAACATGAAACAAACACTTATGTTTGGCACAACAACTAGAATAGGTCTACAGTTATCTGAATAATCATGAACATGCCTTTCCAGTTTCATTTAGAAAAAAATACATTTTTGCCCTCCGAACTAGTCGGAAATGTCCACTTTGCCCTCCATACTAAAAGTTGCATCTTTTTACCCTCCGAACGCTCAAATTTTGTGCACGTTACCCCCTCCGTCATTTTTCTGTTAGAAGCTCTGTTAATTGATGATGTGGCTGGATTACATGGCAAAAAAAAAGATTATTATATGCCACCTCATTAAAACCCCAACCCGACCCGCTAAACCCAAACCCGACCCGCTAAACCCCTCTCCTCTCTCAAAAGCCCCGAACCCAACCCGACCTCTCGCCAGCTCTCTCTCTCTCTCTCTCTCTCTTTCTCTCTCGCGCCCCTTCTCTCTCTGTCGCCATTTCTCTCTCTCTCTCTCTCGCCAGCTCTCTCTCTCGAATCGCCCCTTCTGCAGCTCTTCAAAGAGCCAACAGCTCTTCGTCGATTAGGGTTCAACAGGTCTTCGTCTTCAACAGGTCTTCGTCGCTTCAACAGGTCTTTGTCTTCGTGTTTGTCGCTTCAACAGGTCTCTCGCCAGTACTCTCTGACTCTCTCTGACTCTCTCTCTCTCTCTCTCTCTCTCTCTCTCTCTCTATGAAACTGTCTATTAGGTTAATTTCAGTTAATTAACAGTAATTACGTTCAATTAGGGTTAGATTAACAGTAATTAGGTTCAATTAGGGTTAGATTAACAGTAATTAGGTTCAATTAGGGTTAGATTAACAGTAATTTCAGTTCAATACTGTTAAGTTAAATCATCACTCGCAATATCTGCAAAATTGGGGGGCAATTTCAGTCAATTTAAATAAATTTGACCCAAAACTGGCAATTAGGGTTAATTAGGATAATTAAAACTGTTAATTAGGTTAATTACTGTCAATTGACAGGTTTAATTTGGGTTAATTGACAGGTTTAATTAGGATTAATTACTGATAAATGAAACTATTAATTAAATCTGTCAATTTAGGGTAAAATTAAGGTAAATTTTAGGGTTAATTAGGGTAAAATTTAGGGTTAATTAAAACTATTAATTAGGGTAAAATTTAGGGTTAATTAAGGTTAATTAAATCTGTCAATTTCGGTTTTGGGTTTTAACTGGTACCAATATTTCTTTTTTTATCGCAGTGGGCTAATTGGAATCGGGCTCGCCAGTACATTAGGTTACAACAACGAGATATCGATAGATTCCAACAAATGAGGCAGAAGTGAGATTGCGAGACTGATGCAGTTCAAGAAATTGATATATTTTTTTTTTTATATCATGTATAATCTTCTTTATTTGAGAGAAAATGTATAAATCGATATGGTTGTAATTGTAAGTTACAAGTGTCTTAAATTCATATGATCCGGTAAGTTACAAGTCTTAAATTTACAAGTGTCTTAAATGTACAAGTAATCGTGTTCCAATCGAAATATCAAAAACTCAATGAAATTACAACTTGAAACACAAATAATAATCACAACTCGAAATAATGATGAAATTGAGATAATTTATGGTTACAACTCGAAATACCAATAACTCGAATTACCACCAGGGACATATAACGAATTCAACTCAAAATACCAATAACACAATTACATTTTAACACATTTAAATTATCATATCAGTGAACATGTTCCATTTATCACATCAGTGTTTGTTTCGCTTCCGCATTCGCCTGCGTGAGGTTTAGGAGCAATAACATCGTCGTCAGGGTCTTCGAGCGCCAGATTCTCAGCCCCCGTCCTGGCACCGGTGCCCGTTTCTTCTCTCAATTCCCTTGTCTGCTATGACCTATAATATAATAGATTAAAACAAATTAAATAAACGAAAATTGGATCACAATTTGAAAAAATTAGTATAATTTGAAAAAACCCGGACAAGCTTCGACGGTGTTCTCGCAACCTTCGCAAACACTTAGATGCCTACAAGGAAGCAACAAAACAGAGGATTCTTTGCCGCGACAAAATTTGATTGAAATCTACCCAAATTAACCCTAAATCGAATGAAATTGACTGAAATTGACTCAATTGAACCCCAATTAACCCTAATGTAACTGAAATTGACTGCAATTGAACCCAATTAACCCTAATTTTACTGAAATTGACCCAAAATTACTGAAATTGAATGAAATCAACCCAAATTAGATCCTAAATTGACTGAAATTGATCCAATTTAACCCTAATTTTACTGAAATTGACCCAAAATTACTGAAATTGAAAGAAATCAACCCAAATTAGATCCTAAATTGACTGAAATTGATCCAATTTAACCCTAATTTTACTGAAATTGACCCAAATGTGAGAGACAGAGAGAGAGAGAGTGAGAGAGAGTTAGAGAGTACTTTTTTAGAAGAGAAGCGACAACACGAAGAGCTTTAATGAACCCTAAACTCCAAATCTATACATCAATGGCGGAGGGAGAGGTAGACACGACGCCAGAGAGGGAGAGCTGTGGGAGAAGGGTTTGGGGCTTTTGAGAGAGGAGAAGGGTTTGGGGTTGGGTTCTGTGGCGAAAGAGCCAGAGTTCGCCCCAGAGAGCGCCGAGGGAGAGAGGGAGAGAGCGACGAGATGGAGCACTTCCTACGGCGACGAGAGTGCGGGTCGGGTTCTGTGGCGAGAGGGAGAGAACGCCAGAGAGCGAGAGGGAGAGAGGGAGAGAACGAGAGAAGAGAGAGAGAGAGGGTTTCGGGTTGGGTTTGGGATTTTTATGATATCGGGTCGGATTTGGATAAAAACGGGTCGGGTTTGGTATTTTGAATGAGGTGGCATATAATATTTTTTTTTGCCATGTAATCAAGCCACGTCAGCACATTAACTGACCTTCTAACAGAAATTTGACGGAGGGGGTAACATGCAAAAAATTTGAACGTTCGGGGGGTAAAAAGGTGCAACTTTTAGTAGGGGGGCAAAGTGGACATTTCCGAACAGTTCGGGGGGCAAAAGTGTAATTTTTTCTTTCATTTAATTCCCTTACTGATTGCTCTGATAAGCCTGAAAGCTGAAACGCCAAAAATCTTGTCTCCATTTATAAATGAGATGTACAATTAAGAAATAGTTCCAATTTCCAACCCACATGATACGTGCATTAGCTTTGTGTTTGTTTATGTCAAGTAATTATTATTTGATCTATTGCTTTTGTAAGGGTAGTATATACAGATAAATAATAAATGTACTTAATTTTAAACAAGAAAGGGTCCATAGCTCAGTGGTAGAGCATTTGACTGCAGATCAAGAGGTCACCGGTTCGAACCCGGTTGGGCCCTTCTTTTTCATGAATAAGCATATTTTAAACAAGAAAAGGTCCATATATGTTCATGAAGATATTCTTAACAAGAGACAGCTTGGCCGAGTGGTCTAAGGCGCCAGAATCAGGCTCTGGTCCGAAAGGGCGTGGGTTCAAATCCC